>JAWLRI010000245.1:29950-43737 GCA_034781795.1 Crypturellus tataupa
GTCCCTGCTGGAGCAGGGGGTTGGACTAGATGATCTCTAGAGGTCCCTTCCAACTTCAACCATTCTGGGATTCTGTGATTCTATACAAATGCTATTAACTCAGAGCTGGGACAGTTACCTCTTGACATGACAAAAGATATTATCAAAAAGATATTATGTTGTTTAGTAAATACTGTTTGAACTATATTTGAAGAAAATTAAAAACCTTCTAGGAAGACATCAGTTCTGTTCAGGTACTATTTATAGACTTTAGTTTGATTATTTGGAGTGTTCAAATACCTATATGAAAGTTATAATAAGATTACATGTCACTTCCAAAGCACTGCCATCTTTCTGCTGTAGGAAAACATCTGTTCAGCTATTATATTAGATTAGCACATTTGCACAATGACGGTAACAATTACTGTCAGAAAATATCACATATAGCCATTGAAACAAATAATCTGGATAATAAGATTAGGAAAAATATCTATTTAACATATAAGCCTCATAAATATAGTTCTGTTAGCTAATTTTAAGTTCAGAACAGACACCGAAGAATAAAATCACCCCCACATAAAAGATAGAGCTATATAAACGACATCCACATGTTTCTAAGGTTTGCTCAAACCTTGTCTGAAATTCTCAGTGTCCTCTCCCATTAAAATCAATGAAATTTACCTCATTGTGCACAGAACTTAATTTGTGTTTGAATAGTAAAAAAGATCTTGTATCAGATGGCTATCACCTATGAATAATTGTTATCTAATCAGTCTAGGTGTTTTTATTTCATTCTACCTCATAGTTTGAATGTGTCTCAGTTAAAGTGGAATTAATGCATTTTACTGAGTATTTTCTGCGGAGTATTAAAACAATGTGGTGATTATGAATGTAGTGATTAAAACCATCACTTCAATGTCTCTCAGTTAGGATGACTATACCTTCCCTTTACAAGATTTTCTTTTTGTTTGTTTGTTTTATAGCAGAAATCTCGCCTTCCCGTCTACTCCAGCATCCTGGATAACTTCATTTTATGGCCCTAGCTTGCAGCTAGCTTTGTAGATTCAAAGCATTCTCGCTCTATGAGGAAGTGCTTCACTTCTTAATAGGCATCAACTCAAAGCTATTACTGGTATATTTTTAATGGGATTTGGTGCGTTCTCAGTGAAACAGATGTGCTCAGACCATGCCAAATCAACTGAACTCCTTTGAAGGCCTCATGCCAGCATGACTTGTGTAGGCCTTAGCTGGAAGGGGACCTCTACCTGCTAAATGCAGAAAAGAGGAAACTGAAGGTATTAAGGAAAATATCTACCTGAAATTTCAAGAAATAGAAGTATTTCATGGCCTAACAGACTAAGAGGACTTTTCCTGAATTGTCCTGAGTGAGAAGCTCCTGATTCCACCTAGAGCACTCCTCTGGATGTGCAAGTTATTTGTTGATTTTCTTCCCTGTTCTGCCCACCATGAATTAGCCCTTTTATACACAACTGTGGCCTGGAAGTACAAAGATATTTGAAAGCAGAAAACATTTATCCACACACACTTGCAGTACAGAAAGAAATAAGAAATACCTTGGCTCAACTTTAGTTCTAAAGATTAAAATGCAGGACAACTAGACACTTTTTGTTAATTATTTATATCCCTGGAGTTTAAAGAACATACATTACTTATGTGCTTCCAGAAAATATTTGGTGAAACCTAAATATAATGCTTATATAATATTAAACTGGTTAATTTTTCACTCTCTTAATTTCTAATTGCTCAGTTTGATCACTCAGAGTTGATTCTACACTCTGGGCCTGATTAGACATACAATCAAAGCAAAGAGAGTCTTTAAAGAGATCTCAGTGTGGGATTGGAGCTCTTGGTATAGAAAGAATAATTAAGGTGTCTGACATTCTCAATACATTTAAAATACATTCTTTCTGAATGTGGAAGTTATATCAACTTTGTCCTTTCCATCATTCTCTCTAGATTGTAATTCTGACAGAAGATTATTCTGTTTATAGACTAGTTTATTAAAATGGGATAGATTAACTGTGTAAATAGAGTGTTTGATTAAGCTAATTAAAAATAAAATTAATGTACTCAGGATTCTAACTAGATAGATGCCAAATGTATGAATAAGAAGAAAAATACTAAGTCCTAAAAGTAAGTCTTTTTGTATTTGTAGTTAGCAAAACGTTGTTTTTTTTTTGTTTGTTTTGTTTTGTTGTTGTTGTTTTCTTTAAGAAGTTACATAAATGAGGAAATTTATACTATTTTTAAATCTCTTTACTACTGGTGTTGCCATGTTCCGTTCAACATAACTATCAGAACTAAATAATAAAACAAAAATAAAAATAAAAACCAGCATGACATAGCACTTTTATGACATATCTCCCAAAGGAAATAAGGTATCTTGTAATAATGTGAATTTCATGTATTACATATTAATGTAATAACTGATAAATGCTATCATTATTAATATATCTGACATGTGATTTTTTTCTTTAACATTTTAGTAGCCATGCAGATTTTGTAGATGAGGATCTAGATTTATGATTGATGCCACTCTTCTCCATATAAAAATGCTTAGAAAAAAACTAACTAGGAAATTTTAGGAAGTCAAAAGTTATAATAAACTTTTTATAGATAATAACACTGAGCAATCCTAATGGACAGGCTAAATTGCACTTTTTTAAATCTTAAGGCTTTCCATGACAAATTTTGCCACTTACTGATTCGCATTGTAGAAGCAGTATGTTCTGAGGCCGTAAGCAGTACTAACAGAACTTATTTTCACACTTATTTTTTCTGCTAAAGAAAAATTACTGCATGAGAATGACTGTTGCAATAAACCATTTTAATATGCATAGTGTGTCTGAAATGTGCGGAACAATAAACTTTACTAATCCCTCTAACTCAGACAAACAGTTGGCTATGGCCACTAGGACAAATACAACAGAAAGGGAAGGGGAAGGGGAAAGGGAAGGGGAAAGGGAAGGGGAAAGGGAAAGGGAAGGGGAAAGGGAAGGGAAGGGGAAGGGGAAGGAAAATGCTTGGAAGAAGGAGCAGGCGTTGTGCAAAAGTCCGGAGCTGCAGATTCCTCCCTCTCCTTAATTATTGTATTTGCTCCGTGATGCCAACCCGCTCGCGCGACGCCTTTCCCTCGCGGAGCCTTCTCCCGGCAGATTAAAGGGTCCTTTTATCAGCGCCCTGAAAGGCGTTTCGGAAGGAGCATTAGTTCTGCTGCGCTGTCCTCACACGTTATAAAACGTCTCTTTTTAAAATATTAGACAGCAATCGAGATGAATTGGAAGCGCGTCAGCCGTGCGCTCATCCCGACGGCCGGCTCGGCATTCCCGGGATCGCAGGGAAGGCCCCGGCAGCGCTGCCGGCTGCATCCTGCAAATCCGGGTTGGAGAAACACAGGGATTTGGTGCCCAGGGCTGGTTTGATCCGGGTATTCGGGGCCAGAGAGGTGGCAAAGCAGTGGGATCCGCTTGGACAACGGGATGGGGATGCCGCATCTTGGGATTTATGGAATGGGGCTCATGCGCAAGGGAAATAACATTTTCCAGCCCTATCTCTGGGCTTTGCCGTACTCGGAGGAGAGGGAAAAACTGCGGAGATTTGGCAGTTTGGCTGGTGGGATCAAACCCCATCCAGAGCCGCCCCATTAGGGCGTCTGCTAACCCAACGAGGGAGCGAGATGCAGTAATTGGGATCTCATTAATCTGCATTTCTGGGGAGAGCCGGGAGGAGAAATAAAACCCTCCCTGTGCCGAGAGGTCCAGGGCGAGCGGAGGCCGGGACGGAGCCATCCGGGGGCAGCGACGGAGCGATCCGGATGGAGCGGGAAAGGGGCCGAGCGGCTTCCCTGGCCCTGCAGCCTCCCCACCGCCACCGACCGGCTTCTCCGGGGGATTAAAATAACCAAAGGGAAAGGGAGGAGCCGGCGCCGGTGCCGCAGGGACGCGGAGCCTTCGGGGTGGCTTCGGCGGCGGCTGCTCCGGGCCCCATTAGCGCTGGCAGGGCGGGAATTGCCGCCTTGGACAGCCTCATCCTCCGCTCCCGGGAGGCAGGGAGCAGGGAACATCAAAGGGAGATCGACTGCTGCTTCCCATCGGGATGGCACCAGGCGGGAGACGGTGCCCGCGGCGAGGCCGGAGGGCAGGAAAACCACCGCCCCCATCCCGGGAATGCCGCCCCGTGCGGTGATCCCAGCCCCGCTCCGGCCCTGCGTCTGCGGGTTTGGTAGGAATGGGCACGGATGGAGCCGGCGCTGCGGCATCCCGGGAAAGGAGCCGGCTCCTCCGGGAGGTCAGGCCGGGAATGTCCTTGTCCGTGTCCTCTTCCCATCCCGTATCCCGGCCTGGCACATCCATCCAACCCCACTTTGCTGCTCCTTCCCCCAGAGCCGGGTTTAGCCACCCTGGGAAAACCTTCGGCTCATCCCTATGTCCTGCGGGATGGAGCCTGGAGCGCCTCCCAGCACGGAGAACCTGTTCCCGAGCCCGCCAGCTCTTCCCTGCTGGAATACCCGGCCCTGCGACTCCGGCTCCTCCTGGCAGAGCAGCAAACGTGCCGGGGGGGTGTTTATTTTTCCCGAAAGCAAAACATGGAAGTGGGAAGCGTGCGGCTCAGCCGGCTCCGGAATCGCGCTGCAGCGTCCCTGTCCCCACGCTGGGGAGGGAGAAGCTGCGATTTGGGATACCGGGATGAGCAGGGACCTTCTGCCATCCCCGCATCCCGCTGGTGCATCCAGGGCCGGGAATGCGGCAGGCGGGAGTAGCAGGGAGCCGGGAGCACCCAGGGCATCGCGGGTGGCTCCGATGCCACCCCCGCAGGGAACATCCCCATCCCGGTTAACCCCAGCGCCGGATCCGAAACACCTCCCGGCCTCCGGAATGCCGAAACCACGCGTGGGAGCAGCCAGGATCCGGCAAAAAGAGCGGAGCCTCCAGCGGCCAGGCAGCGGAGGCGGCCGCAAACCCTCGCGATGCTCCCGAAGGACGACGAGCTCCGAGGCCTTGGAAGCGGGAGGCAGCCCGGGATGCGGGATGCTCTGCCTGGGTCACCACGTGTCACTGCCTAAAGGCTCCGTTGTCCCCGGGGACAGCGGTGGCACCAGGTCCCTTGGGTGCTCCGCCGCGGGGGTGGCTGCATCCCAATGCGCATGGGCAGCAACAGGGATTTGTCGTGCAAATCCGGAGGGTTCCAGCTCCCTGGAAAGCCAACGAGCGCCTTCGCGATGTCCCCAACGTCCCATCCCACAGGGATGCAACAGGTTGCAACGCCGGCTGCTCCCTCGTCACCGCACCAAACACAAGCGATTGTGGCTCCAAACTCCAGGAAGCTCCCAAATTCCGGGGTGACCCCAATTCCGCGCCGGGGCCGCTCCATTGGGAAACCTGCTGCGGTGACGATCGGGATGGTGCCAGCGCCGCCAGTACCTGGCAGCGTCTGCAACCTCTATTTATAGCTGGGAAGGGAAAAGAAACAAACCTTGGCATCTCCCGGGAAACATATGGGATCCCCGGGGAGACGGATTAGGTGGGAGATGAGAGGGAAGGAGGGAGAAGGGCTGGAGCGGCCCCGGAGGCTCTGGTTGCGCCGGGGATTCCGATGGATCCACGTGAGCGCCTGGGGACAGGAGGAGGTAAATCAGGAATTCCCTTGCTCCGCACCAAGGGTTCTTCCAGGTGGGATCGAGGAGCATTATTGAACATGGAAAAAAAACACGGATTCTGCCCCAAAACAAGTGGATGGTGCCGGTCCATGCTGGAGGGGCCACCAGCTGTGGATTGAGTAGGCCAGGAGCATCCCGGAAAGCGCATCCCTCCCATCCCCAGCTGCTCCCGAGTGTGGATCCAGGCTCATTTTCCCAAAAAAAACTCAAAATCCAAGTGACCATGGAGCAGGGGGAGCCCCATCCCACACAGCCGCCTGGCACAGGGATGAAGGCAACACGGGTGCCCGGAGCAGGAAGCCGCAGCCGGGATGGATCCAGGTCTGCGGATGCTCCCGATGCCGCCGGCATCATCCCGGATTCCCGCTGATGTCCTCCGCTCCGAACAGGCCATTGAGGAAAGGCGCTTTCCCGCTCGCTGCCGGGCTTTATCCCTGGAAGCGGCACACGGAATCGCAGCAACACGGCCCCAGCAATTAGCCGGAAAAGCCCTTTTCTCCTCCAGGCCCAATTACCCATCCTGTCATGGACATAATTATTATCCTTCAGTTTTCAAATATTATTTATTGAACGCTGCAAATCCTCATTCCCGGCGAACGGAGCAGGGCAATTTCCGAGCGCTGACGGGATCCGCGGATCCACGCGGAGCCCTCGGCCAGGGATGCAGCTTGGGGACGCGGGAGCAGGGAAAACGCAGCACATCCCACCCTGGGGAATGCCTGGGAGTGGAACTGGATTTGGGAATATTCCCTATGGAGCAGGGCACCGGGTCACATCCTTCCTCCCATCCTCCTGTCTCCCAGGGATTCACATCCCTGGGCAGCACATTTCTCCCGAAACTCCTTTTTTTCACCTAAAATAAGCAGCTAAACATGCTTAAAATTTGGCATATTTCTATGTGCTGGGATACAGCGTGCATATATACAGATATATAGAGAATATAACAGGCAGCATTCCAGGAATGAGCCAAAAAGGCCCGGAGAGCAGGCGGGAGGGAAGAGAGCAGCTAATCCCGGTTCTAAGGAAAATATGTCCCTTCATTTAAGCGAGGAGAAAGGGATATTAATCCTAATTCTACTTTGGCTGCCTCGGGGCAGCCGAGCCGCATGCACGGACGTGTTATGTGGAAATCCTGCAGGAATTCCTGCACGCTCACCCGGAGCAAAGCAAACCCCGTCGCTCCGTGCATCCCCATCCAGGTCTCCTACACCCACCACGTTGGGAACAGCCTCCTCAGGACAGTTTTCCTCCCCTAATCTACATTATTTATGGCCGCGATCTCCTAATTGTGCTCGTTATCTGATAAACGGATGCAGGGAAAGGGTGGGTCAAGATTAATTCTCGGCCATGCCCAGCTGTGCGGGGCATTAGATGCTGCCGCCTGCAAATCCCTCCAGCTGGAGGTAATAACCCGCTAATGCTCCAGCCCCGAGTGTAGGAAAAGGCTCGGGGAGGGCAAGAGGATGAGAAATACCCTTTAATTCACTGTAATGAAAGATTTCTTATACAAAGATTGCTGAGATCTACCTGACGCGCGAGTCGAGTTCTGCCTTTATCCTCTCAATGGAATTTTATCGTGCGGGATTGAACGGGCATGGAAAAAAATACAGCCTTAATCTTTCCCTAAGCCTCTTCTTAGTGCCAACATTAATGTTAATGCCGGTGTCATCCCTGGATCATCAGAGCAACTTCAGCAGTGGAAAAGACTTGGCTGTTTTGGGGAGCAAGGCCGCTTTTCCGCGGGTTGTGTGTCAGTGTGGCCGTGCTCCCGGCACATGGATGCTCCTGGCACATGGATGCTCCTGGCACAGGGATGCTCCCAGAGCAAGGATGCTCCCGGCACAGGGATGCTCCTGGCACAGGGATGCTCCCAGAGCAAGGATGCTCCCGGCACAGGGATGCTCCTGGCACAGGGATGCTCCCAGAGCAAGGATGCTCCCAGCACAAGGATGCTCCTGGAACGAGGATGCTCCCAGCACAGGAATGCTCCCAGCACAGGGATTCTCCCAGCATGGGGATGCTCCCAGCACAAGGATGCTCCTAGAACAGGGATGCTCCTAGAATGGGGATGCTCCCAGCACAGGGATGCTCCCAGTGATGCTCCCAGCACAGGGATGCTCCCAGGATGGAGCTGCTTCCAGCACAAGGATGCTCTCAGAACAGGGATGCTCCTAGAACAGGGATGCTCCCAGGATGGGGATGCTCCCAGCATGGGGGTTCTCCCAGCACAAGGATGCTCTCAGAACCAGGATGCTCCCAGTACAGGGATGCTCCCAGTGCAAGGATGCTCCCAGTACAGGGATGTTCCCGGTGCAAGGATGCTCCCAGAACGGGGATTCTCCCAGTGTAAGGATGGTCCCAGTGTGGGGATGCTCCCAGTGCAAGGAGGCTCCTGGTACAGGGATGCTCCCAGCATGGGGATGCTCCCAGCACAGGGATGCTCCCAGTGATGCTCCCAGCACAGGGATACTCCCAGCACAAGGATGCTCCCAGGATAGGGATGCTCCCAGCACAGGGATGCTCCCAGCACAGGGATGCTCCCAGTGATGCTCCCAGCACAGGGATATTCCCAGCACAGGGATGCTCCCAGCACAGGGATGCTCCCAGTGCAAGGATGCTCCCAGCACAGGGATACTCTCACAACCCGGATGACCCCATCACAGCCCCCGCTCCATCCGCCCTGTCCTCCGTGCAGCTCCCTCGGGACCATCGGAATCCCCGGGCCGAGCCCCCCTCGCAGCCCGTGCAGCGGGACAGGCCCTGCACGTGGAGCCGGCGCGTGCCCGGGCCTCGGGAAGCGGCTGCGGATCGCATTGTGCTTCCATCTGATTCATTCCGTCGCGAGGATAAAATTAGCAAACCAGCCTCCCCCCCAGGAGCCTTGTTCAATCAATACAACGCGCAGAAAAGCCGGCACGGCACAACGCGCCGCCGAGAAAATTAGCGCGCGGCCCCCCGGGTGGGTCGCTCTCAGCGCCGCGCTTGCAAATCGGCGGGCGCTTTTGCATGAATTTATCAATTACAAACAATTTAATGCAGCCAAAAAGGACAGGCTGCAGGTGGGCTAAAGGGCAGGGAGGCCGCAGGGCGACGCAGGAGCCTTCGGCACCGGCGGGATGCAAGGAAAACTCGCGCTTCCCCGCGGCAATTCCGCAGGCGGGAGCTGCAGCCCTATGTGGCCGTGCCAGCACGGGAAATGCGGAAGGTTACGGGCGGGTGACTTGAAAGGGCAGAAGTGATAAAATCAGGAGCGTTTCTTGTGCCGAGCCCGCGTCTCGGGGAGGCTACGGAGCGTTTCCTTCCCGCCGGCGCCTTTGTGCTCCGTCCCCTGCTCCGTGCGCCCCGACGGCAGCCGCTTCTCCGGGAAGGACAACCCGCCTGGAAGCGGCTGCTTCCCGGACATCCCTGCGACGCAGAGAGGAATCTGCCCGGTTGCTTTGATGCTGCCTCGCACCGGCATTAAAGCCAAGCGGGGCGTAATTACGGCGCGGCTGCTAATTACAGGCCCTGGCTGCGGCAGCTGCTTTCAGCAAAGTGCCACCGTTTGCAGCCGGTTTCTTCCCATCGCGTGGGAACTTCCCGCTGGAAGGCGGCGGATCCGCCGTGGAGCGCTCGCCGGATCCGTCCCCATCCGTCCGCGCCGGCGCCGAATGCCGCTGTCCGCTCCGTATCCCGGGCGCTTGATTTATTAGGTAATTTGCTCCCTCTCCGCGGCGCTGGCCCTGCTGTCAGCCCCGTAATGGCATGATGGAAGCGCCGGCTCCCGACGCCGCGGATTAAAAGCCGGGCGAATACGACCCGTCGAAACCTGATGGCCCCAAATCGATTCCTGGCAACTTTTGTGCTTGCCTGGAAAAAAATAAAAGGAGAATCAGAAATTGCAGCGTTTCCCCAGGGCCTGGCCCCTCATCCAGGGAAGGTTGGGGACGTCTCAGCCCCCCGGGTGCTTTCCAAAGCCCTTGGGAAATGTGCGTAAAAATGGGCTTTTTTCCATGCGCGATGGTAGGAGAAAGGTGAAATCCGGGGGGTCTCTGGGTCCAGCTCCAAGCAGGAGCGCCATCCCGGTGCTCCGGGCGCGCTCGGAGGCGCCGATAGGGATCTCCCCGGCACACCCAGCCGGGAACAGGCCCACACCGACATTCCCACTGCCGGGCGCCGCAGGACGCTCCGCACGGGGCTGGCGATCCCAAGGGGAGCAGCATCCCGAGCGGCTTCCCGGCTCCGGCGGCAGCGAGCCCGGCCCGCGCCGGGATCCCTCCCTGTCCGCCCGCGCCGCGGGAGGCGCCGCGAAGCCCCGTTCCGGCCCTTTCCACCTCGCCGTCCCTTTCTTCTCCGCGTTATTATTGTTATTAGCCTCTCTCTGCCTTGGCTGCGGGGCCTCTCGGAGCGCCGCGTGGGCGGGAGCTGGCGCTTGGCAGCTTCGGAGCGCAGCGCCAATTGCTAATTTCATGGAGATAAGCCATTCCGGGGGAGAAAAAAAGGAGAAGAAGAAAAGGAAAAAGGGGGAAAAACCCTCCCAGCTTTGCAACGCGGAAGGCGGCGGGTTTTATTTATTCCTACGCAGGTGGCCAGCGCGCGCGACTGCTCAGCTCCGCGCACGAGGGCAGCGCCGGGGGGGTTAATTAAAAAAGGCTCCTCCGTGCGCGGCCGAGGCCGGCGCATCCCGCCGCATCCCGGCCGGAACGGTGCGCCCGGCGCATCCCTCCTCCGGTGGCTCCGCGGCGGGCCGGGAAAAGGAGGCTGCGCCTGGGCGTAGTTTGCATTTTTATTGCTGCAGCCTCGGCTCCCAGCCTACGGAAAGGCTTCCAAAAGGATTAGATGCCATAAAACCTTTAATAATCCGCCCACATCTCGCGCTTAATTACTGTTTTCACACATGCCGAGCCAACACGCCTGCAGCGAGCGGAGCCGGCTCCCGCGCCGCTCCCGCCCTTCCTGCGCCTCCCGCGTGCGGAGCCCGGAGCACCCGGCGCTGCCCGGCGCATCCCGGTGCATCCCGGCCGTGCCCGGAGGATCCGTGCCCGGAGCGGCCCCGGCTGCCCCATCCCTGACCCCACCGCGGTGGCCCCAGGCCAAGCCGAGGTCTCCAGGCAAACGTTGGGAATTTCCCGGTGCCAACGGATGCCGATGGAGGCGCCGCCTGCGCCCGGAGGCTCCCCGGGGGCCGGGATGCTGCGGTGGGTGAGGATCCCCCTGGGGCGGATGCGCTGCTCCCACCCTGGCTTGGGAAATTCCCGCTGTGCCGGGGTGGTTCTCCCGGAGGGAGCGAGCAAGCGCACTGGGAATACCCTCCCGGAGCCGGGAGCTCGCGGGCGCTTGGCGTGCTCGGGCCTGGGCACAAAATCCCTCGCGCCGGGAGGCAGCCGCAGTTGGAAGCAGAGGGCCCACGCGTTGCTCCCGGAGCTCCGTTTGCAGCACCGAAACCCAGATCCGTCATCTGAGATCCAGGGCAGATCCAGATCCATCATCGAGGTCCAGGGAAGACCCAAATCCATCATCCGAGGTCCAGGGCTTGTTCCAATCCCTGGAGCCCAAGCAGGGACTGATGTGGTGGGAGCTTCTCCCCCTGGAGCGGCCCCGAACTGCAGCTCCGCGAGCGAAGGCGCATCCGGAGCATCCAAAACACACGGAGACTCAGCGGGACCTGCGCCAGGCACGGAGCAAAGAGCCAAAGGGATCGGTCTGGCAGCGCTGCCCGCCGGGAAAAGCCATGGAAAAGGCAAACGGAGGCCTAGGAAGCGCACACCGGAGCATGCGCCGGGGAATGTGTTCCCTGCATCCCGTCCCTCCGCATCCTCTCTCTGCAGCCAGGCCTGGAGCACGCATGGAGCACGCATGGAGCACACATGGAGCGTGCACGGAGTGCGCATGGAGCATGCATGGAACGCACATGGAGCGCGCATGGAGCATGCATGGAACACACATGGTGCGCGCATGGAGCATGCATGGAGCGCATGGAGCGCACATGGAACGCACATGGAGTATGCATGGAACGCACATGGAGCACGCATGGAGCACGCATGGAGCACGCATGGAGTGCGCATGGAGTGTGCATGGAGTGCACGTGGAGGACTCATGGAGCACACAGGGAGCATGCATGGAGCATGCGTGGAGCACGCATGGAGTGCGCATGGAGCGTGCATGGAGCACGCATGCAGCGTGCATGGAGCATGCATGGAGCACACATGGAGTGCGCATGGAACACGTATGGAGCACGCATGGAGCACACATGGAGCACACGTAGAGCACTCATGGAGTGCGCATGGAGCGCACATGGAGCGCGTGGAGCTGCCCAAGCGAAACCGGGGCCGGTTCCTGCTCAGCTCCGTCATCGCCGCCGCACGCGGCCGCGCCAGCCTCGCCCCCGCCGTTGCCCAACGCCGCCCGCGCGCCGGCACGGCCCGTCCCCGTGTCCGTGTCGCAACCGCCGGGCACGCAAACACCTTGCGAAGCGAGAGCGCGCCCGGCCCCGGAAGGGCACGGGATTTAGGGAACAGGGAGAGAAATGTGCTGAGTCCCGGCACGTCCGCCAGGCAGCGGGTCCCGCCATGCAATTTCCATGCACAAGGAGCGGGGAAAATCGCTCAGCAAGGAAACGGCTGGGCGCGAAGCTGCATTGCGGCTACCCCGGCGCCCTCCCGCACGCTTTGTTTGCAGGAAGACATCCTGGTGAGGGAGGAGGCCTGGAGAGACGCAGCCCTTTGCATCCAAGGGCTGGAGAGACACAGCCCTTTGCATCCAAGGCTTGGAAATACGCAGCCCTTTGCATCCAAGGTCTGGAGAGATGCAGCCCTTTGCATCCAAGGCCAGAGAGATGCAATCCTTTCCATCCAAGGCCAAAGAGATGCAATCCTTTGCATCCAAGGCCTGCAGAGACGCAGCCCCTTGCATCCAAGGCCAGAGAGATGCAATCCTTTGCATCCAAGGCCTGGAGAGATGCAATCCTTTGCATCCAAGGTCTGGAGAGACGCAACCCTTTGCATCCAAGGCCAGAGAGATGCAATCCTCTGCATGCAAGGGCTGGAGAGACACAATCCTTTGCATCCAAGCCCTGGAGAGATGCAATCCTTTCCATCCAAGGCCTGGAGAGACACGGCCCTTTGCATCCAAGGCTTGCAGAGATGCAGCCCTTTGCATCCAAGGCTTGGAAAGACGCAGCCCTTCGCATCCACACAGGGGTTTGCAGCCCGCGCCGGGCAGCACCGCGCGTTGCGCCCGCCTTGTCCCCAACCCAGGACCACGCAGGGCGCCTCGCGTGCCAAGCCACCCCCCGGCGTCCCCGGGGCCCCTCCTGGGGACGGCACCGGGGCCCCGCGCCGACCCCACGCGGCGCTTCGGGAATGAGCGTCTCCGCGCGCGGCGCTTTGATGTGCGCAGGGCGGCCCCGCGCCGCGCCGCCCGCCTCCCGCGCGATGCTATCTGGCCCCTCCGCACGCATAATCGCTCCGAGGGACCGTTGGCTGCGTTTTTTTTTTTTTTTTCCCCAGCCCTTTGATGTGAGCTGGCGATAACTCGTTTCTGTTTCGCTGCCGCGAGGCGAGGTGGAAATCATTGCACGGGGCCGAGCGCAGGGCTTCTCCTTTCATCAGGGCTGTGCTGGGGCCGGGCCCGGTGTTGCAACCTGCCAGGGGTGGAAAATGTCCTCTTAACCCGGGCAATCGCGAGCGGAGGAGGTTGCACGGGGCTGGTGGCTCCATGGGCGCCGGAGAACCCGCTGCAGCCTCCAAGGGGGAGGCCTGATCCCGCTCCGTGCAGCAGGAATGCTGCCTCCGTGCCCTGTGCGTAACCCCCCTGCGAGGGGCTGTCCCCAAACGTCCCCTGTCGGGTTGTGGCGGTGGAGGAAGGAGGAGGAGGAGGCGCTGCACGAAGGCCGGCGCGCAGTGACGTGCACGGAGGGGCCGGGGAGGCAGGAGGGCGAAACCCGACGTTGCAAAAAGTGCAAATGCGGAAGGAAGAGGGGGAAGAGCGGGGCCTGGGCAGGCGGGAGGGCGCAGCCAGCGTTGCAAACGGTGCAAATGCGGAAGGAAGGGGGAGAAGAGCGGGGCGGAGGCGGCCGGGCGGGCGGCAGCGGCGCCTCGAAAGCCGCTGCGGTTTGCGCACGGGGGGGGCCCTGCTCGCCCTGCGGAACCCG
>JAWLRI010000245.1:43837-55484 GCA_034781795.1 Crypturellus tataupa
GATGCACAGGGAAGCACAGGGATGCATGGGAGCACAGGGATGCACAGGGATGCACCGGAGCACGGGGATACACTGGAGCACAGGGACGTACAGGGATGCACAGGGATGCACCGGAGCACAGGGATACACTGGAGCACAGGGAGGCACAGGGATGCACCGGAGCACAGGGATGCACTGGAACATAGGGATGCACAGGGATGCAATGGAGCACGAGGACACACAGGGATGCACAGGGTTGCACTGAAGCACAGGAATGCACAGGGACACACAGGGATGCACAGGAGCACAAGGATGCACAGGGATGCACAAGGATGCACTGGAGCACGGGGATGCACTGGAGCACAGGGACACAGAGGGATGCATAGGGATGCACTGGAGCACGAGGACACACAGGGATGCAGTGAAGCACGGGGATGCACAGGGACACACAGGGATGCACTGGAGCGCGGGGATGCACTGGAGCACGGGGATGCACAGGGATGCACTGGAGCATGGGGATGCACTGAAACGCATGCATGAGGATGCACTGGAGCACGGGAACACACAGGGATGCACTGGAGCACAGGGACACACAGGGATGCACAAGGATGCACTGGAGCACACGGATGCTCGGGCATGCATGAGGATGCACAAGGATGCACTGGAGCACAGGGATGCACTGGAGCACAGGGACACATAGGGATGCACAGGGATGCACAGGGATGCACAGGGATGCACAGGGACACATAGAGATGAACAGGGATGCACAGGGATACACTGGAGCACATGCATGCATGAGGATGCACTGGAGCACAGGAACACACAGGGATGCACTGGAGCACTGGGATGCACAGGGATGCACTGGAGCACGGGAACACACAGGGATGCACTGGAGCACAGGGACTCACTGGAGCACAGGGACGCACTGGAGCACAGGGATGCACAGAGACACATAGAGATGCACTGGAGCACAGGGATGCACTGGAGCACAGGGACGCGCTGGAGCACAGGGATGCACGGAGACACATAGAGATGCACTGGAGCATGGGGATGCACTGGAGCACGGGGATGCACAGGGATGCACTGGAGCACAGGGACGTGCTGGAGCACAGGGATGCACGGAGACGCATAGAGATGCACTGGAGCATGGGGATGCACTGGAGCACAAGGATGCACAGGGATGCACTGGAGCACAGGACGCACAGGGATGCACTGGAGCACAAGGATGCACAGGGATGCACTGGAACACGGGGATGCACTGGAGCACAAGGATGCACAGGGATGCACTGGAGCACGGGGACGCACAGGGACGCACGGGGTGGCACGTGGGGACGCGGCCGTCCGTCACCCTCCCCGGCGCTCCCGCGTGGCCACCCCTCGCGCTGCCGGTGAAGCCGTCATTGGATCCGAGAGCAGCAACGAGCAGCCTCGGCGCCCGCCTTGGTGCGGGCTGCGCTGCCAGTGCTGGAAAAACAGCTCCCCGGACGCCCTCGGCGCCGGCCGCGATTCATCTGCGTCTAATTAGCAGCCGCTTCCTCCTTTGTTTGCTCAGTTAAAATTAACTCTCCTGACAGGGAAAAAAAAAGATGGAAAAATAAGAAAAAAAAAAAAGGATTGGAGCCCCCGCAGCCACCCCGTCCTTGCGTGGATCCCGGGGATCCATCCTGGTGTTTTCCCTGCGGCAGTGTCGGAGCAGTGCGGGGTTTTCCCTGTTGGCTGCTTGGAAAAGGGAGGATTTGGGATAGGCGTTTGCATCCACCTGGCCCTGGGATCGCTGATGCTCTGGTGCAACCACCTCTGCCGTTAATAAACCAGCCCCAAATCCCCCCAGGCTGCAGGTTTTCCTAATCCCACGGAACTGGAATAAACCCCGTGGGTTGCCGTGGGCTGGACGACAAGGAGGGAAAGCGCCTGGGCTGCGCCTGCAGATCCAGCCGCATTCATGCGGATTTGCAGGATGCCGGGAAGGGAGGATGCAGCAGCAGACCCACCATTCCCTCCCCATCAAGGAAAATCCGCCGGGGAAGCCAAGGGATGATCCCTGGAGCAATCCTGCTGCATGCACAGCCCCCGGCTCTGTCCCATTCTCCTTGCCAAACAATTCCATCAAACTCCCTTGGTCTCCTTGGCATTCCAGCTTATTTTTCCAGTTTCTTCCCTGGGGGCGGCAGTGCCGTGCGCCTGTCCTGTCCCCCTGCTCCGCAACAGAGCCAAGGGGATGGAGCACCGGGAAGGCTCTGGAAAACAGCTGTTTCCCTCGCATTGCACCCACTTGCATTCCCTGTGTTCCTGGATGTGCCCGGCACCCAGCAAAGGGCACCGCAGTTAATCCCTATTAACCATCTTCCCAGGAACGTCGTCTCCGACGAGGATGCGGCTGCGAACCGGGATGCCGGCTTTCCTGGAGGGATTCCTTTTACGGCATCCTTAGGGCTCTAGGATGTTCGGGATGCGGATGACGGGGTGCGCACGGGCCCGCGGCACGTGCGCGCTTCCCTCGCTCCTTCCGCACGGGATGCACGCCGGGATTCGCTCCCTCGAGGCGTTTGCCGGATCTGGGAAGCGGCTTCCCCGCTAGAGGGAGCACGGCCGCATCCGGAGCCGAACCGGGAATTCCATGAGCATCCCGGGCTCACGTTGGCCTGGAGCAATGGGAAACCTTGGCCACATTCCTGCCTCGCAGCATCGCCAGGATGTCACCTCGGCATCGGGAGCGAGGAGCCCCCAGGGATCGTAATTCCCAGCCCTTGAATTCGCTCCGGACTCTTATCCCTGCTCTGGGACACCGGGATCGGGATGCTGTCCCCAAGTCCCCGTTTTTTGGCTCCTTGCGGACAAGGACCCCGAGATCCCCGCGCCCCTGGGCAGGGCTGTTAATGCTTGAACCTAATGAATACGAACGGGCTCCTCCTGAACGTAGCTTGGTGCCATTAAACCCCTTCACAGCTCGCCGCCCTCGGAAAGGTTACGCGGAATGAAATGTAAATCACGTATTTACCGGTACGAAACGGATCGGCGCGTCGGCTTTGGAAAGCAGATAATTCCACGGCGCCCGGAGCGCCCGGCAGCGCCGTGCCGCGGGGATGGATGCGGGGCCGAGGGGTTCGGAGCGCCAATTCCGGGCAATTTCCACTGTTTTTCCATCCCAAACCCGGGACCTCGGCTCTTAATCACGTCAGGTGATTAACTGAAAGGAATTATTTCACCCGTGTCGCTCCGTGTAATTAAAAGATTAAGGAACACGGTCCCCCGGGATATACATTAAGGGATGCTGCAGGCGCAGGGCCGGAGGAGCCGGCTCCGAGCTGCAACGGGGCCGGATTCATCCCAGGGAATGTCTGCAGCCGGAGGCAGAGCCGGAGCTGGAACCGTCCCGCTCCGAGCAGCCGGCTCAGCGGGCGGCTCGGGAAAAACTTGGGAAAAACTTGGGAAAAGCTCGGGAAAGGCAGGGCAGCCCCCTAAGAGGCTGCGTTAAGGAGCCCGGCGCGCATTAGCGTGCGAGGCAGAGCTGATTAGTAATTAAATGGCTTTTAAAAATAAAACCATTAAGACTAATCCCATCAAAATGGGAGCTGCGTCCTGGCGACTCCTGCTAACCGATTCCCCACGTTGCCGCTTCCAAACTCTTCAAATAAATAAATCAATATTTTATAACGTTATCCCTGCTGAGCACGTGCTCCTCCGTTGCCCAGGCCAGTCCAGAGGCTGGAAAACCCCTGGCAATACCAGGGGCTGCATCCCGGGATGCAGGCGGGGGCGCAGGGATAAGCCGGCACGGCGCCTCGCCGGACACGGAGACGTTTTTCCGGGCTGCAAATCCCGGGATAAAGCCGGAGCGGAGCCCGTTGGCAGCGCATCCCTCCCCTCCGCTCGCAATCACTTTAGGGTTAACGAAACCGAGAGGATTTTATCCGCTTTTTGCTTGTTTGTTTTCTCCCCATCGATACCGGGGCCGGGCAGGCCACTTGCAGACAGCCCCCGGGGCCTGCTCAGCTATTAAAGGCAGAAATTATATCTTCATAACGCAGGATATTGCTGCTCGCTTATTTACGGCTCGCTCCATTGCAAGGAGATTTATTCTAGACAGGCAGCCTGATAATTCCCATCCAATCTGCTCCTCGGCGCCCGCGGCGGCAGCCGGAGCCGCTCCGCAGCCGGCGCATTCCCAGCATCGGGAAGGGCCGCGCGCTCCGCAGCGCCGCGCGCTCCGCTCCCTCCTTTTCTTCCCTTTTTTATTTTTTTTTTTTTGCATTCATCGAGGAATGGCAGCCCACACAACCACTTAAAGGAAGTGCTGCATAAATCCCAGCGCGGTAATTACCCGTTTGGAAACACGATGCTTTATAGGAGAGGAGGCGCCGTGCCAGGATGCTCGGCGCGCGGCTCCCGCTCCAGCTGCAATCCTCCCCGGGCTTGTAGGCAGCAGTCAGCGTTCCAGCCGCGCGCCAATAAAACTAAACCCTTCCAGCTGCTGCGGAGCCGGGCAGGAGCGCGCCGAGGGGCGGGAAAGCCATTCCCGGCTGCTGGAAAAGTCGGGGGGAAAACGGGGCGCAGGATGGAGCGGGAGCACGGCGGCCCCGGAGCGCTGCAGCCATCCGCCTCGTGCATCCTATGTGGATCGTGCGCATCGTTTATGATGCGCTTAAACACACCGAAATCCCCCAAAAAAGGAGGAAAAATGGAAAAGTGGCTGTAAGGAGTGGGAATCGCAGCGTTGTCCTTGTCCCTCCTTGTCCTTCTGTCCGGACATCCCCAGCCCATCCCTGCACCTGAGCTCGGCTGCGGAAATGCCGGAGCCAACGGAGCGTTGCGAAGGCTTTATTGCTTTCCGCGAAGCCGATTAGGGATATCTGCCGCGAGGCAAAGAGCAATATTGCAATATGAAGGCTCAGGGCCGGCGCGGCGCCGATTCCCGCCGGATCGCGGCGTTCCGGCGCGGTTATCGCCCCCGATTCGGGCAGCCCCGCGCGCTAACTAGCTGGAGGACCCGCGGCGCGGTGATCCGGCGGCTGCGCTAAATGAAATTGCGGAGAAATCAGCTTTCCGCCGCCGTCGGCAGCGGGGAAAGGAGGATTTCTTATTGCTTTTTTTATACCCGGTGATAAGCCGGGCGGTCGCCGCGGCAGGGAGGAAGCAGCCCGGCATCATCCTCCTCCATGGAGCAGCGTTCCCTGGATTGGGAAGCAGCCGCACAAGCGCCAAGGGGGCCGTTTTCCAAAGCTGTAACCACACAGGAACGAATGTGCTTGGAATGGGGACACAAGAGCAACATTCCCACCTCGCAGGGCAGGACCCGCTGCCCGGATCCTGCTCCAACCCTCTGCACCGGAGCCTGGGGACCCTCCTCTCCATCCGGAATGAAAACAGCCTTGTGTTTCCAAAGGAAAGAAGGGAAAGGAAGGATCCACGCTCATCCGTGTCCTCGAGGGTTTCCCAGGAATGCCCCACGCAGGCAGAGCTCTAGGGATGAATCTGCAAGCGTCTCCTTGAGCGAACGGTGCACTTTTCCATCTGCTTTTAAGAAAATCATGGACTTTTTTTTTCCCTTTGCCCATCAACAAGGAGGAGCCTCCATCCCTGCTTCCTTCTCCCAGAACCTTCCCAGGAACGCCAAGCTCATCCCCCCTCTTCCCAGAGGTTTTCTATGGATCTGCTCGTGCCGCCCCTATAGAGATGCTCCCTGAGCGGCTGCTCCCGGTGTCATCCATCGGGATGCGGAGCGCTTAGCAGAGCTGTTAATGAAAGCACCTGGAAGCATCTCCCTGCTCCCGGCAGCTCCTCTCCATTCCCTGGCTTTTGTCCCCGGGATCCAGGGAGCATCTCCCTGCGCCGGGAGCTCTCCGGGCACATCCAGCCTCCTTCCTGCAGCCAGGCAGGATGCGAGCGGGATGCTGCAAGGACGCGGCAGCCCGGAGCGCCCTCAGGACAGCCCCTTTCCCGGGAGCCTGCTCCTTGTCCAGCAATTAGCAGCACGAGGGGCATCACCCGCGAGCTCCTCTCCGGCCTCTCCGGCTTATTAGCGGCCCGGGAGCTTTTCTTAGCCCTGCACATAATTACATTTAATAAGGACACCGGCTTTTCCCACTCCGGAGAGCCCAACCATCAATCTTCCCGGTAATAAGAGCCCTCTCGGATGCGTTTGCATCCGCTGTTCCCTGCACAACGCAGGCCGGGAGCCCCCAAAACGTCCCCCCGTGCGCCCCGGGCGCTTGCACGAGCGCTCTGCTAATCAAGGGCTGATCGGGGCTTTTTTTTCCCCTTTTTTTTTTGAAATAGAAATGAACTCATTTTGTGCGTGCGCACTGGGGAGCCCGGCGTCTCCTGGGGGACAGCAGAAATAATGGATAAATGAATAACAGTGCAGCGAACATTCATCTTCAAAGCTGAAATTGGAGAGCAAAGCCGAGGGCGTTGTAAATCCCGCTCTGCTGTTCCTCGGCTCCGCTCGGCTCTCCCGCTCCCGGAGCAGCCGGTTCCCTGCGCTCTTCCCTCCGGATGCTCCGTGCTGCTGGGGGTCTCCATCCTGCCAACCCCGCGTGGACGCAGGACGGCCAGGAGCCTCCCACCTTCCCAACCCTGAGCATTCCCTTTGCTCGGGAAATTCCCATTTCCCTAGATTCCTGCACCAGACCCATTGCACTAGACTACTGCACCAGACCCATTGCACCAGACTCCTGCACCAGATCCATTGCACTAGGCCCATTGCACCAAATTCCTGCACCAAATTCCTGCACCAGACCCATTGCACCAAATTCCTGCACCAGATCCATTGCACCAGACCCATTGCACCAGACCCATTGCACCAAATTCCTGCACCAAATTCCTGCACCAGACCCATTGCACCGGACCCATTGCACTAGACTCCTGTACCAGACCCATTGCACCAAATTCCTGCACCAAATTCCTGCACCAGACCCATTGCATCAGACTCCTTCACCAGACCCATTGCTCCCTTGGGAGCCCAGAGCCGAGCACAGCAGCACCAGGAGCATCCCGGCACTCCCACTGCACATTCCCAGCTCATCCCAAAGCCCAACCCTTCCTTGTGCGCTCATGAGGGTGCTGAAAACACAGCACGTCCTCATGCATCCCGGAAAATGCATCCTGGTTGCAACCATGGAGGAGAAAACAACCCTGCTGCTTGCATTGGTGGCACCTCCTCATGGATGGGTGGTCCGGATCCGGGAATCGGCAGCATTCCCTCCATCCCAACGCATCCTCCTCGCCCTCGTACGTTTCCTGCAACTTTCCTTCCTCCAGCTTTCTAATTCCGCTCATTAAACACCCGGAGAAACGTGCAATTCCTTGGGTCCAGTGACGGACGCTGCGCAGCTCCGCGGGCCCCGAGGAAGCACCAGGATGGGAGCTGAGCTCCGTCCAGCCCCATGGGCCCAGGAAGCAAATTCCGATATTTATCCCTAAAAACACTCGTTTTTGCCCCTCGATGGGCCTATCGGACATGTGGGGGATCTTCCTTGTGGGTCCTAACGTGGTTCCATGTTCCCCAAGGAGGACACGTCTCTCCCTTAATTAAAGCAATTCCCGAACTCGCAGAAATTCCCGGTTTTCTCAGCGCAGGGGCTGCAGCCGCCCCGCGCTCTCCTTTTGCCACCGGCACGTTGCAGCGGCAACGGAATCGCATTTTCCGCATCCGACGGCACGAAGGGGAACCCACGGGACTCGACCTCCCTCAATCCACGCCCTGATCGGTGCTATTGGATACTCGGCAATTCCATGCACCGGCTCCCGTGCAACCCGTGCTCCATCCCTCCGCGGCCGGATTGCTTCCAAACTCCCGGATTTGGGTCAGGCGCGGCGCTGGCGGCAGGTATTACGGCGCACGGGGATTACGGCGGGATTTGCGGTGCTTCCTCGGCCGGCGCAGCCACAAAAGCCTGCGGTTTTCAAGGAGAATCTCGAGCTAAGGGGCTTAGGGAGGCGAATTAATTTACTGGGGCTCTGCACCTCATCCAGAACGAAAATCCCTTATAAAAGTATAATTTTCTTCTTGTTATTCATGATTACAAAATAATAAGATTGTTAAGAAAGGATCCAATAGAAGGGCTGTCAATATTGGCAGGAGATGGAACTGCGAGATGCGTGCCAGCCTGCCGTGGCTTTTCTTAATTTTAATTAGGATAAAATTTACTAATCTTAGAGGCTTTGCGGGAGGAGGTTTGCCAAGAGGCCATCAATTGATCTGAATGATATTGGCTTCCTTTTAAGAGCCCCTTGCTAACTGCTATGCAAAGCCTGGGCTTTTAGCTCCTTCCTCAGATCATCTCTGCAGTTTTTTGGCATGTCAAAAGGCCAGATGTTTTTTATTTGAGAGCAAATTGACACGTTAAATTACATTGTGCAAACAGTAAAGCCAGCCACGAGTAAACAGGCGACGAGGATTCATTGAATTTTATGGGTCGCAATAATGTTTATGTAATTTAACAAATTCATGCTTCGTGTCAGCTTTACCGCAAGAGTTATTCGTTCCAAAAGGAGGAACAACGTGCAGCAGAGCCCCCATATTATCCTGCCACGGAGCCGCTCGGAAGCCAAACAAGCCCCAACACGACGCTTGCACCGGGGTACGTGCGGGGCGCACGAGCCTGCGCACCCCGTGAGCCCGACGGGGCTGCGGATATTGCTCATTTTGCCTGTTTTTTCCTTTTTTTTAACTCTAATTTCATTACTTTTCTATAACGCAGCCGGAATGCGAACCACGGGGAGGGGTAGCGATGCAGACGCCGCTCCGCGCGCTGCTCGGAGACGGTCGGGTTGATTCCTGCCGTAACGCGTTTTCCAGCTCCCCGGGAGCCTGCGGATGCTCCAGCAGGAATCCGGGGTGAATTGGCCCGTCTGCGCTCTCCGTGCCCG
The DNA here is from genome assembly GCA_034781795.1 of Crypturellus tataupa. NCBI lineage: Eukaryota > Metazoa > Chordata > Aves > Tinamiformes > Tinamidae > Crypturellus > Crypturellus tataupa. The sequence continues at coordinate 52,688 of JAWLRI010000245.1, forward strand.
CGGTTCGCTGCATGGACCGTGCGGGGACACTGCGCAATGTCACCATGCGCCCCGGTGCCCCTCGCCGGGTCCCCAAACTGGTGCCATTTGGCGCATCCATGGAGCGATGCCGGTCCATCCATGGGGAGCCTTCCTGGGGGGTCTCCATCCCACAGCCTGCAGGGCGCTCCAGGATCCCAAAGGCATTGCCAGCGGGAGCGCTTCCCGCTGGGATTGGACGCTCTCCATGGGGCCATTCCAACCACAGCTGCCCAGGGAGCCGGGTCCAACGCGGGCGCTCCCGGCACCACCGTGCGGATGGGAATTTGTTTATCCTGCATCCCGCTCCGAGGCAGTTCCCAGCTGCGTCCGGCCAGCAGGATCCCAACCCTGGCTGGATCCAGCAGAACCTCCCGCTCGGAACCATTCCGGATGCCCCGGCAGCAGGCTGGAGCGGCGGCCGCGCTCTCCTCGCTGCAGGAACCACATGGAAACCCATTCCGCACCCAGGCATCCCGCGGGATGTCAGCACGGGAAGAGGGAACGCCGCGGTGCTGCTGTCAATATGATTCACTGCAAGCTAATTGCAGCATCTGATTAAGTTTAGCATCGCCGTAAAACCAAAACTGCTGCTTAAACCCAGAGAGGAGCTTATTAAATAAGAGCGGGGATGCAGCAGAAGGCAGAAGGAAGGCACCAGTCGCTTAAAATAATAAAATTAAGGGAATGCTGGAGACATCCTTTAGGAGGAAGGGAAACCTTCCTGCCTCAGCTCTGGTCCTGACCCAGAGCTCTGCAATCCTTACAGCTCGTTCCAAGTTTTTATAGAAACCAAATGGGAAAAAAAAACGGGAGGAGATGGCGCTCGGCCAAAGCGTTCGCTTTCCTTCTGGAGAGGAGAAGGCTCCGCGGAGGAGCCGCCGCCGGCTCCGTGCCGAGGCCGCGCGGGCGCACGGGGCTCCCCGGATGCTCCGAAGTGCCGGGAAGGGCAGCGGGATCTGTCGGCCTTGGCTCTGGCGGGCGATGGAGCAGGATCCCGTTTGGATCAGCTGGTACTGAGAGCTGGGGGTCTCCATGGCCAAGTAGGTGCTCCCTGGGACAACGTCCCCGTCTCCTCCGGGATCATCCGTCATTCCCGGGAAACGGTTGTTTCTTGTGAAGGCCGCAGGGGCCGTAGCACAGAGCGCCCGGGATAATGCTGATCCGATCCCACGGGAATCCGCATCCATCCGCACCGCTCTCCGGAGCAGAAGGGACTCCCTGGGACAGCGGGACACGTCGGGGCTGGGGACAAAGCTTGGGACACCGGAGGTGCCGCAGGGATGAGGACGGGCACCGCGACGCATCCAAGGCCCTGGCACCCTGCACATCCCTATGGATCCAGCCCGGAGGGCTATCTCTGGGCCATCCCTGCTAATCTGCAGAATTCCAGCCATTCCAGCAATTCCAGGTTCTGCTCCAAGCCCCGGATTCCCCTCCGGAGCCGTCCCGGGATGCCGCCCTCCCTGCGCAGGGCTGGAGCGCCGCTCCCGGTCCCTCCGCTCACCCCATTCCTCAAAGCTTTGTCAACAGCCGTTCCCGTGCACTTGGCGCCTCGCGGATCCCGGCCAGCTTCCCAAATTAACGAGCTGCGCCGGAGGCCGGAGCCCTTCCCACCCGCAGCGGCCGCGGGAAGGTCCCTGGTGACGCTTCCCTGCAAAGCGGCTCCATGGAAAACGCCGGATCTGCCGCGGCCGTCGGTGCCGGGAACGATGCTGCCGAACACGGGCCTTGCTCCCGCACTTGCAACCCAAAAAGCCCCCAAAATCCCCCAAAATCCAACACGGTTTCAGCACTGCCGAGGACGGGAAGCTCATGCAGCGCGCGCCGGTTCCCAACAGCGGAATCCCGTTTATCCGTTTCCATTTTGGAGACCGGGCAAGTTCGCAAAAGCAGAATCCTTAAGCGCCGCTAGTTCTCGGCGATATAATTCTCTTTAATCTTTTAAGCATTTGACATATTTGCTTGAAAGAAGCAGCAACAAGTACATAATTATTGCACTAATTAAGCTGCCAAAACACAAGCAGGCTGCAAGAGCACCTTTGAAACAGTGAGCTCTCGATTCATTAGCATCTGCTGTAAGCTTATTAATCACCTAACAGGCAATTAGCAAGCTGTTACTGTTTGAGACTAGTATGTAAATAAATTCTTGGGTTAATTTCTTCCTCTGATAATAAAGAAAACATTATGAAAATTAGCTAAGCGACAATGTAAATGATCTTGACTGTTAATTACGCGGCGGCGTTGCGTGCGCACGTCGCATGCGGCGCTCGGTGCTAAAAGCAAAGCTGTTGACACAGGGAATGGGACGCAGGGGCTCGGGGGACCGGGATTTGCCGTGGGTTTTCCCCAGCGAGCGGTGGCCGCGCTCGCTCGCCCCGGATTTGCCGAGCACCTGCAGCAAACAGGGCTGGATGGCGATAATTAAACCTTCCTATCAGCATCTTTTGCTCCGTAAATACATGGATGAAATGCATGCGGAATATTCCCCAGGTAAAGGAGGTGCAGGTCGGGATGAGCGCGTCGGGATGCGGGATGCGCGGGAATGTGCGGGGATGCACAGGGATGCACAGGGATGCGCGGGGATGCGCAGGGATGCGCAGGGATGCGCGGGGATGCACGGGGATGCGCGGGGATGCGCAGGGATATGCAGGGATGCGCAGGGATGCGCGGGGATGCGCAGGGATGCGCAGGGATGCGCGGGGATGCACAGGGATGCGCGGGGATGCGCAGGGATGCGCAGGGATGCGCGGGGATGCACGGGGATGCGCGGGGATGC
>JAWLRI010000245.1:70950-93367 GCA_034781795.1 Crypturellus tataupa
CCCTGTATCCCTGTATCCCTGCACCCTTGCACCTTTGTATCCCTGAATCCCTGCATCCCGCATCCCTGCTTGCACCTTTGCACCCCTGCACCCTGCACACGTGCATCCCTGCATCCCTGCATCCCTACAAAGCAGCAGCAGAGCCGGAGGAAGTTCCCCCAGCCGCTTCCCTGCAGGAACCACACATCCTCCCCTCTCCCGTTCTCCTAAATATTCACAAAATCCTATTTCACACACCACAAAAACACCCTGAAACCAATCCGTCCGTCAGCGGTACCAGGCCCTGTCCTTCCAGCTGCACAAACATTCCCGAGCAGGTTGAGTTTTCCCTGGAGACCTGCGGCAAGGGCGGGATCTTATGGCAAACACATAGGGCAGGAGGAAGGCTGCAGCCTTGCAGCATCCGAGGGAGTATCCCGGCTGCAATCCAAATTCCAAACCAGCGCTTTCCAGGACAATAACTATACGGTAGAACTGGTGAAATGTCTGCAATAAACTCGAAACCAACCAGAATTCCCGTGGGTTTGGGCCTGGCCACGGGCTCCGTGTGTTTTATCCCGTTTCCAGCGGACTCGGTCTGCTATTTTTGTCGCTCTTGGGGACAGACCATGAGAAATTCCGCCTCGGAATGGATCCCACGTGCAGCTCGGCCGCCGCAGCCGCATCGGCTCGAGGTTTGGGGATTGCCGGGAACTGAAACCCTCGGAGAAACCCAAAGCCGCAAAGCTGGGATCGGCCCCTGCTCGGGAATGGGAGACGGGAGATGGAGCGGCCTCTTGGAAGGGGAATGTGGGTTTAGCCAATCCGGGCATTTAAACTGGAAAGACGGGAGGTTGATCCCGAACATCCCAAGGGCTTCCCGAAAAGAGGAGCCCTCAGGCAGGGGGAGCAAACCTGCCGCAGGAGCGGATCCTCCAAAGGGAATGGACTCCTCTTCTTATTCCCAGGAAAACCGTCCCACCTTGTCCCACCAGCTGTGCCAGGAGGGATCCTATGGGGCTCTTGGACCTTCCCAGATGGAATCACCGCGTATGACGACTGCCGGACACATCCTGGCGGGATGCAGACACTTCCACACGTGCAGGACTCGGATGTGCTGGGAATAGCAAGCAGAAGACTCGCCGGAGCCTCGGGAATGCTGCTGTCGGGAACACAGGTTGCCAGCAGATTTCCTGGTCCTCCAGGGCTGCATCGCACATGAGCAAGGACCTGAGCTCCAGCTCCGGGTGCTCGAGGAACCATCGAGGCAGCGTTTGGATGTCCAGGTCTGTTTGGAGACGGAGCGAACACGGCTGCAGACCAGAGCTCGGCTGCGGATGCGGATGGATCTGTTCCCGCTCCAGAGGGATTCCTGATAAGGCAGAGCTGGAAAAGAGGTAGGAAAAGGGGCCTGGGGTGGTGGAGAGGTTTGCGGAGGCCACACTGCACCGGTGCCAGCGCCGGGAACGGCAGCACCATCCCACCTGGAGCGCCCGGTCCATCCGATGCCATGGAGGAGGAGGCGGAGGGAAAAGCCCACCCTTATTCCCAGATTTCCTGATGCAGGAGATGGAGCAGTAAAGGCCAAGCCCAGCTCGACATCCTCACATCCACGCCGCATCCCGGGCGTCCGTCGCTTCCCGCATGGATCCGACACGACCGCGGGCGGCGGGAAGGGGACACCAGGCTCCCCTGTGAGCTCCCGAATGGAGCGCAGGGGCCGAGAGCGCCCCACGGAGCCGGGGCGGCTGCTCCGCATGGATCACGGGAGCCCCATGGAGCCGGGGCGGCTGCTCCGCATGGATCACGGGAGCCCCATGGAGCCAGGGTGGTGGCTCCGCACGGAGCACAGGAGCCCCATGGAGCTGGTGCGGCTGCTCCCGGGAATGGCGCGCAGCATCCCGCGCTCCGGCAGCACCGGCACTCGGCAGCTCCCGTCGGAAGCGGCCCCGGCCGGCAGCGCTCTCCTCCGCAGCCTGTTCCGCGGCGCGAGACCAGCTGATCTAACGAGCGGCTCCGTCTGTTGAAAGGAGGGGGGATAATGCTGCTTATTTACGTTTTCCCCCCCTTTCTTGGTGTAACTTGGAGATCTGACCAGCAGCGAGCTGCGCTTTAATGGGCAATACAGAGCAGACCGCGTTCCCCTCCGCGCATCCATCGAATGCAACCGTGATCCCACTCAACCCTTTATTGGGAGCGCTTCCCTCGGGATAGGACGAGCTCCCCGCGCGGGACACGTCGCCAAAGCGGCATCCCAAAGAGCCGGCCCCGCTCGTTATCCCAGCCGCGGGCATCTGGTTCCACTTTCCGAGGGAAAGGCAGGGAGTGCAAATCTGGTTTCACTTGGGTTTTCCTTCCCCGCGCTCTGGTTTGCTCCGTGTTCAGCGCTGTCGCTGCAACACGATAGCCGGGCGGTGGGTGGCCTGTTTCCCCCATTCGAAACTAATTTACAGCTTCGTCTGGCAAGGTCGTTGCTTCCAATCAATTAGCGCTGACACGGGGATTAAACCGCGCGGGGGTCTCGGCACCGGAGGGAGCGGGTCCTCGCGGGGAGGAAGAAAGTGCCTGTTCGGGGGGATCCGCTGCTCCCGCCTCCTCCAGATTTTTATTTTTAGCGATCCAGACCGCGCTCCTTAACGGAGGTTTCGCAGGCACCGCTGAGATCCAGCCCGGTGCTATTTTTGCTTTGCGGCCGTGACCCCGCGAGGGAGACGAGGAGCCAAAACCAGGAATGGAACAAGAACGAGGAGAGCCCGAATCCGTCTGACCGTCTCCTGCAGCCTCGGCTGCTCCTGCACCAGAACCAGCCCCTTTTTCCCTTTGGGAAAACCCCAAACTGCAGCCCCTTCCTCCACAACGTTCCCGCTGCAGCCGGAGCACCTGGTACCATCCAGTCCGGCCAGAGCACCCGGTACCATCCGCTCCAGTCGGAGCACCCGGTACCATCCACTGCAACCGGAGCATCTGGCACCATCCACTCCGTCCGGAGCATCCGGCACCATCCACTCCGTCCGGAGCACCGGGCACCATCTGCTCCGTCCGGAGCACCCGGCACCATCTGCTGCGTCCGGAGCATCCAGCACCATCCAGTGCAGCTGGAGCACCCAGCACCATCCACTCCAACTGGAGCACCCGGCACCATCCGCTGCGGCCGGAGCATCCAGCACCATCTGCTCCAACTGGAGCACCTGGTACCAACCGCTCCGGCAGGAGCACCCGGCACCATCCACTCACGTCGGAGCATCCGGCACCATCTGCTCCGGTCGGAGCATCGGGCAGGGAGCAGCCCCTTTCCGGATGCTCCAGCACCTCCCGCGCCGTCCCCAGCTGCATCAATCCCTCTTGATCCCGCGGCTGCTCCGAGGAGCCTCTCCCGGCCGCCCGCGAGCGCTGGACCCTCCGCAGCGCCGCTCCGGGATGCGGCGCTCCAAATAAACAAACACGGCGGAACCCGCTCCCAACAGGATGAGAAAGATTTTGCAAAGCGCAGAGGTTTTTACAGCTGGCGAGAGCGCAGCCAAGGCAAACGCAGCGGGATGGCACCGCGGGGACAAGCTGGGACGCAGCCAGCACCGGGGATGCACCCGCCGGAGCCGCAGGAACCACCCGGCTTGGGAAGCAGGTCTGCGGACGGGGAGCTCTGATCCCGCTCCCGAGTTATTCCCCTTGGCAACACATCACACCAGCGCCGATTCCAACCCCGGGGCAGCTGCACCGCATTTACTCCAGGGTTTATTTCTGTAAACTACAAAGTTTTCCTTGCAAAGCGGGGCCGGGGCGGCGCGGCGCCAGCATCCCGAATGCTGCAGCGGAAACGCTCCCGCTCCGAGCGCAGGAGCGGAGCTTTGATCCCGGAGAACCCCAGGGCTGCCGGGAACGGGGGCATCCCGCCGCGCTCCCGCCCGGGCAGCTCCCGCGCTCCCAAGGCCGCGTCGGCACCAGATGGGCTCCCGGCCGCGTCTCATCCGCACGTGGTCATTCGTCTCCTCCGTAAAGTCGTCACCTACCAGGAAAGGGGTCTCCGCGGAGCCGGCTTGAAAAGGAGAACGGCCCCCGCGCTGCCCCATCCGGCAACCAGCTGCATAATCCCAGGAAATAAATCACATCCGCAGCCCGCTGCAAAGCGGGATGGAAGCGGGCGCCACCTCCGGGCTCCCCACGGCCGCGTTCGCCGGAGCCGGGCCACGGATTTCAGCGCGGACAAAGTTATCCCAGGTCAAAGCGGCGCTGGAGCGGAACTCTGCCGCACACGAGGATGGAGCAGGATCCATTTTCCCGAAGCTCCTGTGATTGACCTGCAATTCTTGCTGATTGCGAGTGCTTTTAGCAGGGGAAACAAGTGGTCAGTGGGAAAACCTTGGGAATTAGGAGGTGAAGTGACGCTGCCCTGGGGATGTTACGGCCTCTGGACCAGCCATCCTTCCCTCCTCGCTGCACGGATAACGGAGGAATCCGTAAACCACGCTAAGCGCTTACATTGAGAGATTAATGAAACGTCTTTGGGGATATCCCGGCCCTGGAGAGGTGCCTGGGGAGCAGCGGGAACGGCGGGGAGGGATCAGGAAGCGGGAGAAGCCGGCACACACCGGGGCTGCGTCCGCGTTCGATGCCCTCCGTGGCGGCATGGCAGCGGGAAGGGGATGTGGCAGGAGCAGAGCAGCCGGGAGGGCCCCGCTCCCAAAGGAACCGCTGCCGGGAGCCGCGGGGCCGGGAAGCCAGGGCAGCTCCGGAGCGGAGCCCACAGCTCCCTGTCACCCTGCAGCTCCTGGACAGATCCCAGTGGAGCTGCAGGAGACACCGTGGAAGGACGGGAAGGCCCTAAAGCACCTGCCCAAGAGGCGAGGGTCTCGCCCGTCCCGCTCCCTTGCAGTGTTTTTACTTCAGGGCGGGATTTCCAGCAAGGTAAAGGAGCCCTTTCCTACTACAGGAATCCCTGAGCTTTGCACGCTGCTTCGGTGCCAACTCCTCTCCGTATCCCAGCTATTCCCGGGTACGCGATCCCAGGCTGTCCAGCAATACTGGGATCCAGCAGGTACCTCTCCCGCTGCCCTGGCACCCCGGGGTGCCCGGGAATCCGCAACCAATCCCAGCTCCTGGGCTGCCCATGCGGGTCTCGGCGCAGGAGGAACAGGCACTTTCCAAGCCCGGCCGCTCCCAAGGGCCTCCAGGAATTGTGGATCCGCTCGCCAGGCTCCCGCCGCACGGGCAGGGCTGTCCGTAGCGCAAGGGATCAGCGGGAGAAACGAGGTGACCGACTCATGAGATGGAGACGCCCTGGCAGGTTCCACCAGCAGGAACCTGGACCTGTTCCCGAACCAGCCGGAGCGAACGCCGCAGCTTCCCGGCCCCAATTCCCCCAGGAACATCCAGGGATTTCCTCCCTGCCATCCCCTTTCCATCCCCACGCGCGGGCGGGTGAATGTGCCCACACCAGGGCGGATTCAGCACTCGGTTCCCTGCATCACGGGGCAGAACCTGTGCCCCTGCCTATTGCAATTCCTACTTGGAAAGCCCTCTAGGAGCCGTTCCCAGGCTCCAGCTGGAGGTAGGGAAGCTGATTCCGTATTCCTAGGGGAAGGACACGGCTGCGGCAGCGATAGGGAGGGAATTACAGGGAAAAGCAACCGCTGGCAGGGCAGGGAGGAGGATTCAGGAGGTGGGCAATGCTGGAAACCTGGTTTGCTCCGGGGAAAAGCGCATGAGATGGGTCTGATCCAAGGGATCCGGGTGCTCAGCCCAGGTCCTGTGCAGGGATCCGCAGGCTCCGAGCCGGCGCCAGGAGAAGATGGGGAGATTTTTTGGCTAGAACTTGACCAGGCACCAGCTGAAGCTCCCACACGACTCAATGGGAGGAGGCAGGAGGCTCTTCCCTGCACTTCTTGCCATGGCCAAGGCCAATTCCCTTGAGCTCGGTGTCGGTTCGGCAGCTCCTGGCTCCGGCTTCACCACGGACCACGTTGAAGTCTGCCCATCTCCGGCTTCTCCTCTGCTTTTCCAGGCGCCGGGAAGCCTCCCCTGCAGCAGGCACCGCTCGGTCCATAGGAAATCCCGCATGGAGCCGTGTGCCAATCCGTGCTCCGAGTCCCCATCGCACACGAGCTCCAACTCCTGCTTCCATTCCACCCTAAGAAATGCTGCGGAATTAGCTTATTTTCTTTCCAAAAGAAAAGATTTTGCAAAATATACTTTCTTCCCCAGCAAAAAATCAAAGCCAGCCTCAGCACCAAATGATTAAGGGTTAGCTGAGACTTCAAACGCGACCCATTGCAGGCTGCATTCTCCTACGGATTACGGCACATAAACTGGGCCTCGTTTTTAATATATGTGTTTAACGACGGTCACGTCCGAGGGCGAGGAGCAGGAACACGCAAGCTTGGCTGCAGATGTGCACTTCACCCTGGAAATTCCTTGGAAAATGTGGCTGCACCTGCTGGGTGCAAAACACTAACGTTTTCTCAGCACTACGGGGAAAACGTCCCAAGTTCAGGGTGAAACGAAGTTGAAATCGTGTGAAATAAGTAGATAATTCCATCCAAAACCGCTGTTTTTTGATGTGAAACCAGCTGCCCTGGATCGGGTGCGGGAAGGCAGCGGTGGGAGCAGCCTGGAAGGGGCAGGAATGCGGCTCTCCAGCATGAGAACTAACACAGCAGAGGAAAACCACATTCCCTACATCGGGATGCAGAGCGCCGTGACGGCTCCAGCCTCCTCGCAAGCAAATCCCCCTCGCAAGGACACGCGGCCAAAGCGGCAGCCGCAGCACCGGGAGGCTCCCGGCTGGAATAGCAACACCCTTAAAACCAAGGCAAACCTGCAGCTGGTCCCAGCAGCGGGCGCAGGAGCACTTTGCAAGCAGATTGGTTTATTTGTTCCACGTAATTCACTCCAAAATGCCTCCCGGTTTCCCCATCAATCGCGTCGGAGCGGCTGCGGAGGTGACCGAGGAGGTTTCAATGCACGCGCAGGGCTGCGGGGAGCTGCGGGGTTCCCCCAGCAGTGTCACTTGGACAGGAGGGGACACGTCCGTGCAGCTCTGCATTGCACTGGAGCAGGGCTTGCAAACCGCCCGCAGCCCTAAGGGGTACCCAGAGTCTCCTCATTTTTTCCAGCCAGAAGAGCACACAAAAGCATCGCTGCTGGAAAAGCGAGCCCCGCTGAGGCTGCGCTTCCTAGCGCCCCTAATATCAGCATTTAAATCCTGCATTCTTACCTTGATTTCACTGCAGGAGCTGGGGGCAGCTAACTGCTCTCCTAGGTCCGCGGTTCCGTTGGGGGTATCGGGAGCGGACGGCTCCCTCCTCGTCGGGATGCTCTGCTCTCCCTCGAGCCACAACTTGCTCCTTGGATGAGGATTTCGAGGCTTTTCCTGCGGGAGATGCAGGGTGCGGAGCTCCCAACACAAAAAGCTGCTTTACCGCTTCCCTGGAGCTGTCACCATCTTCTTGTTCTTGGAAGTTTCAAATTCCGATATCCCATAACGACAAGCTCTTGTGGAGTGTCTCTTCCCGTTTTTATTCCCAGGGAATTCGCTCGCGTTGACAGCAGGATCATTTCTTTCAGCACTCCCTTCCTTGCTCCCCTCCACCGCTTGCAGGGGACTCGCAAGCTGGAAACACCCGAGTGCTCAGAAGAGGCAGCTTCAGAGCAGCGATTTTTATAGAAAAAGTTTTAACCAAAGGCACAAACGTTCTCCCAAACTGAAGGACGGAGCCTGTCACAACCAGGTCACTCCACAGCTTTATGGGATCCCGCTGGAAGCTCGAACACGGCCACAAGACACAGTATTTTCCAGTATTTAAACTCCAGCAAGTGCCAAGGCCAGACCAGACCCCGATATCATCACACCCAAAATATTCTCATGCCACATTTGACCCTCAACACACCAGGAGCCACTAAAAACACCCCACAACGAGCAGATAACACTCCAGCTTGATGCCCTGCAGATAATTTTAAGTCAGCTCCACTGTATTCCAAGCGCAGGCAAGAACATCCAACATTTAATGAGGTGTAAAAGTAATTATTATGAAATAAAACCAGCTGTTCACAACGTGGGAAGAGAAACGACTCTTCATGTCCTATCTCCGAGACGTATGCCTTTGCCATTAGCTACTATACTCTGTAAAAGGAAAAATAAATACTCTTCACAGCGAGCGCTGGCGCGAACGCCTATAAGTCCAACGATAAAAAAGCCTCACAGCTTAATGGCCCTTAAATGCTCGACATCTTTTTCACTTAATGTAAAACCCATCTGACCTAATAGCTGCCACTGAATTATACGTATGTTTTTTCTATTAAAAGTTAATTTTCTGAGTTGGCAGAGCAATACAAGCGTTAGATTAAGCAAGCCGCGATCTCCATAAACTCTCCAGAATTCAGAGATATTTCCAAGTCAGCTACATAAAGATCACATATTCCCTTTGAAAGGGTCTATTATCCAACAGCAACGTTGCCAGAGCTCACTCACCAGCTGCGTTGCCTTCCTCGTGCTGCAGCAGATTTTCCTTTCCGTTTCTTTTCCATTTTCCTTTCCTCTGGTACCAGTTTGTCCATGATGACTCCTCGCTGCCTGGAGCCTCCGGAGGAGCAGCCGGTCCCGTTCTGCCTTCGCCTGCAGGAGTCGAGCCCAGATCTCAGACTTGGGCATTTTGAGTGGGGAGATTTCCCCCTTGCTATGGTATTTAGGCAGCTCCCTCCTATTAAAACTCAAAAACATAAGCTTATTTTCTTGCTTGCTGTGATTTTACAGCAGTTATTCCAGCCACTGCTTAAAGACAGTCGAGTTTACTTGCACTTTTCACATCCTAACAACTTCCAGCTTTTCCATTTGTGCATCCTGCAGATGTGAACAGGTAGGGCAGGGAACAAGAAACGGTGGAGCTAACGGGGAAAGCAGGGAGCCCTTCACATCCAGGGAACAAACCTCATTAGTGCTAAGGAATCATCCTGGGAAGATCCTTCATTTCCTTCAATAAGGCAGGGGCGTTTTCAGGCACAAAACCTGGCTCAAACCCTGCTGCAAGACACTGCACACCCCATGGATGCTGGAATACATCTACTCCGAGACGTCAACTGACAGACCCTTTACGTTCTCTATATTTAATTCTCCATTAATACCATTAAAACCACAAATTCTACAAGTAGACAAATAACTACTAACCTTAGTAGACAGCTAAGGAGTAAACCTGTGTTACCTGGCATTCAAGAGCAAGTGCAATGAGAAGCCTTCACTTATTTTGCCAACTATTTATCCTCCTGTATCTTTTACAGAATTGACCACTACAATACAAAAAAAGAAGAAAACACTTTATTGGTGGGCAATACGGGAGAAGGTTAAAAATTACACAGAGATCCCTCAGGAAGGAAACAGAATATCAAAATATACCAGAGTTAGTATAGCAAAACAATCAGTTTCTCTCCAATGAGAGCTTCAAGTAATGTAATCAGAAAAGAATTTGGCTAAAAACTACTGTATATATATACTGAGATGCCTTCTGTAATAATCCTCTAAGAAATTAAAGGAAAGCAGCAGCAGATCTGTTGTACTACAGATATATTAAGCAAATATATTAAGCACATTTCTATAATAACCGTCCCACACATTCATCATTACGCCTGCGTCCTCTCCTCTGTGGCAGCTCTGTTATTGCCATTCTATGCTGTGACACTGCCCAAAAGAGAGAGTACGAGAGGAAACAAATATATCACGACTATTAAAAAAGGGAGAGAGCAAAAGACCCCCTAAGGCTGCCGGGTTCATCTGGGTTTGCACGAGGACCCAGCCCTGGTTCTCCAGGGCACGAGGAGCAGCTCTGCCTTCTCCCATGGGATGCCACGTTCCTGCTCACCAGATGCACCCAAATACTTCAAACCAGCTGTCTGAAGACTGGTAACGCTTAGTGTTTGTTCTGTTAAAATAGCAACACACTTATTTAAAGGAAACGGCATGACAAATAAGCCTAATAATTCAAAAGGTGTGTTTTCTTTCATAAAACTCACTTCGGGTACATCATCCCTTGGAATTACTGCACCTTCACTTAAAAATGAAGCGCTGTCTTGTTTAATAGGTAGATTCCAAGCAAATTAAAATGTGCGTTTTATTAAATTTACTATTTGCATCTTTCCCCATAAATAACTGGATTATAGTACATAATTTACATTTAAGAGGAAAATACCTTGAACTTCTGTAAGAAAGCGTTTTAAAATCCAGTATCCAAATTACCCGATGTACAGCTTAATGAGATGCTCAGTTTATATCCATATTATGCCTGAAGAAGAACAAAATTATACAAAAGCAGGACTGCTGCATTTAGAGTGAAATGCTGTTCTACAAACCGTGGCAATTGAGTCCTGCTTCCAGAACCTCCAGTAATCAACATTATCAAACAGTCATGAAAAAATTCCCAGGGGAGGTAGAGATAAAAAATTAGTATTTTGACAGAAACCCTGATTAAAGACTTGTTAAAAGCAAAGGCACTACATCTTAAGTTACTTAAATAAGCTCTGTAACTCGGCCAGCCAAGTTACAACATATATCTAAATACCTTCCGTCTCGCTTTGCGGCTGACCTAAGCACATTGCAATGTCTTGATCAACCTAGGTGAAAAAAGGGAGAGCCGCTTTTTTATTTTAAAAAAAGACTAAAGAGAATTAAAGAGCTACGATACTTCAGCCAAGCTCATTTGAATGCAGTTTATTTTCAACCATACCATGAGAGTTCAACTGATAGGAGAAACTGGAATTTCTGGGTATAGGCTTTGTCTTATGCTGTGGCCAATCTGACTCTGAAATAATTGAACTAATTTGTCATCATTTTGACTTGTAAACCAATTGTTAAGTAGGCTCTATATCATTTATTAATCTATTGCAATAAGTGTTAGATCCCAAACTTTGTAGTCCTTTTCTACTGTTCTCCGAGGAAGTATTTCAGCTTCATCAGTTGTTTCATATTTGGGGTAACTCCCAGGGGGTTCTAACTGCAAACAGGCTAATGCCAACCCCATGGAGGCTTCACGACCGTCCCGCAGCCCCCGCGCGGGGCAGCACCCTCGAGGACAAGGCACGAGGACGTCAGCAGACCAGGCCCTGGCGCATCCGGATGATCTGCAGCAGAGCCGCTTGCACATCTTCATCCATGTGGCCCTAGGGCGAGCAAACACTTAGATAACAAGAAAAGACCCAAAGCAGCAGCATTCCCAACCAACCCAGACGATTCGACAGAGCTGCCCAAAAGTATCAACTCCTTTTGCTCTCCTCTCCTCCTCCCCACTGCTCTCTGAGCCAATCTGAAATACTTAAAGAATCTTTTATTGCTTTCTCCTCAGGGAAGGGAAGGTCCAGCTCAGTGGCACACAAGCTTATCATTCAGAAATATTATTTGGGAAATAATTGCTGTTCACATGCTCTTGACTCCCCAGCTTGCTGGAGTCCTGTTCTGGATGCTTAAGTATCTGAAATCCTAACATTTCAAAAGCAGTTACTCCGTTTTGTTCGGGGAAAGCCACTGGGTTAAGACTGTATTAAAAAAGTTCCCAATATTCACACAGCTTCTATCCAGCATTATATGAAATGATGCAGAATTAACCACCCACATCACCCTAAAAATGAGTAATTGATATATAGTTATACAGTATATGGATGGGGTTTGCAAGGAGCATGGTAGCAAGGAGATGGAACAATAAACACATCCCATTCCTCTATTTTTGCTTTTAGTTCATTCCAGAACTCTCAGGTTGAAAGCAGACACTTGATTTTAGGTTCAAGTCTACTTGAAATCTTCCACTAAAACAGAAACTTGTGTCTGTCCCCATTCAGGCAATGACAGACTAACCTACCTGCACGGCACTAAGAAGATGTGTGCGATAAACTGAAATTACTTCTTGATGCTGCCTTTTAGCATCCTAAAAAAATAAACAGGGGAGAGAGGAGATTAAATCAGTTTTGAACATTAATTTCTGCATAATTCTAGTTTTGTGTGTTTGCTTTTTTGCACATATTTTAGACTGTCGAAAACACAATTTCAGGGTTAAACTTTGTTATATCCCTTCCATAAACCAAAAAAGAAAGTCATTCTTCCACTTTATTATTGCATATTGGCAGAAGACCAATTTTGCTGAAAATAAGGCTATTCCAACAGGCTGATTACTGTCAGACCGGGCGCTATGATCAAAAGGCAACTTCATAGAGAACATGTGGGTTTTGTTTTTCTTTTTAATAAATCCCCTACTTTAAGTATGCCTCACTTTATAAAGAAGTCACCCTTGCAAATGCCCTTAAGAATATATCCTAGTTCTGTACAGATTTACAAATATTCAGCGTTCTTACATACACAGCTTTATGAGATGCTTTCTTGAAGTCACAAGGGCGCTACATTTCGGAGCGATGTCTTGCAGAATTACTTACAGCGAGCTGCTGTTGCAGCGTCTGCACTTGGTTCTGGAGCGTCTCAACCTGCTGGTTCTGTCTTTTTGAGGGAACCCCGCTGGTGTACGTGAGCTGAGACAAGCCGTTAAGAGCCTGTTTTAATCGCTCGACGTCATTAAGCAGTTCTGTTATCTGTAAAAGAACGCAAAAACCTCAGTTAGGGAGGTCTCGCCTATGAAAAGCAATATTGGTGACATTTTTTCCTAAGTCCACTGAGGACTGGCACACACGGAGGGGTATCTGTCGTTGTATGCCAGTCACGCTAGCTAAGTATGACCTGCACAAGCACAGTATCTGAAGGAGAAATATAGGAAATATAGGAAATAATGGAAAATACAGTTCAAGAACAAAGTTAAAAATCTAGAATAAAGTCAGCACTGCGTTGCTTAATCCTGTATTTTGCCATAACAAATCATCCTTGTACTGAATCTGCCAAAATGAAGCAGACCTATTTAAGATCTTTAATTAGAGTCCAGTTAGGCATTTCAAAGCCACGTGGGTCACAATTTCATGATTTATTTCATCATCCTGATTTGAGGCTGGCAATGGCTTTTTGCACAGAAATTAACAACATATCAACGGATTAACAACATATCAACAAGTCAAGCTATGAACTGGACACAGGCAAGTCACCCAAGTGATGTAATAATCAGCTTACAAACATACAAAATTAAAAAAAAATGTATCTGATAAATTCATGGTGGAGTTTTAAAGGCTGAGTTTACTTACAAACTATGCCTGACATAAATGAATAATTAAGAAAGTTTAGTATGATGCTACCACAAAAAGAAAACTCAGTGTGAAGTATTCTTGACTATCTAGAGTTGCTATAATTGAAAATCTAGTTGCTTGGAGCTAAGCTGAGGACACCTGCAGCATTAACTTCCTACCTTGTTATCCTTGGCTTCCACCTGCTTTGCAGATTCCTGGATTCTTTTCTGGAGCTCAATAATTGTTGTCAATGATTTATCACACCTTTCTTTCTGGTCTTTAATCTCTTGCTCGATGCTGCAGCTCCGTAACTGAAGCAATTCCTTCTCGCCTTTCAGGGAGAGCTCGCTCTGCTTGGCTTGCAAAGCCTCCTCGCACACTTCCTCGTACTTTCTGTTCACACTGAGCAGGTTTTCGGCTATGCTGTTCACTTGGGCCTCCAGATTTCTCTTCATGGACTCGTATTCAGCCACATCAATCACTTCTTTGCTCTCCAGCTCGGTTAACGCTTGCTGGGTGCGCTCCATCTCACGCTGCAGCTTCAAGATCTCCTCCGTTTTAATGCCGTTCTCTTCTTCCTGCTCTTTTAAGCTATTTTTGACCGCTGTGATTTCTCGTTCTAGCGTTTCCTTCATTTGCACGTACTCTGCCAAAGGTACCGAAGAACGTCTTAGCTCTGACAATTCCTGTTGCAATTCTCCCACTTTTAGCGTCTCTTTGTCCAAACATTCCTCCTTGCTCCTGAGGGCTTCCTTTAGATCCTCCACAGCATCATCCAGAGCCCTCCTCAAGCCTTCCAGTTGCTGCCCTGGAAGGTGCTGGCTCTCCCCATCCGCCTGCACCACCAGCCCCTGCTTCGTGCCCCGCTGCAGCTCCTGTTCCTCATCTTTTCCGCCCGGGTATTTCTGCAGTATCTCTCTCAGCTGCTTACTCAGCTCTTCCATTTGGTTTGCGAACGTTTTTTCCACTTCACGGGATTTCTCGGCAGGGATGTAGTTCTGCTGCAAGTCATTTTGGAGAGACAAAACACCCTTTTTGAGCTTTTCGTTTTCCTGTTTACATCTCCTGCTTTCTTCCTCGCTTTCTCTGCACCTCTGTGCCTGCTCCAACAACTGCTCCTTCAATTCTTTCACTGTGGCTTCAAAGCTCTGTTCCCTCTCTTTAAAGGAGAGGACCGGTGCATATTTTGACTTAATGCATTCCTGAATTGTGTCAAGTTCCTTCTTTTGGGCTTCTATTTCTGCATGTAACTGCAAAATTTCTTCTTGACCCCTTTTATACCCAGCCATAATCTCAGTATTATTTTCCTGAAGTTCTTCCATGCTTTTATTGAGAGTATTCACTTCAGACTCATGATCTCTTAAACTAATATACTCAGTTTGTAGCTGATTCTGCAGGAGTTTCACCTTGTTTTTCAAAGCTGCATTTTCCTCATTTACCTTCATGAATTCCTTCTTTATTTCTTCCATTTTCCCCTTCAGATCTGACAGCTCTACATTAGTCTTTTCTAGCGTGTTATTCAAGGCCGTTTTAATCTCTTCGTGCGTTGTCACCAACACAGACTGATCCCTGAGAGTTTCTCTTACGACAGTATTCTCCGAGGTTAGTTGGCACACTTTGGCTTGCTCAGCATCATATTTCTCACGCAGCTCAGCAAGCTGCTTCTCGAGCTCGATGCCATTGGCTTTTAAAGCTTCTACTTCTTTTCCGTGCTGCTCCGGGGACAGGTACGCAGCTTGGAAGCGGTTTAAGCTCTCCCTTAAGCTGTTCTTCTCTTCCAGCAGCTTCTCAGCTTCTGCCTTGCTTTCACTGTACTGCTTTGTTATTTCGGAAACCTTTTTGCTCAGATCATCAATGGTCAGTTCACTTGTTTTCTTTAGCTCCTCATGAACTTTTAAAGGCACATTCTGGCTTTTAATTTCTGTATTTAGCATCTGGATCTGTTGCTGAAGCATCTTATTGTCCATTTGCACTTCTTCAGCTTCCTTCTGCAAACTCCGATTCTTCTGCAATAATTCAGAAATTGTTTTCCCAAGTTCCTCAGTTTTTTGCTCAAACCCACTCCTCATTTGCTCATGCTCTTCTGGCTTTACATGATGAACGAGTTCAGCTTTTTGACTTTCCGATTCCCTCCTTAAAAGACAAATCTCTGCCTGCAGTTTTTCATGTTCTCCCTCCATCTCTACTAACTTCTTTGCTTTCTCATTCACTTCATTTGATAACAAACTCTTCACGTTTTCAAATTCCTCTGCAGATATGGAGCGGGCTAGCCTCTCTGCCGTTTCTTTGAGCTGCTTTTCTAATTCCATGATGTTTCTTTCCCCTTTATCTCGCTCCATCTCCAACTTACCGAGCTCCTTCTGCAACCTTTTATTCTCTTCCACCAGCCTTCCTTCATCTCTCTTGAACTCTGCCACTAACAGTTCATTCTGCTTTATCTGGTTCCTTAGTTTACCCACTTCAGCAGAGGCTCCTTCGTACTTTGTCTTCATTTCTTTCAGCTGCTCCTTCAGCTCCTCTGCCAATTTACTGCTTCCCGAAGCCGCTTCATTAGTCAGGTGGTCCTTCAGAGCGAGAAAGTGCGCCTGCATTTGCTTCACTTTGCCTTCCGAGTCAAACATCCTCTTCTGCACGTCCTTTAAAGCATCCTCCAGTTGTCTGATCTGCCCGTCAGACTCCTCCTTGGTTCTTTCGTACTCCGACGCTAAAGCTTTGCATTCGGTCGCCTTGCGAGACAGCTCTCGCTGCAGTTTGCTTATCTCTTCCTTTGCTGCGCCGTAGCAGGTCCTCACGGTGTCGAGCTCCCTCTTCAAAGCCTCCTTCTCGGAACTGGGTGGTTGGTTTGGCACAGAGAGCTCCAGGGGTCTCAGCATAGACCTGGACTGAAGACGAAGTTGCACAGAAATAGATAGGTTTAGAATTTTGATAGCTTATCTACCATATCATATATAAATATACACACATACTAAGCCCTGCCATACACTGCTCTCTGCAAAAAAAACATAAGAGATCTCATAAATAGCCAAATTGTGGCTTAAAAGTGTGGATAGACAAAGCAAGACAAAGTGGGCAGAAAATTATGTAACTGTCAGGAAACAAAATTTGCTGAATTTTATCTGAATTTAAGGGAAGAGTGACCAAATACTCAAAACGGCGACTTGTGGCCCAGCAGCTGGTGATTCTGGTTTAAGAAGGGCCCTTACAGACCAGCGTGGGAATGACAAGAGGTTTTCACAGCATTAGAGCTGTGCCACACAAGGGGCTCTAGAGGGCACCAACAGTTACAAAATAAGCGTAGTGAGGCACATTTTGCATTCAAAAGCAGCGTTTAATGGATATACACCTGCGTGTAAGTAAATACAGCTTTCCCAAGCATGTATGTCATAACTAAGTATCATAATTCTCTAGGGGGTGAGTATTTATTACCTGTGATTCCACAGCAAACACTTGACCTTGCTTCAGCAGCAACTCTTCTTTTCCTGTATTTTCAGAAAGCAAACGGCATTTAGTCGTTGTTTAAAAACAGCAGAACAATCGCAAGAACTGCCTGCCTTCCTAACCCTGCTCTCTTCTGTGGTACCAAGGCAGCAGCTGGGTGCTGAAGTACTCGGTATCGAGATGACAACCCTTTAGTAGAGTCATTCAATGCAGCCTGTACGAGACTGCAATGGAAAGAGGGCTACCCTGAACACACAGCTCTGCAAAGCCCTCTGGAAGTCACCCCGATCTAGCTGCACGGCAAGGAAAATCGCTCCGTGCAAGCGACGTGTTCCGACAGGCTCGGGACGGGCTAAACGACACCAAGTTATGCAAGTGCAAGACAGGCCTGTGCCCAAACAGGACACGAGGAGCTTCCGTCTGCGGAAATGGGTTTGGTTCCAGTGAAACCGAGAGCCTCGGCTTTTGTTTGCAAGCGAGGCTCCTCTCTGCCCGTGCCAAGGCTTTCACAGGGACCACAGCTCTGCCTAACAGGAGGCAAATGCACC
This sequence comes from Crypturellus tataupa, assembly GCA_034781795.1. Classification (NCBI taxonomy): domain Eukaryota; kingdom Metazoa; phylum Chordata; class Aves; order Tinamiformes; family Tinamidae; genus Crypturellus; species Crypturellus tataupa. The sequence goes on from JAWLRI010000245.1 coordinate 88,047, forward strand.
CAGAACAGAGACATGAGCTGGAATCAATAAGATGCAAAGATCGGGAATGGAGGGATTCAGCTTGGATCACGGATCTTGCTCAGACTATAACTCTTCTCTGGCCTCTAAGGACATGAAAATGTGGATTTCACAGCATCAGTCACTCCTACGGGAGGCAGGTCGAGAGCACTCGGCCCTGGAGTACAGACACAAGCAGACCAGGCTGAGGCTGCACATGGAGGGGCCAATGCACACGTTGAGCCTCGCTATAGCGAAGAGGAGCCAAAGGACAGACGTTTCATCGCTGTATTTTAACATTCCATCATGCATAACACGTTATTAGAATTAAATATACTTACTATTGCCAAAATTACTTCCAGAGCCCGCAAAGTCAACCTGAAAGCAAGAGGTAGGAGTATAACTGAAAGTTCACTTCAAAATTTCATACTATATTTAGCTATGAATTAAAGAGAAGGGAAGACTTTTACAACAAGAGAACTGTTTAAGACTTTCAGCAGTTGAAACAATTGCTTCAGTATTTACTACAACAGCTAACCACCACATTATGCTTGAGATCAACTGACGTACTTCATAATATTTGAGTTTCGCTTTCAGAGCTTCGATAGTTCTTAGGCTTTCTTCCTGCTGTTTCTCCTTGGTAGTCAGCATCTTCTTCAACTCGTCCTTCTGAAAGAGAGCACAAGTGTCAGACAAAGCCACAAGGGCCAATTTTTCTAAAAATAAGTACATGAATTTAGACTGACTCAATGTCAATACTCAATCACTAGATTCTCAATTCTAAAATTCTTCTACAAGAATGAATGAAGTCATGGGAAGATGCATTAACCTCACATTTGCATTCACCAGCTTTGCATTATTAGAAGTCACTGCTTAAGAGACACTCCTTTATGCATCACTGTTGCAGTAACAAATGCCGTACAACCGTATAAACCAAATATGTACCATTTCGCACTTCAGTTAGCATTTATGGATACAGTATTAGAATTATGGAGAAAAAGTAACTTAAGCACAATAACCATTTTCCCTATTTTATAGTTTCACAACTTTATTACTCTTAAAGGTGTATATCCTACCTCATTTTCAAGATCATCTGCAAACATTTGCTCCTGCAAAAATAAAAAAAAAAATACCCCCCACCCCAAAATCATTTTTCAATAGTGTTTGAGGGGCTTTATATATAGTTCATTAACTGATGAGGCCAGCCCAGTTTACAATGCAACCTGTTCCCAATACACTCGTCCCCTTCTAACATTTGGAAAGGAAAAAGAAAGAAATGAAAGTTAAAGATGTTCAATAGAATAATGTTTCCTGAAACAAATATTAAGAAATGGGAATATCTTTTAATTATTTTTAATTATATTTCACTGAAGACTAGAGGTAGTTTCAAATTAGGGAGACGGATTTTGTACTGAAAATGTGTTTTTATTTCCTGTCAGCTGAAAAGTTCTTTATATATTTCTAACTGATAGTAATAGCTTGGAAAAAAAAAAAAAAAAGAGCATCATATGTGCTGACATACAACACCTACATTTAACTACAGATTAAGTTTGCTTTCTGAAATATATATATATATATATTTGTACAAACACCCCAAAATATATCATGATTACGTTAAAAGTATAGCCATAAAAGCCAGTACTCAAATTTATGAGGATGAACAGAAGAAGTTGTGACCGGTCTCATCACATTTTAAGTATCACTGGAAGACCAAACACTACCTTTCTTTACAGAGAAGACAGTGACAGCGAAACACAACAGCGAGAATTTACAGGAACACAAGAAAGAAAGGAAAAACAACAACAACCTGCTCTACCTAGGAGCTTTCCTGTCCGCTGTCTGTGCCTGTTAGCACAGGTCCCAAGTCAGCTTATTCCAGTATTGTTTTACCTCGTTCAGCTGCAGCTGGAGCCCGTTGATTCTGTCCAGCAGCATCCTCTGCTCCTCTTGCACCTCTCTCATTCGATCTTTCAAGTCTTGATTTTCTAATTCCAGTTCCTAGGAGAAAAAAACATACATAAGAACCTAAAGAATCTGGAGCAATAATTTGAACAGTCACTAAAAGATACCCAACCTGGATTAACAAGTCCCAGAATCATTCTTTGGCCTTCCTTAAGGTCCATTTCCTTTGGGCTGTTTACATTAAGCAAGTTTAAGTTTCTTCAAACTCTTCATCTCTAGGAGGCTCATTCTTGGTAAGTGTACAGAGGTTTAAATATGTAATTTTACTCTACTTTCATACTAACAGCAGTGAAGATTAAATATGTGAAAATAACTGATGTTAAAACAGTGTTTGGAATCCAATCGCTACACTCAAAGGTGTAATAAGAAAATGCCTCCTCACCAGCATGAAATGCAACAACCTTTAAATGCATTAACTGTTCCAACAGCCTAGGATCACCCTAGTAACATATACAGGCACAAACAGGTCTTTGTACCCTCAGTCAGTGCAGCACTTACACCCAGACGATAAAGCCTGGTTAAATCCCTTCCTTAATTGTGATAAATTCTTTAGCTCAAACCAGACAAGTTGCATTCAGGAGATCTTAATTCTTTTATTAAAAGATATTGCAAAACAATAGCCTCAATTTCTCCGCGGCTTGTTTCCTATCATTTAAACAGCTATCTACCTTTTCACAAGCTGCAGTGACATGGCAACTAGATGAGATAATAACAGTTGACATAATTATAATGAAAAATATTTATAGTATGACACATGAGCAACGGTCTCAAGAGAACGTTAAGTCTTCTTGTTTGGGGATCTTATAATTTCTCACTGCAGGAGCAGGAGCTGAGGTACATTGTACGTGAACATTGTGAACGTATGTGATAAGGTTCAAAAGGGAACGTATATGAACGCTGTAGATGGCAAAGGGTTAAAAGGGAAGAGCTAAGCATCCAGAAACCTGCAGCTATTTATTACACACACAAACAGGTTTTCTTTCCCCGCCTAGAAAGTCCTACACTGTCTTTGAAATTACCACATTGCATACTCGAGCAATTAATTTTAATTAAGCAACAATGCACATGACCTTTCTTATTGGAATTTCTAATGGTTACAAGCACATCCTTTCTTTAATGTCTGGCTCATTACGCACATAGGAGAACATAAGTCACGGAAAACCTGACTTACCTGAGCGCTGTGCTCTTTGTGATACACTTGGGCATTGGCCTCCTCCTGCGCGTGCAGCCGGTTCCACTTTTGAGACAGGCGAGTTACCTGTTGTTGAAGCAGTAACACATTAACGCACGTGTCTGCGGCACGCTCCTTGCTGCAGGACGATGCCCGTTTGGTTTCAGCTTCCACAGGGGGCAACACTAATGAATATTCACATTTGGCTCAGCCCGTTTTTCCTTCGGAGTTAGCAATCTCCTGGTCTCATCCAGGGGTAATTTGCCAAATTTCCAACACGCACCAAGTGTTTCCAGACAGAGATGCACAGAGGCGCCTGATCAGAGGGGGAACCCCCCAGCTAGAGGGGAATTTGGCCTCCCTGAGCGGGCTGAGCACACCTGCAACTCACACTCACGATTCAGCAGTTTCATTTCAATATATAGCTAGGGAAACGAGCCACTCTTTATGATCCAGAAGTGCCCAACATTTTATTTGATGTGCAGTATAAACACGTAGCATAAACCAACGTAACAGGCCTGCTGGGCCTTTATTATTTACAGGCTATTTACTTCACAGCAGTAAAGCAAAACTGCAGTAAATTTACCCCAGAACTCCCAAGCTCTTTTCTTGTGTGACACACACTGAACAGCCCAATTAAAAGGGGCTTAGCACGCGTTGCTAGGAGAGCCAGGACTGCACGGCTTCACTGCGGGCAGCAAGGACATGCGAGAGCGGCTCCTCGTTCAGCAACAGCTCCCGGCAGGGGAGGAATTACTGGACGTAAACCCTGGCTCCAAGACCTCTGTTTGCGGAGGGAACACGGGGAAGGCAGAAGGAAATAACGATGCAGCAGAGAGAAACTTCCTTAGTGCCACACACCCTCTGTCCCTCCTGAGGAAGCCAAGGTTAGAGACAGACAGCAGGGAAAAGCCTCACCTTTTGTTCGGGTTGTCCTTTCTTCATGATATCCCTTGCTGAGAAAGAAATGACAAAAATTGAGAACTTAAAGTGTATTTCATTCAGCTTCATGCAACGCATACTCAGCTATTTTACTAAAGTTTTTATCTTGAGAAGGTATTAGAAGAAAGAGACTGCTGATTTGATTAACTGAAGAACAACATTTACAAGCCCAAGGTAAAACTCCCATGATTAATAATACCCAGTACCTAATGACACCACAGCACATATCAGCTTTAAAAGCTTGATTAAAGAAAAAGAAAACACACATTTGCCTCCCAGATAGGCAGTTTTTTTGTTTAAAAAAGTACAGCAGCCCTGCAAAGAGCAGGTTTGTGAACCCCTCACCACGGGAAGATGCACAATTCAAGAGAAAAAAAATAATATCAACGAGTTATGGTAGTGTTCTTCATACCTTTGCTGGAATCCTCAACGGCAGCTTTTATCAAAGCCAAAATGTCAATATTGTCACCAATTCTGGCATAGTAAGCACAGTCATGACCAAGGCCATCAGCCAAACTAACATCCGCCCCGTTTCTGAGCAAAACTTCCACTGCATCCTTGCAGCCATATTCACAGCCTAACATTAAGGCAGTCCTGGGAAGGGGGAAGAAAGACGCGTTCAGAGATGGAACAACCAGTTACAGGGTACTCCTTCCACGTCTAATCACAGACACTTCAAAGCTCCTTCCTCTATCAAGAGAGGAAAGCAAGTTTCAAGTCAGCTTTAAATATCTTTATAGAAAGAAACAAAATCCACTTAGAATATTGCTTTCTTGCAGCAAGGATCAATCCCTTGCTTTTGAGAGAACCACTCTGTATTTTGAGAGCACGTATGATTTGGGGTCACTATTTAAACAGGAGTGACAAGCCCAAGATGAAAGGTAGTTCAGACGGTCCTCTGAGAGGCGACTGGGAAAGGAAATGGTTGCACAGAGCCACGTGTGCAGGTAGGAGTCTGCATGCCCCGAAATGTCCCTTAGGAACCCAGGACACTGCTGCAGAGTGCCCCTTTGGGAATCAAAAGGGACCGTAGCAAAGGCTGCAGCTGGAGGAAGGAGAGGAGGGATGAGCCTTTAGCACAAGCAACCTGTTTCTCTGCAGCCAGAACATGCAGTACTTTCACACAAGCCAATGCATATTTCAGATGCAAGAACAAGCAATTAAAAGGCCACGTTTATTTGCATTATTAAACTGGCACATCTGCTTCTGCATTAAGTGACAGTTTAGGAGTCTTTTCAGTCGAGTTTTA
>JAWLRI010000245.1:107383-125675 GCA_034781795.1 Crypturellus tataupa
CGCGGTGCCGCCCGCCCGGCAGGGGGCGCCGCCGCGGCGGGAGGGGGGGCGCCCGTCCCCACGGCAACAGCCGTCCCCATGGCAACAGCCGTCTCCGTGGCAACAGCCCTCTCCGCGGCAACAGCCGTCCCCATCGCAACGCCTCCCCCCTCCGCGGAATTCCAGCGATAATTTGGGTTTAAAACCCGGGGAAACAGCCCCAAAACCTGGAAATAGCCCCAAAAACCTGGAAATAGCCCCAAAAACCTGCACGCGAGCGTTGGGGGAGCTCGAACGGCACAGCGTTGCGGGAGGGAGCCCGGGTGATGGGTCTGTCCCCATCACGGCCTATGGGATACGGATCCCGCAGGATCCTGCATGGAAATCCATGGTTTAATCTTTCCCCTTGGCCAGGGCTCCCCTGGGCTGCACTTTCCTCCCTCAGAATTCCCCAATTCCAAGGCTCCCGGCACGCAATTCCCAATCCATCATCCATCCCGTCCATGTCCATTAGCTGGACATTCCCCGCTCCCTCCTCCGCCTCCCTCCGTCGCCGCCTCCCGGCTTCTCCTTCCCGCTTTCCCGGCCCCAGATCTGATCAATCCCCCCCCATAGGGGAAGGAGCGGCTTCTCCCGGGCGGATTTCCGCAGCTCCGTGCGGAGGCCGGAGCTTCTGCTCCATTAGAGCAGGGATCGCGCATCCCTCCGGCCTCGCGCAGGGGAATATCCCGATCCGAGAGCACCGACCGGGAGCGGCAGCGGGAACCCAGCTGTGGTTATCCCTATGGATGAGGATTCCCATTCAACACCTTCACCTGCAGCCACGTAGGATGCGGATTGGGGATCCATCCAGGCAGGGGGCTGCACATTTGGCTTCAAAAAGACTCTTAAAAAGTTGGATTTTTCCCCCTTTGGTTCACAAATCCTTCATAAGATGGAAAACCAGCCCCATTCCAATGGATCGCGCGTTTTTCCCAAGGACTTATCCTACCCATCCGAGTGCTGGAAGGACACGAGGACCAAATCCCAAGGGAAGCGGCTCCCTATGTGGGTGTCTGAGATCCCAGCTGCTCCCGCACTGCTTTCCGCCTTCAGCATCCGGATGAACGGAGCAGGGTGGGATGTGCCGCAGGGAACGGAGCAGGGTGGGATGTGCCGCAGGGAATGTCCAGCAGTGGGACGAGCCCTTCCAAAGCCGCGGGCCAGAGCAGCCCCAGAGCAGCCTTGAAGGAAGGGAATGATGCGGGAGCCGGTTCGGGAGCCGATTTGGGAGCTGATTTGGGAGCTGGATCGGGAGTGGGTGCAGGAGCCAATGAGGGAGCTGATGCGGGAGCCGATGCGGGAGCCGACGCGGGAGCCGGTTTGGAAACTGGTTCAGGAGCCGATCCGGGAGCCGATGCAGGAGTTGGTTTGGGAGCTGGTTCAGGAGCCGATCCGGGAGCCAATTCAGGAGCCTTTTGGGAGCCGATGCAGGAGCCGGTTCGGGAGTCGGTTCGGGAGCCGGTTCGGGAGCCGCAGGTCCGCGTGTCCCAGACTGCCAGGAGGGCTGGGGCTGGCAGGGACCTCTCGGGATCACCCAGTCCCCCACCCTGTGCCGGTCGGGACACCCGGAGCAGGGAGCGCCCGGAGCACCAGCCGGGACACTCGGAGCAGGGGACTCCCGGAGCACCAGCCGGGACACTCGGAGCAGGGGACTCCCAGAGCACCAGCCGGGACACTCGGAGCAGGGGTGCTTGGAGCACCAGCCAGGACACCCGGAGCACGGGACTCCCGGAGCAGGGAGCACCTGGAGCACAGGACACCTGGAGCAGCAGCCGGGACACCCAGAGCACGGGGCACCCGGAGCACTAGCTGGGACACCCGGAGCACGGACACCCGGATGCATCCCGGCGGGCTGGGAGCTCCCCACGCTGCGGCTCCGCACGCTGCTCTGGGGAAGAAAATCAGCCGGCTCTAAAGAGAAGCTGGAATCCGGGAGCACGAGACCCAGTATCGGGGAGGAGGCCCTGCTGCCCAGCCACCCCAATCCGAGGCCTTTCCCGCTGTTCAGCATTCCCGACAGTGGAATTTGGACTGCAGCTAATGCCGATTAACGGGGCCGCGTTGGCTCTTGCACACGATCCTTTTCCAGCCGCGCAGGGATGAGGCTCTTGTCCTCTCCCCTTCCCGCAGCATCCGCGCGCTTCCCTGGCAGCCGAAGGCACCGGGAAGGGGAAGCTGCTCCTTGAGCTGATCCCAGCGCGGATCAGCTCCAGAGCATGGGAATGGGCTCCCTTCTTACAAGCCTTTGCCGGGATACCAAGGCTTCGCTCACAGGCTGATCCAGGCCGGGAGGCGACGGGAGCGGGATGCGGGATCCTGGGATCCCGGGGCTAATTCCGCCCTCACGAGCGCTGCTCCACGCGGGAACGCGGCGCTGCTCTGCTGCTCCCTAAACCAGAGCGGGAGGCTGGAACACGGTGACAGGGAAAAGCACCGGCGGCCACGATGCCGCCATCCCGGCGCTCCAGCCCCTTCCCGCTCCGGGCGGCAGCTCCAGGACGGCTCCGTTGGCGTCGCTGGGGTCTCCTCGGAGGAGGCTGCGTCCCATTTTGCATCCCGGGAGCTCATGGGGTCACTCGCCTTTTGCAAGAAAGAAGGTGATTAAAGTGAGTTTTTATACGTCATTAACATTCCCAGGATGGAAGAGCGGCGACAGCCGCGTCGGCCAAGGCACAGGGAAGAACCCGGGAGCTGAAAGGGCCGGAGAGGACAGGCTGCTCCCAGGCGGATTCCTCGGGGTGAGGAAGAGCAGCAGGAGGCTCCAGCGCTAATTACCCCGATGGGGAGAGGCTCCAGCGCTAATTACTGCTGCCATGGGGGGACCTCATTACCCTGCAGCAGGTTCAGCCGCATCCGTGGGGCTGGGGCTGCCTCGTTCCTCAGGGCTCCGACGGAGACACAGCGGCTCCGGGGCGGAATCGGGATGTGGGACCAGCAGCGGCCATGGGGACGGGTGGCAGCGGGGGGACACGGGGACACCAGGAGCACACGGGGACACCGGGAGCTCCCGGACGTGGGGAGCAGCCCCAGCCCTCGAGACGGCTCCTCTGGCACCTTCTGCTCCCCTTTAATTCCTGGCATCATGGCCCTACGGTGGCCAAAACACATGGAAGTTTTGGTAGGAAGAGGGATCGGAAGGAGCGTTTGGGCAGGGAGGTCACACAGGGGATGAGGAGCCCCTGGCTGATCCCTGTCCCTCGGATCCAGGCTCGGAGCTGTCCCGGGAGCCTCCCGCTGGCTGCTAAAGCGGGACGGGATGCGAGGGGAGCCTTGCAGAGGGCCAAGGCGGGTGCTGGGGCAGCAGGGGCCCATCCGGACGGGAACTGCCCATTGGGATCATGCAGGAAGGGACGAGGCGGAGGCGACAGTCCCGGCATCGCGAGCTCCGGCCTCTCCCAGCCCTGGAAAAGCAGCAGCTCCGTCCAAGGGCCCCCGAGCCCGGCGTTCCGGAGGCAGAACCGGCTGGGAACAGAACAACCTCGTCCCATGTCAGATCGGGCAGAAAGAAGGTTGCAAAAGGAGAGGTGAACAGGGGGAAGAGGGAAGTGCAGGGCAGCTCCAGCACCGAGTCCATAACAGGTTGGGTTTTCCCATCAGGAGCCCAAAACAAGTTCAGATTTTGGCCTTTAAAACCCCCATCAGTTACAGATAACATCACATTCCTGCCGAGAGCAAGGGCCCTGCAATTACCTGACATTATCACAATCCCTGAAACGGTCCCGGAGGTGAAAGGATCCGGGTCAGCCCTGAAATCCGGCTGCAGAACTCCCAAAAAGTTAATTCACTCCCATCCCAGTGGGGATGGCACTGTCCTAGCAGAGCGGGACTGATAACAAACACGAAGCATCACAACCAACGCGTGAAATTAAAAAAGTTTATTTGAAGATCTGAAAAACAACTGTGAAACATTTCCAGGACACTAAGGTGGGATAATGGATTTTCTTATTGTTAGAATGTAAAAAAAACCTCACAGTCCTTCAACTACCTAAGTAAAAACATACATTTATAACTGACCAAACATTTTACTTCCAGCACCAAGAAAGCAAATGGGTTTGAAAGTCAGAGTAATGACCAGCGTCAGCACGAGGTGACCACAACCCCCATGGTTTAACCACCAAGCAAGCACTTCAGGGAGGCAAGTCTTACCGTCAAACCAGACCCACGAGTGCTGGAGTTCAGACAATGAAACAGCAAAACTGCATTTTTTTTATACATTCCATTGAAAAAAAAAAAAAAAAAAAAAAAAATTACCAACCAGCAGCAAGGGAGAAACACTGAAGACTCCCAGAGGCTCCAGGCTTCCATTTCGGAGCAAGAAAGTCTTCAGAACTTAGAGCTGCCAGTCCCGTTTCAACACACACAACTTTATTCACTTTACGTTTACACGGTTTGTGCAATAGCGACATGTGCAACAGGAGGATGGAGACGGCGCCGGAGCGGGCAGCTCTGTCCCACGGATCCCTCGGAGCCGCCCGGCGCTACACGGCCTTGCGGTGGTACTCGGGAGGTGCCACCTCGTAGTCGCTGGCGCTGAACAAGGCCGAGGAATTCTTCGCTAAATACCTGCGGGAGAGAGAGACGTTAATGAAGATCAACACGCCCTTCTGCCAAGCGCGCGGTTTAACACGCCGGGACTGATTGGGTGGGTAATTACCGAGCTCCTAACACACCATTTGCAGAGCACAAGTCTAACGCGTTCCAGAAAGCCGGCTGCCCAAAGCAATCAAGGATCTGACAGCTCCTGCCCAAGGTAAATTCCAAACGCTTTTGTCAAGCAGGGCTGGCTCCAGGGAGCACGGGGAGGGTGGCGGGGCGAAGCAGCTTCCCCTTCGCCAGCTGCTGCGCCAGGAATCGTCCCCTGCTGAAGCTGCTCTCAGGGCTGGGGACACGGGACACCCAGCGGCTCCCTTGGAGCACGGTGGAGCTCCAGGTGCAGCCGGGAGTCAAGCATTCCAGGGAAGGGAATCAGGGATTCAGGTTAGGATGCTGGCCCCGTGTTCTCACCCTCCTGCTGAGGATCCTTCAGCACCTGCCTGTGCACTTCAGGGTTAGCCAAAGCCCTGTGTTAGCTCCAGAGACTTCAGCATTATTCCCAAACTCCTGGGTCCTGGAAGTCAGGCTTGGCCATTTCCAGCAGGGTAAAAGTCATCATTTTGGGTCTGCTTGAGCCTCCAATAATTGACCCAGTCACATAGCAGAAATATTTCATCTTTATTAGCAATACAGATCCAGCGGTTAGCCCAGCTACTTACCAGCCAATCCTCCCTAGCAGGGCGGATAGGGGAGCCAGGGCATCTCCTGCACAAGCACAACGGAGGCTCGAGGTGCAGCACGAGTGGGGCAGGAGCAGCCTGTGGGGCTCTGACATGGGGGTCTACAGCTTCACAGCACCCTCTCGCTCCCACACAGGACCCCAAACCAGGGCACCCACGTCCTCCAGGGGCCCGGGGAGGCTCCCAATCCCCTTCACACACCCCTGCGCTATGCGGGTTTGTGTGCGAATCTTCAATCACCATTTAGCATGAAAACCTCATCCGAAACCTGCAACAGGAGCGTCTACAGCAAAACAGCAGCACAGTGCAGAGAACCAAAGCTACCAGCGAGTCTGCTCCAGCAATAACTGCAGGATGGTTTATCAACTCTTTAAGAGTTAATTTAGTAAGTGTTGTTATAACTGCCGGGTTTTTAATAACCACTACCAGCGAGCGCTTCCACATTTCCTCTGGAAGGAGCAGCAGGTGTTGCCAGACAAGCACACGTGTTCACAGCCCTACGTGTGTGTGCGCGAACTGCCGATAACCCCGGAGCGGCCGAGCGGGGCTGGAACAGCCTCCCTGGACAGGGAATGGGCTGCAGCAGAGGAAACGGCCTCCCTGGACACGGAGCGGGCTGCTGCCTGTCCTGCACGGGCCGGTCGCACCGCGGCTCTACTCACTTGAGGAAGTCGTGCAGGTAGTTGAGGAGCAGGGCCAGGCTCTTCTCGTCGAGCGGCGTGTAGGCCAGCATGGCTCCGATGCGCACTGCGGACAGCAGAGGCACGCGGCTGTGGTGAGACTGCTTGGGCAAGGGGCTCGGCAAAGGCTTTTTACATGCCCTAGTACGAGGTTTAGACAACCTATATACTCTAATTTATATACTCTAAGTAGGTAGAACAGAACTGAGTTTTCAGTAGCCTAAAATCACGAACTACTCTGACCATGGGGTAAAGAATGAAACCACCAATTTCACTTTTTTTTTTTAACCCCCTCAGATTTCTGCACTTCAGACGTACAAAGATAACAGAAGGGAAGCAAGCGCATCAGTACCATTAACTGCTGCCCTTTGGTTCACAGATGTACTCACCAAATAACCTCAGCAGATGCGGGGCACCATAAACTTGAGACATAGGAGCGTCTGGGTGATCCGCCAGGATTTCGGCATACTGGGGCCTCTCGAATTTGTAGAGCAGCTGCGTGCCCAGCATGACATTGAAGTACTCCTTAATTCCAGCCACAACTTCATTGACAGCATACTCCCTGGAACAGAGAAACCCTTCAGCCTTCTTCTAAAGATGGGGCTGCCAAGATCAGAGATGGGTTTTTGATCTCTCCAAATCACAAAGCTCTCAGGACTTTGGAAATAAAGTTATTTGGAGGCCTTAAAACATACAGCTGTAGGGAATGTAGGGAGGATGCATTTCAAGGCCTCCCTTCAAAATGCAGGGTTCTGAACTCAGCGGGAACCTACACAAAGCAAAAGCTCCTTGTTCATATCCTTCTTCTCACTTAAAGGTATTAGTTTAACTCCAACAGCAGTCTATCCAAGAGAGCAGCAAGTAAGTACTGGCAAGGAAACCAGCATTACTGTTTCCACCAAAGTTGAACTCACACCAGTTAATTGTGATATTTCTTTATGGAATCAGACTGATCTTCTGCTTAATGGAAAGAGGGAGCTTCCAGGTATTTTGGAAAATTGATCCTTTAACCAGCTCAATTCCTGCTGCAGGGCTCCACGTCTCACTGAGCACAACTGGAAGCTTCACTTAATGGGAGCATCTTGTTCATTGTCAGGGCTTGGCCCTGGGATAACTGCAAACAGGAACCCTGGAATCCCATCTCCAAACAGGCCCCTTGGCTTCCTCCTATGCCAGCCCAGCTGCTCGGTCCTGCTCCTGCCCAGTGTCACCCGCAGGGTCCCTGACACAGGGCCACCTGCCAGGCTGCCCTGGGACACTTCATTCTGCTCATGCCTGGCACTGAACTCATGCATCCCATGCAGGAAGCCTGAGCTAGAATGAAGCGATGGAAGAGTATCCACCTTGCTTCCAATAGTTTCCTTTAAAGGAAAGGTCCGAGAAGGGGAAAAGGAGGGAGTGATAAATTCCAGAGAACAAAACTGCATTTACAAACCATCTCCTCAGACTTGAGGATCGAGGCAGGGAAGGGGTTCACACTAAGCTGGACAGAGTGTGAATCTATTTAACAAGTAAACTTATTAAGTTCCGTGAAGCATAAGTAAAACAAAATACTTAAGGTTTAAAATAATTACTTGTTATCGGTGTTTCCTCGCGATTTCTTGTAGCTAGCATAATCCTCTAAAATGGAGTCAACATTCTTCTTGGCAGGAAGATAGAAGAGCTAGAAAGAAGTTGAACAAATACCAATGCACGAGTTTGCACAGACACTTCTATTTGCATGTTAACTGTGCCCCAAAATAAGGTCATTTTTAGAACAGTATTCAGGTGTTCAGTGTTATTAAGGGAACATCTAACCAAGGGGCATCAGGGAGATTAGAGCCCCACAACTGAAGGGACGCTGTTCCCAAGAGCGATTCCCTCCTCAGATCAGCCCTGTCTTTATGACCACCCACAAAACCAGCCAGGTCACACTGCAAGGCTGAGCCCTGCAGGGAACGGAGACAACTTTGGTACCCAAGTCGCAGCCCCCAGCTCCCTGGGCAGCTTCCTCACACCAGAACCTTACGGCACGAAGGCATTCAGAAAATAATCAGGTTTCTGAACTGGAATGACTTTCACACACACTAGTGCTTAATTATTTTTACTGCATGTGCAATTCTCTAATTTGTGCTCATCAAGAAGTCAGCCCTACCCACACAGCTGGCAAACAAGGAGTTCTGCTTATCTGGGATGATGAGAATACAGACAGACCTCGGAGGGGCACTCAGAACATGCGACTGCAGTACCAAGCAGCTTGTAACTGCTGTTATTCTGTATTCTTCTTGCCAATTTTAATAACTGGTTTCACACACACAACAAGTCAAGATTCTTTAACAAGTTTAAGGCAGCAAAAATAGATACTTTTCTTTTAAAATTAAAAAAGTTGAATTTAGGTGAAGTTAGCATATTAAACTTGCATTGTTCCAAGTTGGTGGAAGAACTAAAAATCACTGCCCTAAAACGCAGTGTACCTTTAGATCCTTTACATCCCACTCACTGTCATGTTCTTAGCAAAGTTTCAGGACAGGAAGGAACAAAAGGAAAACATGCACGACAGGGGATGTTCCTATGCACCAGTCCTCTACCAACTAAGGAAACGGTTTGAAACATAACAGACCAAACAAGCTTGGGGTAACACCACAGTGAGCAGTCAGCCAGGTTGAGAATTAACTGAAGCTTTAACTTATGCCTGATTAGGCTAAATCGGATGCAGGAATTTCTTCCACAAGTTTACGTGCAATTCTGCTTAAAGAGCCCTGCTCCCGAGGGACTGCAGGGAGGAACGCAGGGACAAGCAGAACCGGGTCCCTCCAGCCCGCAGGACTCTTGAGTGGATCAGCTCTACAAGACACCTTGCTCTGCTGCACTTATAAATTACATGAAGCTCCAGTTTCACTCTGCTCGCCTATGCAATGCTAGAGGGCTCTACTTGCTTTCTAAATAAAGGCAGAAAACAAAGGAACAAAATACCTGCTTTTGTCTGGTGATCAAGTCCCAGTCATCTACCAGCCATGGTTTGAGCTCTTCTGGAATTTTCACCTTTACTTCAACCCTGTTCATAAATGTTTCTTCCTGAAAAACAGAATAAAATCAGACTAATTACTGCCAGGTAATTGCCCACAGAGTCACCATATACCTTCTGTTCACAATTGAAGTACACCAGTGAACTGAGTAGAATAATTCCTGTTGGCTCCACAAAGAAATGGGGACACAAATTTTCCAAGGCCCCTTGGGAAGTGCAGTTTTGTGAACACATTTCACACTGCTCTGCTACACGACAATATTGACACTTATTTTCCTGATTTTTTTCCCCATTTTCTGTCAGCAGTCCTGTAGAGTCAAACACTTACACTTTCAACCGTTGGATCTACTCGAGCCCTCTTCTTCCTCGGAGGCTGGGGAGTCTCACTGGTGCTGCTCCCCTCTCCAATCCCAGGAGCTGCATAAAGAGCAAACGCAACGTAAGAAATGCAGTAAGCCAGTAAAAATTGTCAGTAAAGAAAGATTTAGAAGTAAGATTCAGGGTTCTCGGGTGGTGTTTTTTGTTTGCTTTTCAATAACTGTTATTACTTGCCTTCTGGAAGTGTCACACATTAGTGACAGCTTAAGCAGATATTTGCATTTATCCAAAGACTTGTTTTTTCACTAAGAAGCCGGTATGCATTACATATCTGCTTTTCAGAAGCACCAACTCAGTCTCACAGTAATATCACATCTCCCTCTCAATATGAAAGCATAATTTGGACTAATAAATTTAACAGATTTGAACTTTCAGTTCTCAAGAGGTCCAAGTCTGCAAACTGCAACAAAAATATTTTGCATACAAACCAAGAAGAAGAGAGGATCAAAAGGGACACAAGGTGGCAGCAAACTTAGCTGAGGCAGATTTAAGGTCTTGCCTCAACTAAGAATCCTTCACTAAAGATACCCACTTTTATATACAGAATAAATGTACTTACTTTTCTGCTTGTTCTTTTTTGTTTTCCTGCAAGAAGAACACAAATTATTGCAAAATAAAGATAGTAATATTTAGAAAATTGAAAGTAGAGGCACAAGTTGTCCTCTAAGTTTATAACAGTCCTCAGAGTGGCCTATGGAATATTTAATCACAATGAAAAGCACAAGGGCTGGAGATGACCTGTTCAGCTCAGCTACGACACCTCCAAAATTTCCATGTAATACAGTAACATCCATCAGTTTGGGGGGATTCTGTAAACTTAGCATGAATAATTAAACTTAGAAACCCAAGAGATATTACATTAAACATCAGTATTCAGTAACAGCACTGACTGACCCTTCTGCAAGGAATGGCTGCAGATACTTTTCAAGCTTTTCAAGCGCTCTTGGAAGCTGCACTGGATTTGTAGTTTATTTCAGTATTTCAAGGATTGCTTGAAGGCAGAATATGGCACAAGGAAAGAGAAACAAGAGGGAATGATACGGTAGATCTCTGACAATGAAATAACTTGCACTCCAACACTGGGAAGCATATGGTTTTATGACTACAGGAGCAGAAGATGACTTCAATATTACTGTAAGAGGTATGAGGCAGCATGGGTTAGTTCTGTGATTGCACTAGAAGTGTTCAGCTACACCTGAAAAATAATAGTCATCAAGTCCTAGAAAGCTGGAACAGAGACAATCCAAAACACTTCAAGAACTGCTTCAGTTAATCGAGTGAAAGACATCTCTGTGGAACTGAAGTGCAGGGCATAAACCCTTTTGGACAGTTGCTTGTGCTCTGCCACCTCATCCTTTGCATTTCAGGACATCCCTCTGCTTCAAGCCAAAGCAGCCACCTGTTTGCAGAGTTTAAACGCTAAGTCTGAGTTAGGGATCAGAGACAGAGCTCAGGTTAGAGCTGACACATTAGCATCAGGGCAGCAGACTGTCCCAGTTGAGAGCAGCAGGACACGGCGCTGCTGGGGACACAGGGACAGACACGTGCCAGGTCCTCGGGCCACCCACGAGCAGGGACAGCAGGTCCACGAGCAGGGGCTGCCGAGAGCACCGCTGGGCAGAGCTGATCCTGAAACAAGCAGCGCATCCGAGATGACTAAATCCCATCAATCAGACGGGTGCCCGAGAAACACCACGTTTGCCTCGCAATGAATTCCACTTGGACAAAGGAAAGCAACTCCTCAACAGACACAGACAGACAACACTCACATAGGAGACATTAAAACACCCTCTTGTGCCACTTCATGCCTACGTAAGGAACAGGCCCTAGAGCAGTTGAAGTAGGGCAAGCCTCTGGCAGCCCTCCCTTCCTACCAGGCAGCACGACCCAGCCGCTCTCATCGTCTCTGCATTTCCCTCCTGGCTGATGCTTTTCCCTGGGACCTGGCAAGCGATGCATAAACAAAAGCATAATGCAAATTTCAAGGCAGCTCCTGTGCAAGAGCTTTTATTAAGACTCAGCTGAGAGCTGGAGGGCAGTAGGGGTCCCAGAGCTCAGCACTGAAGGATGCGCCCAAGGCCAGAGCTGCCTCCCTGACGAGCAGCAGGAAGGGAACTCGGGTCATTCCCTGCAGGCGGCTGCTTCAGCACAACGAGGACAGGCAGCTGCACCAGGAACATGAGACAACATGTGACACAGTTAGAAAGCCAAAACCATACGCAATAGCTTCCAAAAAATCCGCAAAAGGATGATAATCAATCAGGAAAACACAAGATTAGGGCTTACTGAATAGCTTGCTACAATGAAATGCTATGCAGAGGTGACAAATCCAGGTGGGAACTGCAGAAGCAGTCCATGCCACAGGAATACAACCCTGGGCTTCCATGCCCTGTCTCCAAACCAGAGCTGGCCTCGGGAGTAAGTAGTTAAGTGAGGGGATGCCCAGGCAAGAGACATTCTGCAAGACGACACTCAGCCTTTCCACAGGCATCCATCTGAAAAAAGATATTGCAGTAACTAAAAAAAACCCTTAGACTTTGTGGGCGTGGGATGGAATGCTAGCTCAAGAAAACAGCTTTTATTTATTTTACACAAGAGAATTAATAGTAATTCTGCTTAGAGTTCTAAATCAGAGGGTCTTGTGAGACATGGCTAAAGAACTGCCAGCAGAAAATAAAAATTACTTAAATAGAACTAGACACAGACAAGGATGACATCACGACTTCAGAAGGCTTCCTCATTCCACAGGAGTTGGAAATCCCTGGCATGAAGATAATCCCTGACATGAAGATAAAAAGCAGGGAACAAAGTATTTGACTTACCCAAACTGCAAGCATCTTTTAAGGGAACACAGAAGTTAATAAGAATCTCCCTACAATACAACTGGTCAAGATAGAAGCAGCACAGTGAAGGTGGTGCCATTTGCATCTTGGGCAGTTGAGCTCAGCATGTTCTTAAGTGCCAGAAAAAAAAGATTACTGAGATGCTAGTTTATTGATAATATACCTAAGGTGTATGGGATTGAAGTCTGTCCTCATACGTGGCGGCTAGCTAAAAAAAACACCAGTGAAAAACATAAAAAATACAAAAGCTAAGAGCCTTAAATCAACCACTACTGCTCAAACAGCTTAGTCATTAAGTCAATTAGGAGTAGAAAGCATTCCTACCAAATTACAAATAAGACACTACTAGCAATAGGATAAAGAGAAAGTAGAGATTATACAAATATAGCTCTCGTGCACAGCCAGGCTGCCTGACCTCAAATGACAGTCAATAAAATTAGAAGAGTTAAAGGAACAAGAATAGTTAGTAGTGCAGGGGCAGCTTCTAGACCAGGAGCAACCAAGAGACAAGGGCTCATTCTCGACAAGGCCTCTAGCAAGGAGGAGGGAATGTGCTAGAGGTTTCATTAGAGATAGAGTCATTCAAAAGGACTTGTATCCTCAGAGCAGTGATCAGAAATAGACAAGAGATATAAAAACAAGGAACAGACATTAGGACTGGAGCCGTCGTCCTCCTCCCTCTCTCCTCACCGCAGCCCTGAATTCAAATCAGGAACTCAGAGCCACAGAACCCCGTGGTTGCCAGGAGTTCAAATGGTTCAGAAGGTACCAGACAAAGTAACGTCAGACAGACCTGTTCAATCCCCCGAAGTCCCTTAACCACAGGCTGCTGGAAGGGGAGGTTATATTGGCAGAGGAGCCTTTAGACTTGCCTCATCTGACTGTCACCTTAAGCACACGTTACTGGTCACCATCAGAGAGCAAAACTGGTTGGGAACTGGTGGCCGGAGCCATTCCAGAGCCCTTATGGTTCCAGACAACTGGCATGTAGGCAGTGCTCGTGTTCTGCTTCACATTTAGGGGACTACGTGGCTCGAGACGGACGGACTGGCCGTGTCAAAGATAGAAGATGCCACAGGAAACACGTAGCAGGAACACAGGCTTTTCGGTGGTATGTCCAGATTAAGAACAAGCCTGTGGGAAGGACTGTAACTCCTATGTTTAAGTCGACAGTAGTTGTTTTGGTAACATCTCTAGTGAGAAGGCTGGAAAATGTATCGTTAAAAGGAAAAAAAAAAAAAAAAAAAAAACCAGACATTCTCAAACACATTATCCAGCATCGTATCTCCACTCGGTCATAGTACAGTTTGTCCTTCGTTTCTCCAAACATTGACTTGCTCTTGTTATTCACTGATTTTTTTTTTTTTTTTTAAATCAAAGTTAATCATATGAGACCTGCCAAAGATAGCATTGATTCTTAAAGGCTGGAATTCACTTGTGCTGCAGAAAACAGTCTGGAAAAAACAGTATCTAGAGCGTTATATTTAATATTTGGAAAGCTGCTATAAACAAACTTTTTCTATAATATATTTTCTAAGTATTACAAGATGAATAATTAATCTCAAATCAAAACATATACAACTTGTTTCATGCATTTTTCTATTTGATTAAACATTGCTTATGAATAGCATTAAAAGCATTTTAGACACACAGATTCAAATATACTGCTTCTGTAACCCACAGCAAGGCAATGGTGAAAATACAATATACGAAGGAATAAGATCAATTCCTTATATTTTAAAATGACCTACCACAGAAGCCTACCTCCAAACTCAGGGAACACAGCGCAGTGATACTGATTTCAGCAGAAGCAGGGCTCAGCACCACAGTAGGCATCAGACCAACTGTAATCTTCTAGAACTATCCAATTTCAAAAATCTGAAGTCAGTTGTTCGCCACTTCTTTTTAAAGAGTGGACATAACTGAATGCATTTCACTTCTTGTATCATGTTCTTTCCCACATAAATGTATGCACTTCAGAGAGACTAAGAACTGCTAGTCCAGACTGGCTTTAAAGAAAAAAGAAAGAAAAAGATACCCTGCAGTGCTGAGGGTTGTTACCTGCATTGCTACCAAAGCTTACATCATCACAACTGAAGCTTTAAGAGTGTCAAAAAGAAATCTACAAAAGCAAGGAGGTCTGGATTTCAGGATGGAGATCCTGGTTTGACAATCCATCCTGAACTCACCGCGTCGATATTGTAGGGGTCTCCAAACAGCAAACAGTGTGCGCTCCATCTCGTCTGAAAAACCTAGGCACAAGGGGGGTTTTGAGTTAAGGAATGTCAGATCTACTGTTTAGCCTTTAAGAGAATCTATTTAAGGTTCAAAAATTTACTGTTTAGCAACATATTACAGTCTCACTGAACATTCCTGGAGGATAAGTTGTGCTTACATTGCTATCTGCTTCCCCTAATAAGGGGAAACAATAGTTTGTCTGTGAGAAAAAGGTTTCAAAAGGTAAGTTATCATCTTCCCTTTGTAAATCCTCCAAGAATGCTACGAAAGGTAAATGTGGAGGCCTAAATAGGTTGGCAGTGTTACCCTTTAGGAGGGTTGTTCGATCAATCTCTCCCCCTCCCCACCAACAACACGTTATGTACTGTAAGCAGCAGCTGAGGTTTACAAAGAGAACAGCCCAGAAGCCTTATTTCAGAATGACAGTTTGAGATTTTCACCTTTCAGAAGGCATCTTGCCTCTAGCTGTAAGCAGGGTATGAGAAGCAGGAGGCCAGCCGATACACCAGCCTCCTGCAGCCCCATACGGCTGCTGGGGTTAGGCAGAGTATTCCCTCAGCCTCCAGGTAAGGGAGAACAGGGATACTTTGTTGGAGGGAGCAGAGCTCTAATTTAGAAGGATGCATCAGATATTGGTAATGACTGGAGAAGAGGAGCAAGATGAGTGCAACATGCATACAGGACCTGCTATAGATGGTTTTCATAACGCAAAACTGAAGCACAATTTTCATATGGGGGTGTGTCAAGATACTTAATTTAGCCTGTGGAGCTATTATAAGAAAATCACTATTTACAGTTCAAGAGTAAAATCGACTATATATATATATACACACTTTTTAATTTAAATAAAAAGCTTCTTACACTTCAACATTTTTCTGCTGCAGACCAGATGTCTTCTTGCCTGGAGCAGCACCTCTCATCTTCCCCTCTGCATATTGTTCCCTTTAAAAAATAAATTTGATAATAAGACTTTAATGAAAAGAAAAGCATGTTTTTCTGAGAATTAGTAGATTAAGCAAAACATTTAGAGAACTGTCAGTAAATGGTTTTAGAAAAACAGACTAAGACGACAGCACTGGTCACAAGTAGGAGCAAATTCAACTCAATACAGGAAACACTTATGCTTCTTCATATAAAAACACAGCAGTATAAACACTCATTTTTTATCTCTTCCCACCATCTTTATTATTGTGAATCATAAGAAAGCGGCACACTGACTGCTTCAGAAAAACATAAAATGTTCTAGCTGAAAACATTTACCTCCCCTCCCACCCACCTCCATTCACAGCGATCAAAGCAGCTTCCTGAAAGTGTCTGGAAAGATCCTTGCTACTTGCATGCTGCATCCTGCAGGAGCCTCTCCAGCACCCAAGGACCTACCTGCAACTAGCCAAGCTGTCTCCCAGTTTGATCAACCCAGTATTCCACAACACCCAAAGTCACTGCTTTATTAAAGACTGAGCTGCTACTTATTTTTAACAAGCATATCTCCTGAAGACATCATTTTTAAAACTAACTTCCCTTAATAACACAGTTACTGGACTGAAGCTCTGCAGACGGAGAGATGACTTCACTAAAAGGACTTAAAAAAATACAACTTACTGATTGGCCTTTTGAAGTTCTTTTTGTTTCTGCAAATTGGTATCCACGTATTTGAGCACTCTGCTTTCTGGAACCCATTCATCCCAGCTGAAAAATCAAATAATCATTCAAAAACACTACATAATTGGATTCTGTTCCCAACAGTCAATTAAAAGCTTCACAGAACTTCAGACTGAACTCTACTTCGGTGACAAGTTATGGATTGGCACAATTGAAAGAAGTAAATTATTAAATGCATTCCCCACTGACTGAAGATATAGCTGTTCTTCTAAGGAATATAATCCTCAGCCGTTTCTAAGGAGTTTCCTAAACTCAAAGGATGGGTAATTCATGGAGGAGGGAATTGTCTTTAACTTAAAAGCATCTCAGAAAAAAAAAAAAAAAAACTACACTTACTAAAATTATAGGACATCTGTAGTCATAACTATATTATGAGGCAAGTTCCCTTTATCTATTGCAACATTTATAGGTTAACAAATTCAGCAATAAGATCTTACTGTAAGAAGAAGAGCTCTGATTTCTGTCTGTGAAGGAAACCAAGATGGCATGAATATTTGAAGAATCTGAAGTGAACGATTTAAGAGAACAGGTGTTGGGGAAATTGCCATTATGAGGAAGAATTCCACTTTGACAGAGTGGATAATCACTGTGCAATCTGACAAATTATCTCAAATAAATAAAAAATATATTAAAAGTTGCCAAGAGCGTGCAAGCTAAAGGTCCACATAGGAAAAGTTCCATGTCATTTTTATTACACAGCAAGAATTGCCAGTCTCAGAACACCAACATGGCAAGAACGACTTTAGGAGCACAAGGTCTTCAAGATTAAGACACAGCAAATTTAGCATCCCAGGGTCACAGAAAAACACACCCAGCTGTATATGTTCTAAAGCTACAGTTTAGGGCAGTGCTTTGCTTACTCCTGTACTACAGCTGTGGGACATTTAAAAAAATGTACAACTGTGCTGCACATAGCGAAGGGAATGGTCAAGAACCCGGTTTTGGTATCCTAACTGTTGATATTGGAGGAAAAAGAAAAATTAGAAGTAATTAACAAGTACAAAAGGACTGCAATTGTAGAAACCCAAATTAAAGGGATATATAGTCCCAGCTGTCCAGATCTTGCAGCAATGCCACTTTTAATGTAGTCAATTGGAAGCTTAGGGGAAAAGGGAAAAAGAAAAAAAAAAGAACAAAGTGGCACAAGCAAGAAAAGGAGGAGTCACAGCACTGCATAGGGCACCTCCACTACCAGAGAGGAACAGGAAGGTGAACATTAAATTGATGCCACCTCTTCAATATACAGCAGCCAGATCAGGAATCAGTGATGCTCCTTGTATCTTGCAGCGCTTGGATAAGGCACTTATCTGCTCATTTTGATGAGGTGATATGTTTAAAAAATATCTTAGGTATCAAAACAGGAAGTTCAGCTTTTAGTCAAATCAGAAAGATGACGATATCAGCCCTCACTCAAGGGTATGCAGCACTGGGATGAAAGAAAATCCAGAAAAACCCCCAAGAGCTTAAGTTTTTAATCACTAAGGGCAGGGGGAGCTTCCTAAATTCATAAGCCAGTTACAGAATAAAAGTCAAATGAGGAAAAAAAAATAGCTATGCAAATGGGATACTGCTGTATTTCTGTAGAAAGGAAAAATCTCTAGTTTTACCTTAGCATGAGAGGCAAGAATTGAAATACGGGCTAACCCTGCTCATGAGAAGGGTTAAAATAGATGGGCTCTCCCACTGAGTGCAGCCTCTACTAAGGCAGGCAACCCCGCAGCTTCACAGCACTTTTGGTAGCAAAGTTTGGCTACAAGAGGAACACCACTCCGAGTGGCAGACAGTTTTACTCCACTTCAGCAGGGATTGCATCTCCCATCCACACATAAGGAAATATTTGTACTAAATACTTCTGGAAGAAAGGAATTATAGCAACTATTTCCAGACGGAATTAGAGAGCACCACCCACAAGGCATTTTGGTTAGACAACTGACACCTTAAACCAGTTGGTTTGTACACCAAAGCTCTGAAAGAAACACTTGAGCAAAGTGTTTACTGTTACTAGAAATCACTGGCTTCAGTATAAAAATCACTTAAGTGAATTTCAGAACTAATCTTCTCGTGGCACACAGTTGGGAGTGCTAATCCATTAAGACAGTTGACAGTCTGAAAAGACAAATGAAGTATTGCCTTCATTTTATGTAATACTTACTTTTTATTCCAACCACTGTAATGGATAAAGTATTTCACTTG
>JAWLRI010000245.1:186474-224647 GCA_034781795.1 Crypturellus tataupa
TAGTTACCCCTCTAGTAACCTCTCAGCGCTGTTACCCCTCCTAGTTACCCCTCTGGTTACCCCTCAGCGCTGTTACCCCTCCTGGCTCCCGAGCCACATAAGACATGGAGCAGAGCCATGGAAAATCCATTTATCCCAAGAGGAGGTGCAATAGGGACACCCCACGTTCCCTCTTGCACTGTCTGTGCTGGGGGTGACGTGATGGGATCGGGAGGCTGGGATCTTTCCTGCCAGATTAACATTGCGCTCTCAAACTTCAGCGTTGTTCGGGTATGGGATGTGCAGGGAGGACCACGCGAATAAACATTCTCAATGTTATATTTTCAGCTTCATGTGGGAGAGCATGGAAGATTATGACCTGCAGGTAGACAAGACAAGAATACTGGCCCTTAGTACGAGTCACAAGCTGTTTCTCTACGAATACACTCTGGAAGATGGAAAATACAACCAGATTCCACTGCACGGCTGTAAGGAAGATGCACTTAAAAAGTTCCTTGAAGTTAAAAATATTAGTGAGTAAATTTCAATGTCTATTCCATTGTGCTTCATCTGCTGAAACAAGTAGCAGCAGCAAGATTGAGTATTTGGAAAGTGTAAAATATTTTCACACTCTTTTCTGCACATTAGTGGTTTGGAGGCCCGGCTGTCCTGAGTTACCCCTCTAATTCTAGAATTGATGGAAGGAGAACTGGGATGGGATAGTTTGCAGATCCTGCAAAGACGAAATGGGTGTTTATGTTCCATGATTAGCAAATGCAATATGGAGTTAAAAAACACAGTGCAGGATTTAGGACTTTCATGTTTTTGCATATTCTTAAACAGCCTCCCGTGATGAAATATTTTTATTTCCGAAGATAGCAGGTTTTATTTAGTATTGACTGAAAGATTGTGTTTTTGTGTCTTTTTTTGTCCTTTGCAGTAGCACATATTAAGTAGCCACCTGTTTTTTAGAGAACTATTCAAATATTAGTGCTGCAGTTATAAAATGTGAGACTTAAGACAAGGTGGCAGGACTGGGCACACACAAAGCCAAACTTCTAAGTTGGTAGCTGAGGAAATGAGTTTGAGGTGCAATTTTATTAAGATACTTTGATTTTAAATGTATCAGTTTGTTAGCATCCTAAAAGATTGTCTTTAAAATTGCAGGGCTGTCTTCAGTTTGGTCGTCAAAGATCCTGTCTTTTAAGGACAACACAGGCATTCTCCTGCTCAATAACTTTCTTCTTGTGCGTTTTACCTTTCCTGGAGAACTCTTGTACTCAGAGCAGTGTGACTGCTTTACCCTTGATGTTCCTCCACAGACTTTGGAAAGAATAACAGATACACATTTCTGCAGGGGAGTTCTGTTTTTATTAGATAGTTCTGGCTGGATTTGTATCCTTTGTGATGGAGACTAGGGCTATGATCTGGAAAAGACTTTTTTTTTTTTTTGTTTTAGAATTCTGTCAGGGTTTAACACAAACTTCTTTAAATCCTCTCTATTTTGAAGGGCTTTCAACAGAAGGATGGAGTGGTGAAGTAGCAGTCATTGTAGTGTAAAAAAAAAAAAAAAAAAAAAAGTCAAAGTTTAAAATCAGAGCTTGCTACCTTCCAACTAGGGTTCTCTGAGCACTGAAACAGCCTCAGGTGAATGTTATAAATTGTCATTTGTTGTTATGCTCTTTAACTTTTAAACCATTTGGTAAAGAGGACATTAAAGCGAGGCCAAAATTTAAAGACTTCTTAATTTTACAGCAGTTTTAAACTGTGTGCTGACCGTGAAAGGCACTGTGCGTTTTTTTTCCAAGTTGAATATTAAGAATTGGAACAAGCAAGCAGAAATGCACTTCCAGCGTGCAGCATTTGTCCCATAAATTATCTATATCTTTTAAATATAAATCATGTTTGTACAGCGACATAAACCATGTAGTGTGATTCAGCTCTGGTTGTCTGGACGTACAGTGCTCCTGTAGAGCCGTTGGGAATGTGCTGCCGTGTAGAGTGCCCTGGACCACGCAGGCAGCGGGTTAGAAATTCCTTGTCCCCCCCTCTCCTGTGCCATTCCCACGTGCCCGCCTGGTGTTTCCTTGATGCTGCGCCAAGATGTGTTTGACGCGTACGACGGCGCACGCCTGGCCATCGTGGATGTCGCGCTGTGCCAGGGGGACCTGCGGGACGGTGACACAGCTACCGCACTGCCACTCGCTGCCCTGGAGGTGTCCCTTGATCTCGGTGTCGCCGTCATCATCGGTGCTTCCAACTGTGCCTTGTCTGTGGATCTAAACATGTATTTCAGGTATGTTTGCAATGGAATTCCTAAATCCAAATTTTGAGGAAGAACTCACGTTAAGCAATTGCCTAATCTCAGCGCTCCAGCAGCTCAGACACTGTCAGCTTTGCGTATTGAGTGCTGGCTCTGTGACAGGTCAAAAATGTTTCTTAAAAATCACTCTTCTTTAAAGATTGCCTATTTGCTTCTGTTTCTTTCTAAAATAGGTATAATGGATTTTTGTTTTTTTCTGATCTGTGAGCTGTTTGTTCCTGGCAATGGTATTTAGTAGCACTTTTGGAAATACTAAAGGGCGTCTGATTGATAAATTGTTCTGTCACAGCTTTACTCTTTCTGCTTGATGCAATAGTCCTAGGCTGTAATTTGGAGATTGTCCATCTCAAAGGAAATAAATGTCCACATAAACCACCTAAACCTCATGTTATGTGAATGATGCCCATTTGAGAGGAAATTGCATCTCTGTGATAGCTCCGATTTTTTTTTTTTCCCAATTTCAGTTGCATCTTTGCTGGTGGAATGGTTAAATTCAACAAATAGAAACAAATACCTAAATTGTGAGGTAGTGAAAACTGAACGTTTGTATTTCTTTCTTTGCAGGCAGTTTCCTGAGCATTTACTGTGCAAGGAGGATCCTGAAAGCCTTCCAATAAAGCCCCCCGAGGGACTCGACGAGGACGACCTTACTAGTTCTGATTACAGCATGGAGCTTCTGTCGTCGCCTTTCCGGACAGACAGGTACACGTGCGGAGACCTTCCGAGCAGGGCTGGGTTTTGCCTCCTGCAGGATCGTGATCACGAAACTGCCGAGCTGGTAAACCTGCAGGTGTTGCACGTGGAATCAAATGTGTGAAAGTTCATCCTGCTTTAATGTTAGGCTGTGGCAGGAGGAGGACCGAGACAGCTTTATATATGTCACTGGACAAGCTCAAATAGCAGTTACTGTTTGCTGAATGGGAATAAGTTTGAGCCAGTATTGACAGATTTTTGTATTCTTTACAGCTTACATTTTAGCTATGTTGCAAACTTCAGTAATGGAGGAATTAATACTCATAATACTAATTATGACTAAGTGAAGACAGTAGCTGTTCAGTCCTGTGAATTCATTTCATTCTACTGGAAGTATTTTTTTAATTGAAGGGATTTTCTGTGAAGAAAAGAAAAAGCTTCCAGTAAAAACTTAGTGGACTTTCTCAGCTAATGTGATTGTTCTACTTAACTGCAGTCAGTATTTGAATAGAAATAAGCTGGGGACATGCTAAGGCTAGAATACAAGGTGCTGCATGTAATCTGTAAATCTAAATGTGTATTATTTGGCTGACAAAGACTTAAAAGTTGATTATCCTGACATAATAGCTGGTATTTTAGATAACTTTTTTTCCTTTGTACCAGGTCCTGGAAGGCACACTTATCCTCACTGAGTGATGCAATAAGCAAAAGAAAACCAGACAGTCCAGACGTGGGGGACGGCAGTCTGCCTTGGCACGAGCATCTGCCCCATCTCGAATGTCACGAGTCTCTCCTCTACGGGAGCTACGAGGCGGCCATGGTCGCTGCTGCGCAGGGCGCTGCGGGGGTCCCTTCCAAACAAGCAGGAGGGGACGGTGCAAGGAGCAGCGAGGGGAGGCAGCAGTGGGTGCAGATACCAGCCCAAGGATCCCAAGAGATAGTGAAACTGGACTGTAAATCCGTGACTGAGTTTAAAGCGCTGTTTGTGCTGTTAACAAGTGACAAAGAATTGACTGTTGCTCTCTGGGATTTAGTATCACGAGATGTGACTTACCACCACTTTGGCAAGAACTGTGTTTATGTGGATTGTGGAGAAGCACCACTGTGTTTGCTTCTGACAGGTGAGATTTGTTGTGGTTGTTCTGATGTAAAAAACACTGTTGTCTGTAGGACCCCTCTTTCCTCTCTCTCTCACTGCTGTTGGCTAATTTTTAGCACATTCCTGATGAGGTAAAATCCAAATGGAGCAACTGCAACTTGGTACCATCATTTTGAGATATAAATGTTGCTATGTGGCAACTTGCTTCTATTAATTGTCATCTGATTCT
Source organism: Crypturellus tataupa (assembly GCA_034781795.1). Taxonomy (NCBI): domain Eukaryota; kingdom Metazoa; phylum Chordata; class Aves; order Tinamiformes; family Tinamidae; genus Crypturellus; species Crypturellus tataupa. The sequence continues at coordinate 190,798 of JAWLRI010000245.1, forward strand.
TTCGTTTAGAGCACGGTCTCTCCTTAGTTCTGTTTGGTTTAACTCAAGAAGAGTTCCTGAATAGACTGATGATCTACAGCAGCGCGGGGGTCGTCGATGCCGTCTGTCACCTCAACGGCTGGGGACGATGCTCCATTCCTATGCACGCGCTCGAGGTAAACAAGCTCGCTGCATGGCTGAGCTTTTCCAGGGCTCTAATCCTGCTTTTTGAGGACAGAGATCCCTGCTTATAAAGATACCCTCCCAGAAGCCTGGGGCTCTCCAACAGCCTGAGCACCGTCATTCAGTACCCAGAGGGAACGACTGCAGTCACGCTTGGAGAGATGGGGAGAGACATTTCATGGAGTTTTGGCAAGGGGATTGTTTTAAGAGTGGGATGGAAAGTAGATGGGTAGGGAGCTTTTCCATAGCAGTTTAAAGTTGCTGGAAGCGTATTCAAAGTCATGATTCTCACGCTGTTATTTTACCTCCCCAAGAAAACTAATAAACTGCTGAATTAACATTGTCCCTTTAAAAAATATAGGGTCTGCAAAAACTGCCAAAACAGCGTGGCAGGTGTTTCACAAATAATCTTGTTAATTGGAGCTGCAATTATGCATGCAGTTTAAATATGTGTTTCTTTTTTTTCCCCTCTCCTCCTGCTTGTGTACTTAATCACTGAATATGGAGAAAAACATTAGCATTAAATGTACAATACGCGTTTTAGAATATATGTTGATTATACATGTAGAATAATAGTGTTGCTGCATATTTGTCTAGGCCGGTTTGAAGAATCGTCAACTAGACACAGTGGACTTGTTTTTAAAAAGCAAAGAAGGTCTTTTCAATCTTTCTGCAAGCTGCTCTGGAACGGAACAGACTACTGAAAGTGCATCTCAGGTATTCCTGAAAAGTGAGTAGAATACGTCAAGCTACATTGGGGTTTAAATTATCTTTCTGCTTTTCTAGGGGAGTGGAAGGGGGCATTGGTAGTAGTCTGTTGAGGTGCCTCTTGTATGTTTGTATGATGCTATATTGTGGCTTTTCTGCTCCTGGAAAATGTGAAAAGTAGTGTATGAGGTCTGGTCTTTGGCTGTGTTCTAATATCTGCATTCCAAGATCTGTATTCCAAGCATTTTGATGTGAAAGCAAAGCATGTTGCCCTTATTTTTTGGCAGATATTAGAAGATCTTAGTACAGGTTCTGATTTATATCTGTGTGTGTGAAATAATCCATCATATGGTAGATGTACATATTTAAACTTTTTTTGTGTGTGTAAATGTTGCAGATTTGGAAGAGCTAAGGCCAGCCTTAGATTTGCTTTACTCAGCAGTCAGAGAAAATGATTTGGAGACTCAGAGTAAGCACTTCTCTGAGCAGCTGCTAAACCTCACATCGACCTTCCTTATCAAACAACTTGCAGGAATTTATGAGTATACAGAGGGTAAGAAAACTAACCTGAAATCATCTAGTAATCTAGTGTGTCTCTGTTTAGTTGGAGTGAGAACATCCTGGTTTTTAGACTGAAGGCCTGAATTTGCTTAGAATTAACAAAAATCCTTGGGGTAGAATTAAGTGAATGAAAGATGGTATCTAAGGAGGAAACATGAGAAATTAATCTGAATATAACATGTGTGTTGACCTGAACAGCTATGATATAAATGAAGCCGTTTGATCAGGCTTTCAGATCAGACTGCATGTTTGGTTGCAATGGAGCTTCTGCATGTGTGAGAAGGGAGAACTGAGCTTGAAGGCTCTGCTGGGTTGCTTCACGCAGCTTGACCTAGTGCACTGAAATGACTGTAGCTTGGTCAGCAACTCTTTGTTCTCTCCTCACTTCTACCACTTAAATTGTCGGCACAAGTATTTCTGTGGCTATATAATGAAATAAATTAGTTCAAGAACCCAATACAGGTGAAAAATAGCTTACTAGGTTATTTTATTTATCTGGAGCACCTCTAAACCTGCTCACCCTATAAGGCAGTGGTTGGCACAGAGCAAGAGGAAGCATCTGACAGAGCGGCCAGGATGGATGTGGGAATGAACGACCACTGAAACTGCCAGTACTGCTGAAATGTTGCACTTTTAAGCCTTTCAGCCATAGTTCAGAATAAAGTAAAAATTGGAATACCAAACCTTAAAAGAAGGGAATTCCAGAGGACAACTGAGGGCTGTTTTCCCTGTCCTGCCCTTGAGGTTATTTCTCAGTTTCCGAAGCGCTTGGTCTTTGTTTTGCTAGAGAGCCGTTGGGAGCAGTGTGACGTACCGTGAGCTTTCATGCTTCTTGGGTCTGCCTGACTGTCTCGGTGGGATGTTTTAGTCTGTGGACTAAAACAACACATCTTAAAGCAGGCGACACATCTTAAAGCAGAATTGACTTCTCTTGATAGAAAAAATGCAGGCTGTTGATTATTGATTTTAACATTATTTTTTTTCTGCATGATTTTGTTTAGTCTGCACTTCTTAGTAGGTGAATATTATGGCAGAGTGCCCCTACATTCTTCAGAGGACTCATTTGGCTAATAACTAGTGGGCTTGATTAAAAATTCATTTGTCCTCTGCTGGTCCATGAAGGGACAAATACTTAGTGAGACAACCAGACCTCCGGGGCGCTGGTAGGGTTGTGCCTGGGTCCCAACAGGAGTGGGCTGTGGAGCTGAAGTCTTCTCTCCCATGAGGTTTAGTTCGTTAAAGTAGGAAGAATGCAACCCGTGTCGATAAGCAGCAGGAGGCTGTATTAATTATTAATTTCCATTTAACTGATATCCTGGATGTTCTCAGCAGAACCTGATGGATACCTGCAGAAGGCTGCGCACATTTTATCAGATTACATCATTGACCTCAGAGCGTTTATGAAGCTTCCTCGGGTGCAGACCAGTAACATGAATGCAGGAAGTGATCTCGAGGAGGATGAGGATGTGTTTGTGATAGAGGAAAGCAAAAAGTGGGAGAAACTAACCACAGAGGTAAAAATGTGTAATGGGTTTTAAAGTGTTAGTAAGAGTGTATTGAATGATATGATTAATATGAAAATGTCTGCAAAGAGAGGTGGAAAAAGTCAAAGTAGGGAATAAAGTTAGTAACGTTGTAGATTAACAGGATCAGTTTCCTCTAAAGTATTTTTCTCTTTCAGGAAGTTATTGCTGATGCCATTTTAATCAACAGAGTACCCGAGGCCCAGGCCTTCTTTCATCTTCGTCAGCATCCTGCTGAGGATATTACAGAATTTATTCAGACAGGTTTGAGTTTGGTCTACGACCGTCTCCTGAAGGGCAATACTGAAGAGGCCTCGAAAATGCTAAGAAACATGGTGAGGGTTGTTCAATACTTATACTGATAAATACTTATACTGATAAATATGAGCATACGGATAAATTTAAACCCTTCTTTATGACAAATGAAATACCTGTGTGTGTGTGTGTGAGAGAGACATAGAGAGACAGAGAGAAGCAGGGTCTTAGCTTTCCTATGTTAGGATTTTACCAAATATATTTTGTACAATTAAGAAAAAGTTCCTGTGCTTTGGAAAGAAAGCAGATGTTTTTGTTCTGTCAACGTACAGCTTCAGTCGTACTGTTTGCATTCAGATAACGTGTTCTTTTTTCGTTAGGGATTTGATGTGAAGAAAGAATTGCGAAAGATATGTTTCTACACAGTTGATAAGAATGTACGAGACCTGTTGGTAAGTGTAGACAAAAAAGGCCTTTTCTATCTGATGTTCTTGGCTCTGAAAACTTTCTGATTTACACGGAGAGAAATAATTGTATTGGACAAGCTTTCAGAATGGGAACAAACTGGTTTTGTTTCATCATCTGTGAAACGTAGCTGCCATCATTGACATACCTATGGTCTCTTGTATTTGCAATTAGTGTCATGTCCTTATTTTGATTCTGATCTACTTCACATCTACTTGCACAGAGAATCAAATCCTGGCCCTCTTGAAATGTAAATATAAATGTATTGAAGGAATAACGAATCCAGCATTTTTTTTCCTATAGTTTGTTAACTCTTTACACTTGCATGATTATTTGTAAGTTTAATATATGATAAATAGAGAAAAACTGTAACTGGAGCTAATACTTTAATTTGATTAAAGGTGAAAGTTTTAGGAGAAGAAAATTATTTTTCCGAAAAAGAGAAGAAAATGATAGATTTTGTGCATCAAGTTGAAAACTTTTATTCGGAATCCTTCCAAGAAAATGAGGAGATTCAGACTTTCTCTAGGTAATGTGGCTTATAGATTTACAATTGTTAATTAATAAAGTTAATAGACTTTTAAATATGTTGGCTTCTGGGTTCCATATGATCTACTGCATTAACAAATTCAATCTTCTGTAATGTTGTTTGTGTCTTGCAGCTCTTCATTTGCAGAAGTAAGGATTGGTATAAGAATTTATTACCTTTTTCATGAATGTGACAATTGCTGTCATGTTCTTTCCAGACTAAGTCATGACTTAGTATTGTTAATGCAGTGGAGATCTTCTGTTCACGTTATCCACATAAATGAAGCATTTTTAATAGCTAAGGATATTATTAGAATTGTTGATCAAGTGAAAATTATTGAGGTGAAATGCTTGCTCTGTTTTTTGATATGATATCCATAATATTGCAACATAATGTGACTTAGAGAAACTTCTTACTGGTTGTTCAATTTTTAAAATTAAACAAGTTTTAAAATATTATCATACTTACTCTTTAGTATGTCAGTTTTGGAAGAGTTATGCTTTGCTGATTGTTTTTCTATGCACTGTCACTCTCTTGGCTGAAATAAATCCCTCTACTACTTGTAGAGCTCCCTTCAAAAAGCAACTAGCAAAACTTACTGATCCTTTCATCATCTCTTCTTTTTTAAAGAATAGTAGAATATGTATTAACAGAAAACTTCATTGCAGTTTCACGAACTGGAGCAAGGAACAAGATTTTGCCAGACATACAGCTGTGTTAGACTCGTTCCTGAATTGTGACAAACCTCAGGTTCACCATAGAGAGTTCAGAGTGATGTTTGACTGGGCTCAGTGGTGGGATGAGCTTATTCAGGAAATGATTCTTCTCCCCAGAAAAACACGCGAAGGCAAGTACTTGAGTACTAAAGAGTTTAAGAAATCGTGAACTAAAAGCTTGAGACTCTAGTATAGTGTAATGTGGTTGTGTTGGAGTGGCAGTGAGACAAGCAAAGCTCTGGGCTATCCCAGTTACTCACTCAGTTTTTGTCAGTGAAAAAGGCCAAGCTACAGATTCAGTCAAACTGTTTTGTCTGCGTTGTTCTAATTTGTGTTTTTCCTGGAGAGAAGAGGTGCAACTAGCTGAAAAAAAGAGTTAACCCTCTATGTTTTGTAGAACTAATTACAGGGTAGTGTTATATTTAGCTTTTCCACTGTAAATCTCTCACTATCTGTAACAATATCAAGTGTTATCAACAGTATCTAGATGTAACTGATCAGCATCATCTTTACAAAAAGACATGCCAGTTCGTTAAAATTATATGCACCTATAAAGAAATATCAGTATTTTCCTAAATAGTGATTGTGAGGGTTTCTTCTTTCTGTGTGCACTTTTTTTAAATGCAGAGTTGAAGACGTGTAACCCCGCAGTTCTTTGGAGGCATCTGACAGCCCAGCACGATTGGCTTAGTCTTTGCTCATGGATTGAAGAATCTGCGCCCCAGCAGGCTTCCCGGGGAGCAGTTAACTGGCCCCCTCTGACTCCAGACATTATCGACAAAAACATGTTATGTAGTGGCTACATGAGAAATGAAATATTAAACAAACTGGCGAGGTATGTTCCCTTCCTGAGTTAAGACAATTCTCTATTTTATATGGAACCAAAATCAAATTAATAAAATCCTCCATACATAGTAATTTTTATATAGTATTTGGTGCCCTTTTTAAAACAGCACGAATTCTTTAATAAATTTAGTCTTATACTTGCACTTTCAATGCTCTGTAAGCAGTTGAAGTGCTGCCTTAAAGATTACATTCTTGCTCATTTTAATGAAATATTTCACCTTTCATACCTCATTCTCTCCTGTAAACTGTAGCATATAAGATACTGGTAGAGTACTGTCAAATATTGTGTATTTTAGTGTGTTATGTTTACCTTAATAATGCAATAATTTCCAGAAGATCTGCGTTCTTGTTTTGAATTCAAAGCACATTTCAAAACTTCTGGAAGAGATAGCGACCTAATCTGTGTGTATCCATTTTTTTTTTCCTCTGATAGAAATGGAATTTTTGTCCTTTCTGAATTAGAAGATTTTGAACTTCTGCTCCAAAGATTGTCTTACCTCGGGGGAGTAATGCAGAATCCCCACCCTGTTCCAAAATACAACACTGCAAGTGGTTTGGACTTCCATACTCGTTTTGTCCTTCACTGTTTAGAACGTAATTTGCAGTATCTATTATACACTTACTTGGACTATTACAGGTATGAAAGCTTTATTTATCCACCAAATTACATGCCTATTTAAATAGTAAAACACAACTTTAATGACTTTTTCCTAGGACTTTGCTGACTGGCAAGAAAGACTGCTCGAGTCACAGTATCATTCCATGAAAGCTGGGGCTGTGTCTTAGATCTCATGCTCCGTTTTGAAGCTTTATTCCTGTTGTCTTGTCATGATTATTTGCCTATCAGCCAGTAAAGGAAACAATTGTATGTTTAATGAGTAAAACTGTAAGGAATGCAGTCTTAAGCGAGCCAAGCTAACTTGTTCTTCAGAGTATCTCCCTTAAGCACAGATGAGGGTTTATTTGCCAATGCATTGGCAAATGAAGGAATTTCTGGTTCTTCACCTAAATTAAGACTCGTTGGAATTAGAAGAGGAGAAAGAAATGCCAAGTTTTGGAAGTGTCTGTATGCTTTACATGTGAAGAATGCTTTGGCATTAGAACTAAGAATTCTTTGTTTCAATCTCACAGTGCAGTTGGGTAAGTAGGTAGAAGTGGGATAAAGGAATGCCTACAAATCACTTAAATGAGCTTCATGAAATACTCGTACTGTACAAAGAGTGCTTTTTGTTAATGGAGCCCCTTCTTTGGGAACTGTTTGAGCTTATCAACCTAGAAACTACTACTAACGTGTAGAGGAGCAAGCAAGCCCAGCCTTAGAGAAGGGAATTGCCAGAGATGGCATGACTTGGAGCTGCACATCATGTATTGATGGGTGATAGGACTTTGTCATTATAATAAGAAGAATCCCTCTATCACCCAGTGAGATGCTCCTACCCTCTAATGGGGATTACTGAGGCAGAGGTGGTGGTTTCTGTGGATGAGTATTGTATTTTCGCTGTTGTTTGTTCACTATTGTTTTCAACTTGTTTACAGTTTAACTCCTTCAAACTGTCCTATTTTGGATAACAAGGAATTGCATGAAGCTCATCCCTGGTTTGAGTTCCTTGTGCAGTGTCGAGGGGTCGCCAGTAACCCCCGAGGTAGGAGCTAGGACCAGTCTTTATTACTGCTCTCTGTCTATTTGGGACACCTGGGTTTATCCTCTCTTCTGCTGCAGACTCTTTCACTATAGTAATTCATTTTAGAGATGGGGAACCAATGCACATAGAAACATTGAGGATAATTCCTCCTCTAACAATTGTGAGCATTGTACATTAAGGTTTTGAGACTGTAGATATGTCAGCATTGGCTTGTTATGAACATCTTAGCCTCCAATTTGATTCCTTTAATAAAAGGTTGAGCAGAAATGAATACACAGGGAAATGAATACACATAAAAGTACAGCTTGCATTTTTTTTTTCAGGGAATGTGATTGACATTAGTAAGTAGTAATGAAATGCAAAAATGAGGGACTTGATTCAAACGAATCCTCATAGGTAGAACTGTATATTAAAACAATACAAACTAGAGGGACTTACCTGTGTTTGTGAGTGAACCAAGAAAAACTTCACTATTAACAACAAACAAATAGAAAATTCCACTTGTTTCTTAGTCATAGTACAGTTTTAAGCAGAAATGAATAAAAGCAGGGTTTTTTGTTTGTTTTTCATTAAATTAAATCTCACTCTTCCTTCTAGATCCCAAGATGATTTTTCAGGCTAGTCTAGCAAATGCTCAGATATTGATTCCTAGTAATCAAGCGAGCGTGAACAGCATGTTGCTGGAGGGACGTACGCTGTTGGCGCTGGCAACCACGATGTATGCACCTGGAGGCGTTGATCAGGTACTGCCCGCAGCAAACTGCTGACAAGAGTTTGGAGTTCTTGCTTGATGTTGAAAATTGGAATGAATAAGTTGCTGAAAATGAGTTCGCAAATGTCACTGCATGTTTCTTCTCCTGCACAAACCTGGGTTTGGAGCTGTATGTTTCAATTTTAGTCATCTAAATGCTGCTTTCACAGTAGAGTGTCTCAAAATAACAACTTTTAGGAATAGCAAGGCCTAGTGGATATGAGTTGGATTATATTATTGCAGTAATAATGCATGTGTTTAATACAGACAATTTTGTGATATATAACGGAGTAGCCTAAAACTACAGTTCTTTTTGAAGCTTTGTCTGATATAACTTACCAGGATTATTCAAAATATTTTTTCTGTGTTATCATATGCCAAATCCCCGTGAATTAGATATTTGACCCATTCAAAGATTGTTTTATTAGTCTAATGAAATCATTTCTTCTGAGTGAAATAACCTTACTTCTTTTCAATACAGGTTCTTCAGAGTGAAGATAAGGAAAGAAATGTAAAGAAAGTTGATCCACAGCTCTTAAAAATGGCACTGGCTCCTTATCCCAAGCTCAGAGCTGCTCTCTTTCCCCAGTGCACTTCTCACGGAATTTTGCCACCTGACATCTCTCTGTACCACCTTATTCAGGTATCCTTTTTTTTTAAGATGTATTTGGCAAAAGAAAAGTGGTATCTCAGTACTAGCTACAAGTCTGGCATTGTTAATGCAGCCGTATAAAGACATCTGCGGTGCTTAACTTCAGCAGAGGTTGTGTGCAATGGTCCTGGAATGTCAGAAAAGTATCATTCTTGCTGTATGCAGGAACAGGTTATTTCTTATTATTAAAAACTGTAAGGGAAATTCTAATTTAGAGGATAATGTCTCCTGGGATGCTTCGATAAACATTTCTCAGCAAATACCTTCTGCTTGAGATATGTAGCATGAAATGACAAACTGATAGCTGCAAGAAATACTGTGAATTATTCATTGTTAGGAAAAACAGTTATGCAAAGTACAGTGTTCTTTCCTGTTTCCTTAGCCCAAAGTGCAGGTATTTCTCTGTACATGTTTGCAGGGTGGTCCTACATGAGCAGATAAATGAGTGCTCTTGAGAGAGCTGTGCGAGATGCAGCGAGCAGAGCAGGCGCTTTCTGACTGTGCTGCTGCAGCTCCCTGTAGAGTTCTCTGGTCTGCTCTGATGTCAATATCTAAACTGACCGAGTGTGTTTTGTGTCTAATCTTTCAGTCATTAGTGCCCTTTGATCCCACTAAATTGTTCGGCTGGCAGTCAACAAACACTCTTGCTTTATCAGGTATGTCCCTCTTTTTTTTTTATGCTTCCTTAGCCTGTTTGCCTCAGATAAAATACCTTTGATGGACTTGTTTGGCTGATAAACCCATTCAAAAGGACATTCCTTTTATAAAACCATCTAAAAAGAAAACCCCAATTTTACTAAAAATTTGCTTTGGAATTAAATCATGTCTAAATTGTCTTTTTTCCCTGCTAAGTTCTTAGTTTTTCACAGATAGAAATCTTTAGAAGGTACTGTGAGATAGGAAAACATATTTTTGTTGTTGTTATTTTAAAGGCAAATCGAGAAGACAACCATTCTAAGAAGAAATGGTCTGATCATGACTATTAGGAAAAGTTAGTGTTTGAGTGTTGTGGTTTTTTTTTTTTTTTTTTTTTTTTTTTTTTTTTTAAAGCGAGAACTAGAATCCGAGGTGGATTTGGTATATTGAAGTATGTTAAATTAGAGCAAGAGAGGTATTTTATTATCATTTCATGTTCAGTAGCTGAAAGCCATTTCCTGTGTTTAAGTGAACTGTTTGTCAGCTCATAAAAACCACTGATATTCTTTCTAGATGCATCAAGTGAATTTCCTCATTTTTCTTCCCCTGAATTGGTGAACAAATACGCTATAATGGAACGACTGGACTACTTGTACTATTTGCACCATGGACGGCCATCATTTGCTTTTGGTACATTTTTGGTCCAGCAATTAGTAAAGAGCAAATCCCCCAAACAGTTGTAAGTCTTCTGAAAATGCTATTTGGATCGTTCTTTTGATATTACAAGCCAGCACAAAAATTACATGAATCCTCTGTGACAGTAAACAGATGTGGGGTGCAGATCATCCTAAAAGCACAAAATAAATAATATCCACACAACAAAAGCAAGGAATTTAAAATGCTGTGGTTACATCAAACACAGGTTGGCTCCCAGGGACAGGAGCTTCTAGGTCACTTTGTAGAAAAAAGATGCCACTTTGACAAGCAATGAGAATGAATTTAAAATTCATATCAGACTCGAACATCCCAAAATTTTTCAGTTAGTAGTATGGAAAATATTCAGACATCCAGCGAACCAGCCGCTGCATTGAAATCTTTGCAGTTAATTCAGTGCAAGCCACAAATCAGTTTCAGGTTAGCGCTGCAGTGCTTAGATTGTAACTTCTGCAGTGGAGCATTTTATACTAAAAACTATTGACAGTGGTTTTATAATTAGTTATATTGTCATTTGCATTTGCTTTAGTTTTTAATTTAAGTCTATTAAATTTTAAACTGTGCCTGTCCTTTGCACATTTATCACGTCCAAGGTTTTATTCTCATACCTACCTTCATTCTAAATGTGAAGTTCTTGGTTAGTAAATACCTCCCATGCTATGAAAGCCCTGTAAGGTTAGAGACTTAGAGTGCTTTTTTAAATAGGGAATATTTGTATTTGTCAGATCAGTAGAAAATTACCTGTATTCACTGGCGTTCGTTTCCTTCTAGGATTCAGCAAGCAGGAGAGGAAGCCTATGTCTTAGCCCTCTCTTTCTTCCATCTACCTTCAATAGGAGCAGCCTGTGTTTGTTTTCTAGAATTGCTCGGTCTCGACAGCCTCAAACTCAGAGTTGATCTTAAAGTCGCAAACATAATTTTCAATTATAAAACTAAAAATGAGGAATCTCAGCACAAGACAATAAGAGAGTCTTTTGGTAGGTGTGTCCTTTGTTTTAAAATGAGTAACATACATGAATAGGCATGAGAAGCAGAGAGGGATTGAAAAAAATGGGATTAATTTTCATTTTCATACTAATTCTTGGTTAGAACTGTAGCTCAGATTTACTAAAAAATAAATGTTTAGATGATTTGAAAGCTAAAATGCTCGTTCAAAAATCATATAGGCACTTTGTACCTGACTTGGTGCATTTACTGAAGAGTTTATATTTGGAAGATTTGAGCTTCTTGTTTACTCTGCTACTGTTGAAAATATTTTTGCAATGCCAAAGTACTAATAGTAATACATTCTTTCAAACAGTTGAAAAGTTAACAAAATTGGCTGATGCTGAAAAAGCAACAGCAGCAGCAGCAGAAATTCTTACCTGCTTAGAAGAAGCCTTTTGGGATACAGTTGAGCAGCAAGGAGAAAATAAGTGAGTAAAAATGATTTATGCTAAAAATTGACCTTGAGCACAGAATTTTAATAATGTCTGAATACAGAAATGTTAAAGAGATCTGTTTATATTTTATTGCAGGAAACTGTATAACAGGATTTGGATTTAGGATATAATCTGGGTATTTCAAGTGATAGAGGTAATAGATGTGTAGTGCAAGGATCATGAAATGCAGTCAGCATTTTGAAATTACTGCTGTGCAGCAGTTCGTAGCCCATGGCTTAGGAGAAAAGATTGCTGAGTTCTTTTCCAAACTTTAGATTTTCAAGCCTGGGCAGCGACCCTGCCTAGGTGAGAGCAGGTACAGAGAGTGTAGCCTGGAAGCTCCTTAGAGAAATCTGGTGTAATCGTTAACACAGATATGGAAAAGTGTTGACATTTGCAGGCAGTGCAATCTCAGGCCTGTGGATTATTAGCATTGGATAAAATTATCACATTAATGCAGCTGAATCGCAAAAGCTTGTTCTTTTGTGTCTTTTTTTTTTTTCCTTTTCTTTCTGCTTTTAGATACAATACGTGAAGGTAAAAGCAGAAATACTGAGTTAAAGTTATCTTTAAATTCCCTGCAGGCTGTCTAATGACTCGAGAAGGCAGTGGTCTTTGGTAATGCAGTTCTGTAAACTCCATAATACCCGGCTGAGCACATTGTACCTAAAGGAATGTGCTAAATGCAACGACTGGCTGCAGTTCCTCATCCAAACCCAGCTGTACAGCTACCAGCCGGATGAGGTAAGGGCGCTATGGGGGATAAACTGTGAGGTTTTCATGCAAGGATGCTCTTTGGCTGTGGTGGTCTTTTTGAAATTAAAAAAAAAAAAAAGAAAAAAAAATCTGTAAAAGGATGTCACATTGAAGGAAGGATATAAATTGAAACCTAATCAGTTTCCATTGATTTAAAAATTGCCTCAGGATGTTTAATACTCTCCGTTTATGATCCCTTTACAACTGGATTCCCCCCCTTTTCTCTGCCTCTTGGAAGGAGGTACTTAGTATATGCTGCCTCCTTCCCTCTCACTCTCCTTAAATTTTACTTTATATAGATGCTTTTGATTCTGTTTTCCTAGGTCATTTCTCTGCTTCAAGATTTCACTCCAGTTTTACGAGATCACTTGACGCTGGCATGGGAGAAGCTCCCGTTTCTGTACCCTGATAGGGGATGTTCCCTGGGCAGTGCTGCCAGCGGGTCGGAGAGCACCGACGAGAAGAGCCTGTTCCAAATCCTCCTCCAGTGTCAGGGCAGCTCCAACCCTTCTCGTTTCCTTTTGACTGAAGGAATGAGGCAGCATTCTCCCTTTCTGAGTGTATTAGCAGCGTGTTTTCAAGTGAGTATTAATTAAATTACTTATCTTCTGGAGGTATGAATAATACAGACATTTTTATTGTACATAATTATGTGAAATGATAGATCTGTAGGCTGTATCATCAAGTTTTTCTCTGTTCTGATAGTAATTGTTGTGATTAGGGTGACATACTTGGTTGAGTGATATTTAATGAAGTGACATTTGTCTCCTGGTTGTTATAAGCCATTGTCTGTGTCTACTCGGCAGGATGCCAACATTATCCATTGCCTCTGTGTTTGGGTAATCACTACTGTGGATAATGTTACCAGAGCTGAAGCAACAAACCATATTCAAAGCTCTGTAGAAAATCATGAATGGGATCTGCATGACCTGTCAGCTATCTGGAAGGTGCTTTTAAGAAAGGAAAAAAGTAAAACACTTAAAAATGGCTTCCAGCTCTTCCTAAAGGTAAGGTCGTGGCTTTTTAATAGTCCCCTTCACTCCATCTCCAACCTTGGTAGGGGAGGAGGTTGCCCATAGATTCTCCCACTGTCTTATTTTTAGGCCAGGTAGCTTGGATGTAATCCAGGAGAGGTCCTGGTCAAATAAGAACATTTGAATGGAAGTTCTTGCAACTGTTATGAGCTTGCAATTCATATATCAAGCTTGCTTGCTGTTCTGAATAAGTAAAAACTTCGTTGCTGTGGCACTGAGGAACACATTCACGTTCATTTATTGGTGTACCTTCAGAAAAGAATTACAACCTGTTTTTGTATCTTAAAGGATTCTCCTTTACTGTATATCCTGGACGTGTATGAGCTATGTATGAACTTCAAAAAATACACTGAAGCTAAAACGAAACTGGACGTATTTCAAACAAGTCTCATGGAAGTAAGTATCGTTCCTTTTCTGTAAATGTTTTTGCCTTGGTCCTCTCCTATTAAAATGTGATAGCCACCTAATGTCTTATATGAAAATAATGAAAAAGCTCAGAATAGTCTAGGAGCTAATTTGTGACATAATCGGTTTCAACAGATTCTTTTTATTTCTGTTAATGAATGGAAAATATTTTTGACCGTCTGTTCAATACCTGTGTTGCATTTTGTTTCAAGTGATATGGGCAAACTGCAACACGTTTTACCCACCCTGTGTGAGCAGATCACTTTGAGGGGTGGTGGTGACTCAAGCAGGAGCACTGAGCTATCGTGATGGGTAAATGTGGGATATTCTCTGTTCTGCACTGAACAGAGCAAATGAGTATTGTGCTGATAAACCAGTGACTTACCAAGACTGCCTATTCAAGATAAACAATTGTTCCTGAGTATGTTTGGGAGGTTCTGAAAGGAGATTTGGTACTGGTTTAATTTTGGCAGTGCTCAGAAACTGTAGACTTTGCTTTGCAAATGACTTGGTGAACTGACTTACGGTTATGCAGTCCAATTAAAACACTGATTCAGCAGTTGATATTAGCAGACCTGAAGTGATTCCCGGCTCTGTTCATTGTTTGTCACATGCATATATTTTCAGAAGTTATTTTAGCTCTTTTCTTTCCATCGCCATTTCCTAATTCCCCAAAGGTGTTAGTAACTAACGCTCCATGGCACACACGGTTGGTTGGTTTCCTTCCTGCAATTCAGGCTGAGGCTTGATCCATTTCCCTGTGTGCCCTTGGATGTGCCTGGTGGATATGATTGTAAAAACGCAGCTGTTAAACGAGCAGTTTCTTTTCCTGCCCCTTTCTGATCCTCCTTGCATCTTTCATCTACTCCTTGGTTGTCGGGGAAATCGGTGGTTAGTTACCCGGTCATAAAATCTACTGATCAAAAGCAAGTCCCTACATCAGTGATGGGTCAGTGCCCCTTCGGACATGCCACTCATTTGTTAGAGGAGATATATTTATTTGATACAGTTCTGATCTCCAGGATGATTTCACCAAAATGAAGAGAAGTTCGTATTTATATTTGCTGAGAAATATGCGGGCAAAAATCAACACCATTCCAGATCATTACAAGTCTTTTCATATACGCAGCTTAAGACCACAGATGAACTAACACCTCCTGAGTTGCCTGTGCGATGGATGGAGTCACAGGCATCATTTCTCCTCGAATTGATGGTGCAGCAGTGTAGAACGGACTATGAATTGGGGAAAATCTTACAGCTGTTTGCTGCAACAAATGATCTTCTACTTGATGGTAAATACCAAGCCCTCTACTTTATGATCTTATAACTCTAACCTAATAACCACCTATAATGTTTTTGGGAGCAATTAAAGTATTTACTTTAAGTCTATTCAGAGTATTTTATTCTTGTGTAGGAATTTCTGTAATGAAAATTAGTCCTTATGCTAATTGCTCTGGGGAAAGGTAATTGCATGTCATTTTATTTGGAGAATAATTAAGTGCAAGCGTATGTTGATAAGGATTGTACAGGCAGTCTGCAGAAATTGTAGTTATAGGTTTAGAATATATTTGCAGTCCTGTGAGACATGGGGAATGTTAAATCTGCAGTTCTTCTCTGGCCAGGTTGCATACTAAAATAAGTAACAGAATTTCCTTGGGTTTATAACTTTAATTGTTTATACTCTTTTAAAACAGGTCCTTATGTGAAGAAACTGTGTGCACTCAGCGAGGCCCTGCAGGATTCATCCATCTCGATCAATCGCTCCATCCTGACGGGCTACAGCCCAGAGACCTTTCAGAGCGAGTGCAGCTCAATCCTGGAGCAGCTGCAGGACAAGGGGATGTTCTCCCTGGCTCGGAAGGTGGCAGAACTAGCGGAGCTGCCTGTGGACAACGTGGTGACCCAGGAGGTAGAGTCGAGTCAAATAATGATACTGAATTTTGCTATTGCTAGCAGCACTAAGAATGTTGTTTCTCAGTCTTAAAAATAAAATCTTCAAAGCACTTTCTAATTGAAATGCAACAAACAGGTTGGCTGCAAGTGCTGTGTTTGAGAGGACGGTGGAGCTCTCTACTCTCTTGCAGTTTTTACTTTGCATACAACCAGGGTTTTGGTGGGAAAAGCAGATGGATTTGTGAAATATTGGAGCATTCAGTCTGATTTTATTTTTTTGTTAGTATGCAAGCCAATCCTTATGTTTTTTCTTTTCTCTTAAAAATATTTTTATTTAAACCTTCTATGAATTTTGCAGGTTCTAAGAGATCTACACCTGTTAAGAAACACTGGACAGTGGCACCAAAACCACACAAGAGTTGAATTCTGGAAAAAATGCAACGACAACTTCATGAAAAATTCCATCTCCAGCAAAGCTGCATCCGATTTCTTTCTGAACCAGGCAAATACAGTGGTGGAATCATCAGCTCATGAGAAGATCAACACAGTTATGGAGAAGCATCTGTTGCTTACCCTAGCTGGCCATTGGCTTGCCAAGAGCGACTCGGTGTTACTGGATGAACTGGAAGAAATAGAGAAGCAGATCTGGATTTGTCGCATCATGCAACAAACCTTATCCACCTACGAAGAGTCAAGCAAATCCAGATTTTGCCCCCCCATTTTAGCAAACGGGGACCTTACCTTTGATCACTTGGCCAAGGAGTTTTCTTTTTCAAAGCTGCCTGCTCTGAACACTCCCAAATACCTAAAGCTGGAGGGTTTTTTATTCGGCGAAACCGAGCGGCCGCTGACCGGCGAGGAGGCGGCGTCGCTCAGGGTGCTCGTCGGGCGCCTCCTGGACGAGGGCAGCGTGCACGAGGCCAGCCGCGCCTGCCGCTACCTGCGCTGCTACGACAGGGACGTGGCCCTGGTGCTGCACTGCAGGGCCCTGGCCTCGGGGGAGGCCGCTCTGCACCAGCTGCACCCCGACATCCAGAGCCTCCTCGCGGCAGCGGGGACGCCGGAGCAGGGCAGCTCCGCGCAGCCCAGCAGAGTCCCCAGCAGTGAGTAGCGCTCGCCAGCTCGGCCCTTGGTGTCGGGACCGCTGCATTCCTGCTGTTTCGTTAGTGTCGTTTTGCCAGAAATCTCCGCAGGAGATGGGGCTTCCTGGCAGCAAGTTACGCAGTTGGTTCATAAATCCTCTCTGAACAGAAATGGAAGCTTCGTGGCAGGCATTGGTTGTATGTGCTACAAGCAGAGTGTTTCTGTGTGCAGTTTTTAATCTCTTGAGCGTTCTTTTCTTTTTGTAGATCACAGTTTAGTTCAGGTAAAGTAACATTATGTTCCTGCTTTTGGAATACACACTGTAGTGAATCTTGAATGTCTTTCCGGAGCTGAAACACTGGAATATTGCAATTGATGTATTTCTCTGGAGTCCTGGTACATTATAATGATTTTAATCTTATTCATAGTAAGGCAGGAGCTGATAGGCAGTGTTTGTATATGAAGTAATGTGCACACACTTGTAAAGTGCATGCGTATATTTGTAAAGTCTGAATAAGGAGCTGTCAGCTAGAAAATTACATTCTAAAATGAGCAGATTTTAGCATCCCACTGGGTCTGGGAGCTGTGCAGGGCCTGGACCTTCCCTGTAAAGGTTACCTGAAACCAGGACATTAGCTCAAGCCCCAGTTATCAATCGATTCACACCGATGGGATTGATTCCCCAAGGAGTGTTATCCAGCAAGACAGTGAATATGAGTGGGGAAAAAAAAGAAAGAAAAAAAAGAGAGAAAAAAAGATTCTGTGTGTGTCTGGAGCGTTAACCCTTTGCATCCCTGAGTTGCCGCTCAGGTATGATGTTGAATAGAAATAGAATAGGATAAATGAAGCCTAAATCATCAGGAATCTTGCTGGATGCTTACACTTGCTCTCCTGTTTTTAGAGATTTAACATTTGAATATTATTACAACTATTTGGGGATATTGATCTTCTGTCATATTGTTTACATCCTAAAACTTCACCAAAAAAAAAAAAATCACAGTTACTACAAGTTAATAGTCAAGGACTGAGAAATTATTACATATTTGCTACAGGTCTGTGGGGTCTTTCTTCGGGTCTAAGGTCTAGTGTTATTATCTGTCTTTACAAGAAACCGCAGATTTGTGGTTTTGTTTCTAGCATCGAGCCTAGAGGACTGGACGCACCTCGCGGCCCCCAGCCCGGCCGACCCTGTGGTCGCGAGTCTGAAGGCCCTCGCGGATCAGTGCGTGCACGGCAGGAGCTACTGCAGGCAGGTGCTCTGCCTCTACGAGCTGGCCAAGGTGGGTGTCCCGGGGCAGCGCTGGGCACGGAGCCGGGCTGCAGCGCGCGGGAAGGGACGGCGCGGTCGTCTCCGCTGGGAGAAGCTCCTGTAAAGGGCCGTGTTTAACGTGCTGCAGCACCTCAGCTGTGCGGACCGTTTCCAGGGCCACACCGGTGCACCTTCCAAATGTAGCAGATGCAAAAGCGTTAGGAGGGTATCTCCTAAAAAATGGATTTTGAAAACGGATATCTTTTGCACTGGGAGTTTGTGATATGTAGAGAGGAGGAAAAGTAACCTGGTAAGTGAAACTGTCATGCAATAAAACACAGTTTTGGCTTGGAAGGAAATAGAGAAGCCCCTCCTGCCCATAGCTATTTTAAGTGTTAAGGTTGGTATTTCGTTTGAGAGGGTGTATCTGTCCAGGACAACAGCTCAGGTAGGGTTCACCTTCAAACAGTAACTACACGTGTGCTGGCTTGGGCTGGAGAGCATCAGTGCTGAACAAGCAGTTGAAGGCTCTGTTAGCTGGTGGAAGGACAGTTAGATTTATTTTTTTTTAATGAGTTTTATCTTTCTCCTTCACTCCTCTCTTACCCGATCAATAAGACAATGTGCTTCTGGCCAGTGCGTGCTCTGTCACTGCAACTGCAGCTGTGTAGCTTCATCTGACCGCCCATCCCCGTGTGTCCCTAGGAACTGAACTGCTCGTACGGCGACGTGTCGGCGCGGGAGCCCGAGCAGGTGCTCGGGGCCATCCTGCGCTCGCCGCAGCCGGAGCGGTGCCGCAGGGCGCAGGCGTTCGTGAGCGCGCAGCGGCTGCCGCCCGGCGCCGTGGCCGCGCTCGTGGCCGACGAGATCGTGCGGGAGCTGCTGGCCTCTGCGCAGGGGAGAGGTAGGCGAGGGGCCTGCTCCCACCTCAGAACTGCTCTTGGTTGGAAAATGGGGCCTGTGCATCTGAAAAACAGTCCTTGCTCTAGGATATCTGAGGGCAATTTGTCACAGTTCATGTCTGAGCAGCATTGTGTAGCCTTACACAAATATCTGTTTTCACTTGCTTATTTCGTCCCACATAGTTTTGCTGTGATTAAAGATTTTACTTTTTTATGGATGTGAATTGAGTGCTATAAAAGGAGTGTTTGGGTTTTTTTTTTTGTTTTGTTTTTTAATCATTATCTCTTCAACCCCACCTCACCTGCCTTGGCAAGATTCCTGGTAACTTTTCTGTAAAAAGCCCAGCCCAGAGACTTTCTGTTCCCTGTAAAAAGAGAGATGCCCTTCAAAACGGTGCATATCTCTCGTGAGGGCTTTTGTAACTGAGCGAGTGGCTGTTCTGCAGCAGCAGCAGCAGCAACGTTCCTGCAGAACAGACCCGGGATGGGGCTGGTTTGTTGCGTCTCCTTCAAAGAGTTCCCTGGCTCTCTCTGTGCCCACAGGACAAAACCAGGCCGTGAACCCTGCAGCGGAGAGCCAGGCCTTCCTGCAGCTGGCTAAGCTGTGCAAGGACCATACCCTGGTTGGCATGAAACTACTGGATAAAGTAGCTTCTGTGCCACGTGGGGAGCTGTCATGCAGTAAGTAGATGGCAAACTACTGCTTTATTAATCGTGATACGGCTGGTTTAAAATCACAGCAAAGAATGAAAACCATTCTGAGGAAGCATCTATTACTGATCTCAAATCTGATGGTTAAATAAATAGATGTGAATCTATGCGCAAGAAATGAACATCCTGTTTAAGAGGTAGATTAGGTTACTTTTTGTACCAAATACAGATTGTTTTGTACTAATAGCTTAAAAATACAGTCAGCGAGTTACCTGAACTTCTGTAGTTCCATGTTACAATAGGAGAACACTGGGGCTTTCTTCACGTTAGCCCTGGTTAGAAACTGCTTTCTTTATCCATTTGTTATTTAACTTTCTAAATCTTTTGTTTCCAAAGTCCCTTGTGCATTTCGTAGCTTTATATACCAGGAGATGTAAATAGGTTTCCGAACTGCAGCCAAGGTGCTTTTGGCAGCTCGTCAACGAGCGATGCCAGAATGAGATATTTTAATTATTTATTTAGGCTGTCCTTTCAAAAGACTTATTATGGGAAATTTAACTCTGAGGGAGTGATTTTTGCATGAATGGTAACAAAAGGAGAGCTGGAGAATGTCCCATACTGTTTCATCCAGAGTAGTAAGAAAAAGAAGCTTCTAAAACACCTTCCTCAGAAACGGCTGAAGCTGAAACCGTTCCTTTAGAATCCAGCCCTCGTTCTGGATACCTTGCTCAGCGCATTGACTGCAACGCGGGTCTTGTGCTCTTCAGTTACAGAGCTGCTGATCCTGGCCCACAACTGCTTCAGTCTGACGTGCCACATGGAGGGCATCACGAGAGTCCTGCAGGCCGCG
The DNA here is from genome assembly GCA_034781795.1 of Crypturellus tataupa. Taxonomy (NCBI): domain Eukaryota; kingdom Metazoa; phylum Chordata; class Aves; order Tinamiformes; family Tinamidae; genus Crypturellus; species Crypturellus tataupa. The sequence goes on from JAWLRI010000245.1 coordinate 211,203, forward strand.
CGGATCCTCACGGAGCAGCACCTGGCGCCCAAGGAAGAGTACGGCCTCGTGGTGCGTGTCCGTGCTGCTCCGGGGGCATTCCCGAGCGCGTGTTTACTGGAGCCAGTGTAGTTTGTGCTGGCAGAAAACAGCATTTCGGCTCTGGTGCACTGGCCTTGGGTGCCTGAATGTCCTGATGGTCACAGGTGCTGATCAACAGGTTTTTATGTCATAAACGCTGTTATTTTTCTGGAAAAACAGAGGTGGAGAGCATGGAATGCTAAAGTGGGTCAACATAGTGGGTTAAACTGGAGATTTCCCAGCAATTCCACCCCTGGTGAATGGATGGTTCGTAGGGCTGTGCTGCCAGCCACCCTTCAGCCCTGCCTCGAAAGGCTCCTCAGGGCCAAGACGTGCTCAATATATTGACAGAGGGGCCTAGAAAGCCCCCTGAATGTTTATATTGGGTCAAAATGATGCCCTTTAGTCTCACAACAGAGTCAGTTAATTCAGAACATTGTGGCTGGCTCTACGAGTGCGTCCGCCCGGCGCGGCCGCTGCTGCACGGGGGCTGCCCCGCGCCTCATCCGGACACGGCTCTTCCCGCAGGTCCGTCTCCTCACCGGGATCGGCCGCTACAACGAGATGACCTACGTGTTCGAGCTACTGCACGAGAGGCACCACTTCGAGGTGCTCATGAGGAAGAAGCTGGACCCGGTAGGTGCAGCGTGTGGCGGGAGAAACTTGCAGACACTTGTGTGTCTCCATCAGGAACTGCTGCTTCTTACCAGCGGGGAGGAATTCCTTGGAGATTCTCATTACCAGAGTGTCCAGAGTGTTTCTGTAGCTTGAGAGCATTGAGCTCAGCCTGGGTCTTCTCCTGGTTTTGGTCAAACATGTTTGTTCTAATGCATTTCACTACTGGCGGGTTCAGCTCTGCGATGGCACGTGCAGTTTTCATGGCCTGTTTTGCTTCTACTTGCAGTTATTCTCTGATTTTTAGAAATCATAAAGTAGCAAATATTTATAACTTTCTTGCCACAAAAATAATTTTATTTTGATATTTTAATGTAAATTAATAAATATATAGCTGCTGGATTTTCTTATTTGGCATAATGTAGTCCCCAGCTGTATTGCCAAATATAATACTCCTATTATGTTTAAAAATAACACGAAGAACCTCAAATAGTGTAATAATCACTTTTTGGAAAATTGTACCAGAATAGCTTTGCTTGTGAGCAGTAAAATATGAATAAAAGACGGGCTCTTCAGATGTTTAACGTGATATTGTGTCCGACGGGCAGAGCGGGACCCTGAAGACGGCCCTGCTGGACTACATCAAGCGCTGCCGCCCGGGGGACAGCGAGAAGCACAACATGATAGCCCTCTGCTTCAGCATGTGCCGAGAAATAGGGGAGAACCACGAGGCGGCGGCGCGCACTCAGCTTAAACTCATTGAATCCCAGCCGTGGGGTGAGTGGCAAGAACAAGAAATACGAGTTCCTTCGTGCTTCTCTTAATGCGTCCGGTTGCTGCTGTCAGCACAACGCTCCTGACTTCTGAAGTGTGGAATTATCCTTGTATGTTGCGCGTTATGTGATTGTGTAAGGAGAGGCTGTGACGGGTAAGTGCAGTTTTGACTGTGCTGTGGTCCTGGTGACGTCTGTTACCCTTATGGGCTGGAAGGATGAGTGGTCCTGGGACTGGAGCGAAGCAAGATGCATTTCTGAACATAGCTGCTAGCACTGCTTGTATCTACTACAAGAGAATGATTTGCATTTCTCTTCAGTTCCTCAGTCACTTGATTAAGGCTCTTGCAATAGCTTTGGTCCATCAAAGAACAGGTATCGCTGCTGCTGCTCCTCTGTTTGGAGCTTTTATGTACAAGAAACCAGTTTAGTCTCTTGCTGCTTTCTGAAGCAATAGTAGCTGCTGACTTAGCACCAGGAAGTATTCGTGTAGCTTATTTTGTCATCTGTATAATGACCATTATTTGACTTAAGTTTTTGATTTTGTTTCTCAGAGGAGTCTCTTCAAGACGTGCCGAATTTAAAGAAGCTGCTGATGAAAGCTCTGACGCTCTTTATTGATGCAGCAGAAAGTTATTCGAAGGTAAAATGAGATGGAATATGGGACTTCTGTATGGCATTGCGAGCCCATAGAGACTGAACGGAACCGGGGGAGCAAACGAAGCTGCTCCGAGGAGGTTCTGCAGAATCCCACCCTGGTGGAACCCGAGCACGGGGATTCCTCGTGCGCTCGGAGCTCGGCGGGATCCCAGGAGGCCCCGTAAGGCTGTTGCATCAAAGAACTGGTCCCTGCTCAGTCTTTAGCATCAGGGGTTGCATGTGGGTCCCCTAATCTTAGAGAAGCAATCACCAGCTCAGACGCTTTGTTCTAAAGGCAAACAAGAACAGAGCCGCGTAATGAGAGCTGGGACGCTTCATATTAAACTACCGCAGTGTTATCGATGTTAGGACGTGGTGTGATCTGAAAGATAGAATACAAGACAGCTTAAAAGGCTGTCGTGTTGCTCTCAGGACTGCTGCCTTGCAGAAAGGTGCCTCTGAAGGTCGGATTTGTCTCTATTTGCGGGCAGGACTCGTGCGTGCGCCAGGCGCTGCGCTGCAGGCGGCTCACGAGGCTCATCACGCTGCAGCTGCATTTCCTGAGCGGCGGCCAGAGCACCATGGTGATCAACCTGAGCCGGGCGGCCCTGCCCGACTGCGTCGTGGCCTTGCCCCGCTTCTACCAGGTGCGGCGGGGGGTGTCTGCCCGGGGACGGGGCCGCGTCGCGGTGGCCGGTGCCCTGGTGCCACCGCGTCACGGCCGGGCTGGGGGACGCGGGCTCCGTCCCACGGGATGGCCCCAGCGGGCCCTGCTGCCGCCTGCCAGGGCGTCACCTATCCCGGGAGCTCCTGCTGCTCCCAGCGCTCCTGTAACTTACACTGAGGACTTGGTTAGTCAGCTTGAAAATAAATAAAACTCTCTCTTGGAGAGAACAAGTGACATTCTGACACCCTCATGGCAGTGCCTTTAACAAGATATTTGCATTGCGTTAATTCTGTAGACCTTAGACTCGCTTGTTTGGGTTGTGTGACAGCCTCCCTTCCCCTTCTGTTACTCCAGCGTGTGTGTGTATGTGTATATATGTATATATAATACATATAAGTAATTGTATATGTATGTATATAATATATCCATATAATAAATAGTTTATATATATGAATGAAATACATATATTTGAGACAAGGTGAAGAACTCCCCCTTTGTTGCTAGTTAACATGTGCTCCTGCTGCCTACAACCTTTTCACGTAGGAATGTGTCTCTACGCCCGAACTCTCCCGCTCAGTAACGGCTCTTCTCCCTGTAGGCTGCTATCGTGGCCGAGGCTTACGACTTTGTTCCAGATTGGGCCGAAGTTCTGTACCAACAGGTGATCACCAAGGGAGACTTCAATTACTTAGAAGAATTTAAGCAGCAGAGACTGCTCAAGCCTGGCATATTTGAGGAGATTGCTAAGAAGTAAGTAGTTCCTTAGTCAAATGGGGACATTTATTGTCTATGATTGACTTCAGAGGAGCAAATTGCTTGTTAAAAGCATGAAAATCTTTAGTACTATTGAAACCTTTTCTGTGATAAAGCCTAGTATATCAGTACCTGAGGTTTATGTTGACTTTGTTTTTAAGCCTGTTGTGGAAAAAGCACTAGGTCTGTCATCTTTATTGTGTGGGGTAAATAGGGTACCTTAAGGCTGCTGGTAGATCAAAATTTTGGGTTTTTTTTTGTTTTCCCTCCAATAAGTCTGAACAAAAGAGCCAGGAGAATCAGCTCTGTATGCTGAGCACAACCCTGTCTCTTCAGAACTAGAGGTGGTTCTTCTACCAAGCCCATCATATAATCATATTCTCTCAAGTTCTTCCCCGATTGATTTTGACGTAAAATCCTTTGCAGAGTGAAGCAGCACTCGCCTGCCGAGGCGGCGCTGCGCAACCTCAAGAAGCTGCTGGCGTCGTGCGACGACGTGGCCACCTGCTACCGCCTGGCCTACGAGCACCGCTTCTACGACGTGGTGAACGCGCTGCTGCGCGACGCGCAGACCGGCTGCTGCCTCAACGACCTCCTGGCCAACTAGCGCCCGGGACAGGGACTGGGGCAGGGTAGATCTCAGGCGCTCACCAAGACGACAGCTGATAGATTTCCATAGGAGCTGCAGCCAAACAAGCACAAATTAAGGTTGAAGAAGTTGCAGGACATCCAGTAGATGGATAGTGAAGCACGAGGAGGAGGAGAAGGTTCCTCTAAAAATGTTAGGTGCCTGGTAAGATGCTCCTTTTCTTAGATTCTTTGATTCTAGTGGTGTGAGCGCATGTTTTTGTCTTCTAGTTTATTGATAAACTAGAATATTCTGTACAGCGCTAAGCAGCACTCATTTAATTCTTTGCTACTGTCTTGGAGTAATAAAGGAGAGGGAAAAAAAAAAAAAAAAAGCCAGACAAGATAGAGTCCAGAGTTAGGAGATTTAAACTCCTTGTTTAGAAGCTGCTATGGGACAGGCAGGAATCTGGTTGGTGCCAAGGCCCTGTCCTGGGCTTGTACCCAGTGTTCTGCCTCCGCGCTGGGTGGATGATGCTGACGGGGACGACAACACTCGAACACCACAAATCCGGGTCGGACTTCGATTCTGCAGCGTCCCCAAAATAAATATGGGCCCACAGCTCAAAAGGTGCCCTCCTGTCCAGACCCAGAGCGACTGCGGCATCCAACCAGCTTCCAGGTAAAATCAGTGTCCTGCAGCAGGGATCCAATGTTGGCCCTAGCTGTTACCCCAGCAAGGGGGTTGCTGCAGGGGTCGTATCTTTACTGAGCAGGATGATGCTAAGTTGCTCATGCATCTTATGGGCTCCAAGTGCTGGAACTGCTCCCGCCGTCCCCTCGGCACCCCGACTCTCACCCGCGTTAGCTCCTTGCGGTGGCGCTGAGGGGCTGCCAGCAGGTCCCGGTCCCTGGCTCCTGTGATCCACCCTAATAAAACCCCCTGCGGGGAGGCAGTGTAAAAGGCCAAGTAGTCCCATCATCCGGAAAGACTCAATTAGACTGAGCCAAATCCAGGGCTGAGTCCGGCACTGAGAAGCTGCTAAACTGAACGTTCCTGTGAGGAGCAGGGGAGGGAACCTTGGCCAGACAAGTTAAGAGCAGGTGAATTCCCTGCCCCAGAGTCATTGAATATTTGGGACCACAACCACGAGCCGGGGGTTGAGAGGACAAAAATGCTGCTCTGTGGAGGTGCCCGTGACCCCCAGCGCTGTCCGGACCAAAGAGCTGAATAAACTGGAGCTTCTGCATGTGCAAACAGTAGCTGCCACCTGCACGGAACCACCAGCTCACACCGCTCGAAGAACAGGGTCCTGAACGCAGCAGTTCCAGCACTAGGGACATGAAGCTCCCGGGGGGAAACGGTCCCATCGCCAGCTGCCCCCAGGACTGCTGAAAAGAACCAGGCCCCGGGGAGGTGCAGTGAAGTCTTCACAATAGTGATTTTATTAAATTAGTTGCTTTATAAAACATTGCAGATGTCATAATTGTTAACATAACAATTTGCCCAACTGTAGTAACTGTTGCAGTTTGCTAAGCAAGTTTTTTTTTTTAAATGAAAGAAAATGGCTGAGTCGTGAAAGATCTACCACAACCCCTGAAAACAAAAGGAAATCCAATTTTTTTTCTTTTTTTTTTTTTTTTTTTTACACTTAAACCAGGCAATTATAACTGTTAAAGAATACCCAACCCATACAGCTGCATTAGTAGAAATTTAGATGAATGGAAACTAAACTTTATACTCAAGACACAAGTCGTTTTTCAAATAAGGAACTGGGTCCTCGTTCGGAGCCCCGGGCGGCTCCAGTGCTGTGTTTCCAGGTGCAGTATCCCCACGCTGAAGTTAGCAGCTCCCCGTCGTGATATACTGAACTCCTCAAGCTCTAAGACAAAGCAACTGTACTACTAAGTGCACACCAAGCCCTTGCTGCAAACTGCGGCTGTTGAGAAACAAGTCACTCAAGGACGTACAGTTAAGGCCCTATCACTGAACTGTGCTGGGAAGAATACTTTTTGCCTCGTCGAAATTCACTTCCAATTTAGTGGCTGTTACTATGCGCTCCCATAGCAACAGTTCCCATTATCAGACATTTTTTTTCCCTGCGAGTTGGAGTTTCTCCGTTTTAACCCCTGACCACGGACCAGGAAGGCCGGTGCTTCGGCACCGCCGCGTCAGAGTCACCCCACCAGCACAGAGATACTGCAGTTTTGATTGTAGCATTTGGCAGAATTGAAAGGAAAAGAAGTTGTGCTACATGTTTAAGGGATTATGGGCAACAGAAAGACAGAGGAGGGAAGATGAGTGTCACATGAAGTCTTCGAACTCTTGTGCGTACTCGCCGTCGTAGCCGCCGTAGTCAGCCAGGTCGTCCTTCATGGTGGCCTTGAGCCCCCCGCCAGGCACGACCCCTTTTTTCTTCTTTTTGGCTTTACTCTGCTGGGAGGCCAAGAAGAGACGTTCACCCGCGGGCTCCGCTCGAGTCTGGACTGTCCCCTGAGCTGCTGCCTGTCCTGCTGCTCCCTGCACAACCACCCAACCCGGCAGCAGGGCCCGAGGGCTGGATAACTACCCCAGGGTGCAGAACTGCTGCCCCTCAGGAGCTTAACGGGGCTTTATCACCGCAAGGGCAGCGGTATTTTCATTACTGACGTCCCAACAAGCCTCACAGAACAAAGTTACCCCTTGCAGCATAAAGTTCTGCCCTACTGGATGCTAGTTTCACTAATTAGGCTAATAAATTTAGATTAAAAAAGAGAGTATAACACAAACTACAAATACTTAAAAAAGTTGTTTCAGCAGTCACAAGCCTTGCATAAATCTATAAATCTAGAGCTAGTCCCTAGTGAGGTTTATCCCATTTACGAAGCTCTAGACTCCCTGCAGTAGCCCGGGACGCGACGTTGGTTTTGCACTGAAATGATTCAGTCATCCTGCTGAATTAGAAACAGCATCATAGAGAAACCACCTGCCGCTGAGCCAGGTGACGTCTGAAAAGTTTCTCATTTTACATCTACACGTTACTATTTATATCGAACAACGCTCGGCCATTCGTTCCCTAATAATCCTCCAGTTTAATGTAAAACAATGAAAAAACTGCATTGTCAGTGATTTCTGCTCCATTTTGTTACTATCCAGTAAATCACTGAATCCCAAAGCACCTTGAAATGTTAGCACTGTTTTATCACATACCTTTGTTTTGCGTCTCATTAAGCACTTTAATAAAGTAACACTTTATTTTACCTTTAAAAACGTAACTCTCCCTCGTCTATGCAGTTATTGCTTGTTTAGCTTGCAAGGCACTATAAAAATCCACTCATCTGCCATTCAAAATGCCAGCGACAGTTTGGTAAATATTTCCATTACTTCATCAATATCTGATATTAATAGTGATGCATATGATGTATAACTAGAAAGGAGGCTGACTTACATGCAAGCCTCTTACTTCCAGACAAGCATAAAATGGAACAAAGTTGGTGTGTTTATATGTAATTACTGTAAATTAATCAGGATTTGCCTGTGGTTTCTAGATTTAATCAGCTCCCAATTACCACACACCTTTAACTGTATTTAATACTAAAATCAGATCCAAGTTTATAATTTTATCTGCTGCTACTGTATATAACAATCGGAAGTTCAGCTCAGCATTGGACTATTTCTGTTTTCTAGCAGCACGGTGGTTTCTGCTCCCGCTCCAGGACACCGGACACTTCTTACCTTTTCTTGTTTTTGCTTTTCACTGCATAGTACTGTCAGAGTGTTTGTGATCTTTTTCAAATCATCAATTTCCACTGCATTAGAAAAAAAAAAAAAAAGATGAATCATGAATACTGCTCTTAGAAGTCAGTTAAATCACCTAACATTAAATTTCTCAAAAAGGACAGAAATAAGCGTTATTGCGAAGTGCTGACACTTGATTTACAGCAGCCTATTAGCAGAATGCAGCCTACGTAACGCGGGCCCTGATGAGCTCATGGTAATTGGCGTTTCGGATGATCCCCAGGAAGCAGCTTCAAACTAATTACAGGGCACTAAATAGGACTTAGTTACTGCTTCACAGGAAGAGATGTCAAACAACTAGTTCTCCAAATACAGGGAGAAAAGGGGGGCAGCGAGTTTAATCTAGATTTATGCTACATTCCAGAACAAGCTGTTTTGGTCCTGCAGTTGTATGAACCCCGTTTTACTACTCAAGTTCTCTGGCTCTAGGAGCTGCTTCCAGAGAAGGGTGCGAAACATGGATCACCATCAAAATTCAAGCTTTTACACAGTACCTGCCTTAACCGAATGCCAAAAGAGCTGAAGTCTTGCTCAAACACCATCTGGAATAACGTTTGTAGGGACGGCAGCAGTTACTGTCGGTGGGACAGGCACTAGTACTTCCATTTACTATAAGGTACATCAATTTAATCTGATTTAAAATCTGTGTAGCTGATTTTCAGCTATAGCCCCATTACAATTTTGGCATTCTGGGAAGTTTTCCATTTAACTTACATGAAATACATACGTCTCGAACTAATGCTTCCAAAAAGCTGGCATAATGCAATGATTTTTCATACTGTGTAATTTTCTCTTTTAGTAATTTGCCAAATTCCGTGAAGTCATCTTTTGAAGAGGGATTCATGGCATCTAGTCCACAAGTGTTATTTACACCTGCAAGTAAAGACATAAGCATGGAAGAAAACATTAGCTGAGATCCCTAAAGGTGACACCAGACGAAACAAGTGACCCCATCCACGTCACCGCTAACGATGCCATCAAGGGCAGCAGGGAAATTTGCCACTGGCTTATGCAGCACAAAAACTAACACGCAGAGCATTAACCTGCACTAACAGATACAGATTTAGCTGCAGAGCTTGGCTAGGGGAACCAGGTATTCCCTGGAGCTGTGCGCAGTCTACAGAGCATCCCTCCCCTTACGAAGAATTCTTGTCTTGAGCTCATCAGGGCAAACCCGAGCCCACTCTAAGTCAGACCCTTTTCCCCAGAGGTGCCTGCGCTCCTTCAGAGCATTCACACGCAGCCCGTTTCACCGCTGTACAAATTCAAACCAAGACACACGCTGTCCTGTTTGAGGGCTGCTGCTGTAACGCAGGATCTGCAGCGGTTCCGTCAAAGAAACCAGAATCACCGTCTCCAGCCTGGCCCAGGACGGCAGTTTATTCCTGCACGTGGAGCAGCCTTCCCGCTCCAACAGGAGCCCAATCCCGACCTGCTCTTCCCGTGGGCTGTCCAGGTTCCCCCACGGTTCTGTTTGGGTGATACCCTCCTGCCCGGCTACAACTGCCTTGCCTGGGGGCTCGGGTATAACACACTTACCAAATGTTTCCTTTGCTAGCTCCAGGTCGGACTCCTCTTGCAATTTCTTTAGTCGTAGTTTGTCTGCTACCTGTTCTTCTGGGGTAAGTTCTTTATGCTCCTCTGGTGCCTCTAACTAAATTATAAATAAATAAATAAATAGATAAATAAATAAATAAAGAGGTGTATAGAGAGAACAGCATTTATATTTCTTGCCCCTGAGCAGAAGTATTACAAGAAATTGTGTTTTTTTCCCCCAGTACCACTGGATTGGCTCACTTCTGCAGAAAGTCAATGTACCTCAAGAATATACAGAGCTGAGAACTATCCTAAATAAGCGCAGCAAAGCCACAGTGTTTAATAAATTGCTCCTTTTTAGAGAAGTGAGAAGAAACAGTTAAGTTTCACAGCTGCATGTTTTATCACAAGGTGCAAACAAAGAAATAAAGATAAGCATTACTTTAGTAACCCTGTTAACTTACAGAGACAGAGTTAACATCCACCCAACGCTATTATTTGTTTTACTAGACTGTTAAAAAGAAAAAATCATCTTTCCAGGTCTTGTTCAACCTCAACAAAAAAATCAAGCCCACCCACTGAATTTATGACATGTGGAAGTAGGAATAAAAAGTACCCTTTTTTTAAGTTCTTCTTGCTTTTTCTTCTGTTGCTTTTCTTTTTCTTTTATTTTTTCTGCTATTTTCTTTTTTTCTGAGACCTTTGTTTCTGTAAGACATTGGACAATAAAGCACTTCAGAAGTTGCCTGATTTTTTTCTGTAATTGTAAGAATAATTATAAGAGCAATAATCAGAGAAAAAAAATAACAGTCCAATTATCTGATCAGAGCCCAGAAACAGTTAATTTAATAGTTAATTTTAAGTTAATAGTTAATTTAAATGCTTCGTGAAAAACAAAACCAATCCCATCTGGAGGCATTTGTGGTTCTTGAGATAGCGCTCAAGACGAAGCCAATGTCTGTTTTGATGCTCACACCGTGAAATGTGTTCCTCAAACCTCACCTGGTTTTACCTCTGTCTCCTTTACTTCCTCCTCTTCCTCCTCATCATCCCAGTTATCCTACAAAACAAGTTTTAATTGAGATTCTTTTGCAGATATTCCGTAGGATTTTTAGATAATGTATCCAGAGAAGCGTAACTTACATAAAACCTCTTTAAATGCTCACGTATCTTACTCCCACTTCCTAACTTAACTCAAATACTCAAGCCTTAGGAGCTGTGCGGTAAGGACTCTGCTTTATGGAGTTGACAAAGGCGTTCCGGGACTAGTTAATACTGTGGAAAAGGGGAAAAATAAGAGTCCAAAGAACCTGAAAACTCAGGTCAATGTGGTTAGAAAGGCAAGCTCGAGAACAGGCAAATCAACATTCACAGCAAAACATGAGACACTGTGATTCCTTTTAATGAGCATTCCCAGGTGCTGGAATGTCACCCAGCTCATTCCCGCAGCAGAAGGACGTTTCCTTGATGAGGCTGCAATGGGTCCAGCCTGTCCTGAGCCTGAGGAGCCGCAGGACTCGCCCGGCCGCGCGGATCCCAGCGCGTCCGGATCCAGCGGCAGGGAGAGCCGGGCACGGAGGGCGCGAGGGGACGGCCGGGAGAGGCGCCAGCCCCGCGCCGCCTTCCTCGCACTTCCCTGGAAAGGCTCACGGGAACACGCATCCCCGTCCCAATGCCAGTCCAAATCCTACGGCTGACCTCCAAACGGGAATAAACGCTCTGGATCCGAGCTCACTCGCCAGGCATGACATTCCCGTCAGAAGGAAAAGCCAAGCAGCCCCACAGGAACCGAACCTGCTTGAGCACCAGAGATCACGCCTGATAAGACCTGCGCAGCATAAAAGCCGCGTATTGGCACTGCCTCGTTCCAGCTAGGCTCAAAACGGCGTTTTCTGCGCTTTGGGATTTCCACCTTGTACCCTAATAAAGCAAACGGCCGCCAGAAGCATTCGGGAAGCTCTACAGGTTGCCCTTGGTGCAGCACAGACGGACACGCAGGAGATGTCCGTATTTCCCGGCCGCCGCTTCCCTCCCCGTTCCCGGGAGCCAACGGGAATCCGCGGCAGCGGCTCTGCTGGAGCGCCCGGCTCATTAGGAGGGCTAAACCCGCGGCTCAAGGAGCCGCTCGCACCACTGCCGCACGCGCTGCTCCCTCCGCGCCCATTCCCGGCCTTCCCAGACGAGGAAGAAGGGAACTCGCTCCATGAGGTGCTAACGGGGATGAAGGAAACCACGCTGCTTCCCTGCAGCATTTGCGACGCTCCCAACGGGAACCACACGGGCTGCGCTCCGTGCAACGAACACACGGCAATTCCAAAGCGGAGCACGGCCCCCGCACCCGGAATTCCAGGCACCAACCACCGAGGCCTTGGGTCACTGGGCGCCCAGCCCCGCAGGACACCCGCATTCCCTGCTCCGGGATTCCCTTCGCAGGGATCGTGTTCGGGTCCAGCCTCCTGGCGGGGCCGGACACCTTCCCACTCAGTCTTGTTTTAAGCAACAGGACATGAGCAAAATACCGGGCTTTTCATTTTTTAACTGGGAGAATTCCAAAAACACATCGATTTCTGTGTTTTAATAATTCCAGTAAATTGTCTTGGAGGAAAAAATGGCTTCAGTGCCAGATCTTTGTATTGATACTAAGTAATTCCAGGGAGGACAGGTTAATTCCAAAATATATCCACTAACACTGCTTAAAACTTAGAAGTGTTTCAAAGACACCCATTTACACGTCCTTAACTAAAATGAAGTTAGTGAAATGTCTGCTCTTTCATGTAAATAGAAGCTCGAGGGGGAAGCTGTCAGTGTCACACGCTCCACCACGCACCTTCAATATACAGGGAGGCGCAGGCCAGGAAAACAGGGATTGGGATTGGAAAATGATGGGATCTCCACTATCCAGATGCCCCTTCGAGGAGGCTCCACGTCGGAGCTGCTGCCCCTGTGACAACGGGCACATCCCCAGCGCGGGCTCTGCCAGGCCAGGATCGCCAGGAGGAGATGGAGGAAAACCCCCGGCAGCGGCTCCGTCTGCAGGGAAGCTTCTGTGTCCGGGTAACCTTTGGGCATCACTGAAGATGCTAATTGTAATCCCAAGCGAGTCAACGTTTCCTGAGTGTAGACGTTACTGTAAATCCTTTATTAAGATACCTTCCAAATAAGCTAAAGGTCTGAGTATAAGTAAAGATCTGAGCTAAAGATCTGAGAAAACTGCATGGGAGCAGCCCCCAAAGCCGGTGTCTTCAGGTCACAGCTCAGGGAAAGCTTCTTGCTCTCAAACAAGCCAGGAAAATTAAGCTTTGCTGAATCAATCCACGCCAAACACACACGTATACAGGCAGCTATGTCTGCGTGTGTACAGAGATATGTAAAAATAAATGCGTAAGCAGGTACGTTAACCACAACGCTTACAGCTGCAGCCACTGCGTACGGAAATACCTGTGTGCAGTGTGACTGACACTCGTGGGTCTAATTACCTCTCAACTACGGGGCGGGCGGCTGCTAAATGGGCCGCCTGCGACTTACAGAAAATACCCGCTGGGTTTGGCCTCCGTACGCGTCAGGAACGCGCCCCGGGCTCCGGGGACGGCCGGGGGCTCCGGCAGCGCAGGCAGCAGCCGACGCAGCCCAGCACGAGCAGCAGGTCCTCGCGTGGCCGCCGCGACGCTCCGTTTCGGGGAGCCCTGTACGGGGCGGCGGGAGCCACGCGGTGCCCGCAGGGGCCACGCGGTGCCCGCAGCCTCGTGTCCCCCCGCGAGCGACCAAACCACCCCCTGCAAAGAGGCCGGGCTCTTCGCGTTGCCCGTTTTGCTGCTACCAGGTCCCCCTTTCGCCCCCTAACAGGCACCCGAGCGCCCACCCGCGTCCCCGGCACCCGCAGGAGCGCGGAGCACGCGGGGGGCTCCGAGGCACCGACCATCGGGCCAGGCGGGGAGCTCCCGAGGAGGCTCCGCCGCCACGCGGGGGACGAGGAGCCCGAGCGGGGGCGGAACCGGGACCCCGCAGCAGCCGGGCCCGATCCCCCGGCGCGGCCTGCGGCGGCCGCTCGAGCTCCGGC
>JAWLRI010000245.1:242158-252572 GCA_034781795.1 Crypturellus tataupa
TCTTCTGCACAACTCACGATAAGTTCTGTGAATCACCTTAAAAACAAACGCTATTTTTAGAACCCTCTTAAGGGCAGATCTTCGCTTACAGTCACTGAAATAAACAGCAACAGAGCTGCGGTCCTGGGCTTGAAAACTTGTTGCTTGACTCATAGGGCAAGGAAATTTAGGTATATTTTATACTAGATCTTTCAGAACCCAAGTCAATCTGACTCCTACTGTTGCTGTATCCTATTACAGCCAGTTCTGGAGTATCTTTCTGAGTAAGTGCCAAGTTTATCATCACACTGGTAACAGCAAGAACACTGCCCTCCAAATGGGCAGGAAAATTTAAATGATACAAACTCAGGTTTGCATTTGCAAAATCAAGACATTCAGGAGGAAAATGAACACTGGACTAGGTTTTAAGGTTTTCTTAACAAAGATAATATATAATTATTTCTCTAGCATTTCTGGAAAACCTACACAAAAGCGTTAGATATTTTCATACGAATGGAAAGCACCTTCAGAAACGTATCTTTCACATCAGGTATTGTTTCCAGTGGGTTGCATTATGCAATAGCTTATATATAGCAACTTGCTGGCCTCTGCTTTGCTCAGACAGCTTGGCTTCCACGGCCAACTGAAACGACTTTTAAAATTAAATTTGGAGATACGAAATTAATTAATACAGGACTATACAAAGAGGATGGTCAGATTAATAAGCAAAATAAACAATCACATTTCAAAGGTGAAGAAATAGCTAATCACTGACTAAGAACACTAAGGAGTAGGTAATATCAACTAGCTGCTGTTCAACTTTTATCACGGGAAGATTGCTTATCTTGTATATTACATCCTAGCGGAACATGGATTTCATTGTGTCTTTGAAGTACTTCAGGGTCTGCTCATTGTCTGTGGCACAATAAGAGCTGGAAGTTCTCGGAGTCGTGAGCTCGGAGCACACACAGGGCTGAGGGCAGCGCTCAGGGAAGTCCCTGCTCCTCGTCGGTCCTACCTAGAGCTCGGACAACGCTTAGTCCGGACTGGCTCCATCACTTCACTGCATAAAGGCCACACAGGCTTCTGTGCACTGCTGTGAAATGGACATTTACACGGCTCCTAAGTCACTCTTTCCATTGGCTTCAACTTCCTGATGGCAAAATCCTGGTTACATCTTTGCTACTCTCATTTAAAAATGCACATCACTAAAAGCACCACAGTTATAGGCAGAAAATGCTAAAATCATACTGAGATCTCATAAGAGAAGGAAGGAAAAAAACAAGCTTTATCTTTCTGATTCTGTTAGCATAGGAAAGCCCCTCCGAAGAAATAATTCTGAGATTCCTTCTAATTTCAGCTTGGAGAAAACTGAGCATGGCCATCACCAAGTAAGAGATAAGAAACCCGTGTTTTTCTTAAAAAATCAGCTTTTCAAATTCCAAGGGTTTTCATATGCAACAGTGAAGAAAAATATTTTTAAAATCACGAAAAATACCTGGACAAGTGTCCTTTTAAGGTGCCTGCTGACTGGCTCAGTCTCCAAAGATACTACAGTGAGGTCCCACATGGTGCGAGCTACATGGAGGGGAGGCTGCTATGCCAGGTACATCACACAAAAGGACCTGGGAACAACAGCCTGGGTGAGCGCAGCATCCCAGGCAGGGGCTGGAAGAGAGCTCCTCCTTCCCGTCCTCTGGGTACGTCAGCGTAAAACACACGGCACCGAGAAACCTCCCGATGCAGAACAAGAACTGACAAGCCAGCAGCCTCCACGAGACAGGAGAAATCCCTCTAGTCACTGAGCAGCCACTGGGAGCAGGAGGTAGAAGTGTCACCGGCAGAGGGTACAGCAAGACTGAACGCTCCGGACAGACGCAACCTAACGGCAGCCGCCGACGGGGTCCTCGTTGGAGCAAGAACGGATCAGCCCGGTCGGACTGCTGCTCCCCACGCCGGGAAGAAAGTCGGGAGCGCCGAGAAGCTCCGAGGAAAGGGCACTAGATCCGGCAGCGTTCCTGCTGCAGGGAGAGCTGCTGCCCAGGACGGATGCGCAAGGACCGGCGGCACCGCGGGGGACAAGGGCTCCCCATTCCGTACTCCCCATTCCGGATAACCCACCCAGCGGAATTCGCTACCTGCAGCTTGCAACGCAGCCGGCTGTTACACGACACAACACGCTCATCCTCCCCGCACAGCGAGACGGCACACAGCGCGGCTCCGTACGGCACACACATAGGTATTTTTCTACGCATGCCAATTACCTGGTAAATTACATCTTGAAAAAGGACTGGAAAAGTGAGTGCAGCATCTTCTAATTCATTTAGACTACAGTGCACTAACGTTTCATCCTATTAAAAAATTTAAAAGATTAATATTAAAGTAAGAAAAAGTATTGAAAAAGGAATTTGCATTTTTATGCTCTTTTTAAGGTAAGTTTATTTAGCCTGTAAAATTTTGTTTTGTGCAATCACTGTTCAGATTTGCAAAAGAATTCTAAGAAAGAATTATGCATTTAATTATTTTAGCAGTTTTTGAGGTATTTCACTCAGGTTTGTGTGCTAGAGGCAAACTACAAAGAGATGGTTCAATCCTATAGGCATCCTGCCAGTCTGCTCAAAGCTACATCCTACACCCACTCACACCATCACTAGAGGACGTGCCAATTTACAGAGCTCCCAATTAAGCAATGCTTCTGACAGCATTAGCAATGTCCAAAGCAACTTTCAAAATAGGGAGATAAAATAAATGATTCTAAGGACAAATGCATTTTCTAAGAATATTTAAGAAAGTGGATTTATTTGTGACCTCTGAGAATAACAATGCTCTAAGATTAAGAGATTCATTCTTTGTCAATTGTGATACAAGTCCATGTGCAGTTGAATTTTCATATTGGTTATACGTTTTTCCCTCACAATAGTTTTAGGAAAGCTTTATGGGGACAGGTAACTCTTTTTTCAAGATGATGAAAACTATAAATTTTATTTTTGAAGCAAGATGGGAAATATTTAACCAATACAGCAAGCACCCTATTCTTGGCACTACTGAAAGTATTTTTACATAGTATCTTTAATAAAAAAAATATGAAAGTTGTAACATTCAACAGCTCTTTTGGTTTAAACCCAGCATTACTATTTTCAGCAGCAAATAAAATAAGTACAGTGCTACTTAACTCTCCCCCTACTTTTGCTATGTGTTTATGGACATATTTACCAAGTCTAGAACTAATGAGAACTCTGGTGTGCTTCTCGTCTTCAGTGGAAGAGCTGGCTTCCTGTTGAGTTGTTCTTCTGTTAGCGGTGGAACGTGTTTGATGAAATAGTATCTGAAAAGAAAACAGATTTACTTGTAGAAAAGTATGTACATTAATCGGTGATGTTGTAAACCCACTAAGTATTTTAAATATTTAAGTCTGCATATGAAATAATTTAAATGGAAGAAGGAAACACTACAAAAAATAAAACACTTATTTTTAGGAGCTTTCAGAATTCATTAACATGATGTAAGAAAATATACCAACTGTAAATAGGAATTTCTTAAACCACTACCCAAAATGATCAATATTTTGAGTTTAAATAGTAGCACTTACGGATCAAAGACTTCCCAGTCTTCTTCATAGGTGGCTTCTGCATGAGCTGATGAGTAGCCACTGTCTGGAGATACTGGTGCTAAAATTCAATGGAAATGACCCAAACAAACGAAGCAGACAAAGAAACAAACAACAAAAGCAGTAAATAAAACACCATGAGAGCGAGTGTGGTTAGTGCAGTTTTTACAAGTGAGAATCTGCACCTGATGCAGAAACCCTTGGAGTAGCAGTGCCCAGGTGCCCCCCGAGCTCCGCTGCGGCACTGCCCGCGTCTCCACTCGGTGGGCACGGAGACCCATGGTTCATCCCCACCATCCCGCCGCACCGCGCGCTCTGGTCAACTGAAGCCAGAGGGCAGTGGCTTAAGTATTAATAAAGCTGCCCTACTCCTGCAATCACTGTTTTAATTTGAAAAAAACAATAGTGATCATCTCAGTTACACCAGCAGCGGATGGGACTTGCCTGCCAAAACTGGTTTTGGCGGATAAAAGGGCTTTGTCTATTAATCACTAAGGAGCAGTATTAACAGTTTTGGCATGCCTAGGCAAATATGAAATACCTACTTACACAAAAAGCAGGTAGTAGCGTTTCCCTAAGAGTCCAACTTACACACAGCTTCGAGATTTGAACTGAAGGGGAAAAAACAAAAGCCCAAACCGTTTCCTACCTGTAAGCGGGGGCAGATCGCGATCGTTTGTCTCCTCCACTTCCTCCAAGCCGTTGTTGACGACAGACCTGACCTGCGCTGCCTGGCTCGAGTAGGCTGCTCCGTTGGTCGACGTGGCCGTACTCGTAGTAATCTCATCTACCTGTTCCATGTCAAGCTGCTTCACTATCTCTTCAGCTTCAACAGCCTGCCCGGGAGAATCCGATCCCGATGTTCCTGAGTTAAGATTTCAGTAAACCCTTGGTCATTATCTTTAAGACGAGTTACCTATCAGAGGACTATAGGCATTATTAAACAAAAAGAAAATGTTTCAGAATAACTGAAGGTAAAATGAGGAAGGACAGCAGTAATTCCTGCTCTGTAAATCAGGATAAAAAGTGTACTGCCCCCTCAAAACAACTGTTCAGCTTAAAATATATATATATACACACACACATACACACACATATATATATAAATTATACTTACCATTTTTATTTGCTGGTGAGAAAAAATTGAAGACGGGGGAAAATATGGTGCCCAATAATGTAGTTCGTGGGGGGCTGCCAGTAGCAGGATTATCTTCTAATTTCCCATTTTGCTTTACATGTTGATTTGTCATTTCATAACTTCCAGCTTCTGTAAAAGAAAAAATCTGAAATGTGGTAGCATGTTTCTGTTTTTATGAATTACACAAATCGCAATTAGACATTACAAATAGAAGGACAACAATTAAGGTTTTCCATAAATGTGCACACATGCTAATGTACATCCTGTTTCTAAAACTGGAACACAAAATCGCTGAGACCTCACTCAGCTCATTGAGTAAGTGGGGAATAGAGAGTGAGGAACAGGGACAGCACGATCACGTAAGGCAAAAAGTCTAACAAAAGGTTTTTGAGTCAGGCTTAGAATCACTGCTTACATGATTATTTTCATCAAACATTTTATCTATTATATCAGATAAAATATATCTATTTTATCTAATCCTTGAGGTATCCGAGCATATCATGGTTAGATACTCAGAAATAGTTTCTACACTGAGGTAGTTGGATGGCCGTTAGACCTAAGTTCTTCCATGATTCTGGACAGGAAGGTATATCTGATCAGTGCTTTAATACTGAAGGGCACCTGCTCACTTCCATAAAGGTCACGTGTTGGGAATAAATACCCAAAGAAACTGGGTAAGAAACTAGGAAATGAGCTAAATCAAGTAACAATTACACTAGCTATTGGAATTAGGAAATTAGACATGTTCTGAAATAGCCAGCTTTTACCCCACATCCAAATTGTTCATAAAAAGATAAAATGTTATTTCTCAGACACGTCCACTGCAGCTCGTCCTCACAGTCTCAGAGAATTTATTTTATTTTACTATTACCTCAGCCTTGCTCTCACTGAAGTCAATCACAAACTCTTAATAATCCTCGACCATTGAAAAAAAGTCTTTTATTAGCAAACAGCTGTAAGTCCTGAATCAAATCAAGTGCAGTAACAGACGACTAGAATATTTACAGACCTCCATTCACTTGACTTTTCCGTCTTACTCGAGAGATCTGTTTGTTGGGCTTTTCTCTTGTTTGAGGGGTGGATGTAATCAGGTTGTTATCTATGTCCCGTTCAATTCTACTTCTTTTTGCAGGATTTTCTCTTTCTTCCTTAAAACAGAAAAGGGAGGAAAAAAAAACAAACAAACATACTGAAAAATGCCTTTTTTCTCTACTGAGTTTGCTGGTAGGGAAAGTCCCATAAGAAATCTATTCCTTGATCCACTTCCAAATGAAGAATACGCAGCACATATCTGTCCAGCTGGAATTTTAAATTCATTTAAATAGACACAACACAAGGTAAATAGCAGAGTACTGGGAAATAACACTGTAATTGGAATTTTTGTTGTAGAAAACTGTCTTTAAATACTATTTCATTGGATAACCAATTTATAAATATTTAAGTATTGGGGAATTTGAGAAACACAACTAAAATTTCCTGAAACTTGATTTCTCTGCCTGTTAAAATATACCAGTAAACTGAACACACAATATAAAATTCTCCATGAATCTCCCAACTCAAGTCCAGTAGCTTGCTGAACTGTATATAAATATGAAACACCCTAATATTTAATCCATATCAGATACTACCTGACAAAATTCAGCAGTTAAAATGGTTAAAAATGTGGGTTATAATCCATGGATACTTCTTACCTTCAAGTAAATGACTGTTCTCTGTGGCACTTACACAAATGACTTGGCTCTCGGAGAATCAGATATTTTTGCATATTTTTTGTGCATGAATGTATGCATAGGCACACATGTTTAGCACATACTACATCTTAATAAAACAGCAACCCAAAATCTGAAGCATGAACTTGTGGAGTACATTGAAATGTGAAGTGTGGGACAATGCAAAATAAAGGGGAATAAATAAGTATCAACAAGGCCATAGAGCACAAGGCAGGCAATTAAAATTTCAAATTCAGAATTACCACAGTACCACTCCAGGTCACGAGGTAGCAAAAGACTTGAGATCAGCCCCATCACCATCAACGTTTCATTATAAACATCTACGTTTCTGTCTGCTGTAACCAAATAGCTCTATTTTATTTTTATTTGTGCTTGTTTAGGGAATATTCTCCGTAAGCCCTCCTCATAATACCTGTGAACTGAGTTACGCCTGCTGTCAAAAGGGGCATATTTCAAAGCCAGGGCAACGCACGCGTTCGTTACACGATACCGGTGCCGAGCGGCTCCTTGCTCCCGCTGACATACCGGGCTCACCGGGGACGGGTCCGCAGCCTAGCCCTGAGAGCGGCCCGTTCCCATGGCAACCTGCTACTTTGTTAAGTCATTAGCGCTCTGGAACCCAGCCTGGGTACCGGCATCCGCATCCCATCCACATCCCATCCGCATCCCGGCGGGTGCTGCCCCGGAGCCACGCTGGGGCGGCCACGGACCCGGGAGAGGAACCGGGAGCCTAATGTGGACTCCCTGCATTGGGAAAACTGTGCAGGAAAGGGGGGAAAAATAATAACTCACATTTGTGGGAGGAGAACAAAGAAGAAAGTTAACAAAGCCTTAAAGAGGAAAACAAAGCCCAGGCATATTTCTCTTATATTAAAATTCCGATGTAAAATGTTTTGCTTAGATTTCAGCATTTTGTTGCATGGTTTTGCAGCCAAAATGTTGCACTCCTGTGCTGTAATAGAGATGCTAGAATGTAAAATAGATTAATTGTCCTGTTTAATGAACCACAACAGGTAAGCAGCTGGACGCATTTACTTCTACTGAAATACTTCCATGTCAGTATCTCTCTACATTCCAATAATAGGAATGCTATAACACATGCTATTAAAGGTTAAATTTCATTATATTTTTGACAATTTAAGAATATTCTGATATAAGTATATATATAAAGAATATTTAATTAAAATTACTTCAAACTATAGCTTGTTAAAAATCTTTTTAACATTTAAACACAGAAAATGATTTTGTATTTAAAGCATAATTATTTATTACATAATTCGTCTGTTTTAATATAATTTTAACTTCTTATATATTCTTTAAAATTTACAGTTACATAATCTCAATATCTGGATTGCTGGGAGTAAGCAAAGGGGTTTTTTTGACTATATATATATATAGTCATATATATATATATATATATTTCTATATATAGAGAGAGAGAGAGCGAGAGATTTCTAAAGCAACTGCAAGGTTGTGTTCAGCCTATTGAAGCAATATATGTAATTCTCCCTCAAAATTTACTTTCCACAGGTTTTAAAGCGTGGAGAGGAGCATCGCTGAGGTCCTGCAGCCCGGATGAAGCCAGCGGAGCCTGGAGGTGCAGCCCGGCAGCGGCGGGACTGGCTCCACTAGGTGGGGGACATTCCCTGCGGCGCCGCGAGCGCCTCTGCTCCCTGCGGAGTTCCGGCAGGAATGCTGACCATCCCCTGCAAACCCTGCTTACCCACTTGCTTCACTTAGCTCCTTGCACAGGCAATTCCAAATTCAAAAGAATATTTGAGACATATTTTAAAAGGCACTGAATTCATTATTCCACCTTCTCACAAAGCAGCACATTGGTAATAAACCCTATAATTTATTGGATTGTCTTAAATATATCTAACATATCTACAATTGACTGCAGTAGGTTTGGCAGGTTTGAGGTTATCACAGGTATTTCCAGCTTTCCAATTATTTGCAAAAAGATCCTGCTTCCAAAGGAACATCATCTATATCCTTTTATTTATTCTTAATACAAATATCTTTATCAAGTGGAACCAATGCAAACACACAAGCAGAAGGGCGCCGAGGCCGTACCTTGGGCGTGCTCCCCTTGATGAACTTCTTGATGGAGGACAAGAGCCCCGTGTCATTCTTGTGCGGTTTCCCGCCGCCGCCGGGCAGCGTCTCCTCCGCGTCCGAGTGTTTCCGCTTGGCCCGCAGCGCCCGCTGCGTGTGGATGGCCCCGGCCTGCTGAGAAGCCTTCCGCGTCCGCAGCCTCATCTTCACGTGCGCCGCATGTACAGCTGCGAGGGAGACACCGAGATCACACTTCAGATGGTGGTTTCAAAAGATGCTTCGGGGCTGACACTGCACTGCCGCGTTGCGCATTGGCACACGCACATATATATACACACATATATATGGTTTAATTTAAGTGAAGGAGAGCTATGTGAGTTAAGGCGTGTCACTGGCAAAAACAAATGAATCTAAGGTGGTCGAGAGCACATTTAAGCAGCAGATCAACAGCCTTTGCAGAACTTCCAGGCAGAGCAGGGAGCAAGGACTGCGTTGGAGACGGGCCGGGCTGCACGGTGCCTGCAGCACCAGCAACTGGATGCAGGGGCCCGTCAGGCCCTTCCAGGCCTGGGTGCCTTATAATACTTTGTTTTAAGGCTCTATATTACATTTGGGACGAAGCATAAATCTAAATCGGTGCCAAGTGTTCACAGAGTAAGAAATCATAAATAAGACTATGCATTAAATACGGGAGAGGATACTGCCACGCAAAGGAACCCAACACTGCTCTTCAGTACGACAGGATCTGGGAGTCAGTGATCCCCAGGGAGACTCCCGCACGAGCAGAGGGAAAAGCCGTTGCAGGGAACGCACCCCCGAATCTGCAGCCTCCACCAGTGCTGCAAGAACAGCTAACACAGTGCAAAAAGTCCCCTGATACTTTTAAATGACTGCCGTAATTCGGAAAAAGGTGGGCTGCTATTTGAGATTTAAGGAAAGGCAACAGAAGCCTAAATTTATAAAAGTTGGCTCCTTTTAATCTTGTGCCCTCTAGTTAATGCCTAACAGAGGCACTAAAATTCAGAGTCCATATGAGCCTTTGTATTAGTATTTACAGTAACAACTGCATTTAATTCAGAAGACTATAGTGCAAGTCAGAAGAAGGAATGCATGTCAATAATGAAGAAAAAAATATTTTAATCTGATTTTCCTATTCCTTGCCACTACAAAAAGATGAAAACACTATATACAAAAATGTAAAATAACTACACACTAGCAGAAGATACACCTGGACTTTTCTTTCTTACAAATTGCTGACAGTTTAATACTATTTTTTGTGATTTATGGCACACTGATAGACATAGGCTCCTATTATACCCTATATAATGAGGAGAGTGTAGTTATAATGTAGTCGCTTCACGGAGCCCATCCACTCTTTGCAGCGGGAATTCTGGTAGCAGTTATCGACCTGCTGAGATGTGTGTCTGTCTCCCCCAAACCGTCCTCACACTCGATTAAACTGCAGGTGTTCCCTGTTCCCAGGCTCACGTTAAACTCCAAGTCTTCCCCGTTGGCCGGGCAGCACCACAACATAATCGTTACCGACATGGGTATATTCCGAAAAGGGCCACGTAAGGGTGAACGGACAATGTGAGTTTCGGCTAATTCTTCACCAAAGAGCCCCAAAGGGCAGCAAAGAGCTCAGAGCAAAACCAAGAGGAGGAACCCGGGGTGCAGAGAGCTGGACAGGGAGGAGATGCAAAGACTGGCGTGAGGTTGTCCACCTTTCCAATCAAAACAGTCACGCATCTCACAAGATGTGCAACATGATACAGAAGGATTTGAAAAATTAAAATGAAAAGTGACTGAAAAGTCACAGAAGATCATGACATACAATTGATCAAAGAAACTCATGTTGCATGAGTTGCATGAGTTGCATGAGTTGCATGAGTTGCATGAGTT
>JAWLRI010000245.1:252672-264556 GCA_034781795.1 Crypturellus tataupa
ATGACATACAATTGATCAAAGAAACTCATGTTGCATGAGTTGCATGAGTTGCATGAGTTGCATGAGTTGCATGAGTTAATGCAAAGCAGCACACACAAGAAAGTTTAGCTAATTATTCAGACATAATTAACACTGAGGCGAATTACTATTTACCACAGCGAATTAGGAGTTAAGTAAATGAGCAGTAAAAATATAATGGAACTTAGCACAAAGCTGGAAACCACACTTAGTGGAATACATTATTTATATATTTTGAAGAACTGGCAAACATCCTACAACACGGCTTAGGAAACAGCAGTCTCAAAACATTCGGATGAGAAATAGGAGACTGCCGTTAAGTGAGTACAAACTAAACAAAATCATGCCAAAAATAAACATTTGTGTAAAGGATTAGAAAAAAATAACTGCGAAACATAGAAATAAGGTTGACACAAGTGAAATTGCAATTTGAGAGGGAAAATACTACTTAAAATAAGTTACCTAACGTTTTCTAGAAGAGCAACAACACTTGGGCAGACAAAGGCCGATGCAGTGTAAGGCGTTCCGGTGGCGTGTCCGGATTCACGCAGCAAGAGGCCGGTCAGCCCATCCGCGTGCCCTGCCAGGGAGCTCGTGGCTCATCCTGGGTTTGGAGCCTCGGGTTATAAATAGCCCCGGTGGACTCAGCACCAGCCCCCTGCAACCCTCGCGGCGACACAGCTCTGCTCTCCTGCCGCTCGCTACGTTTGGCATTCAAAAACTGGAGCCATATTTCTGTACTACACGCAAATCATACTTTAAACTCTTAAAAGAACTTTCCCAAATTCCTTTTATGTAATATATACATATATATATATACACATATATATATAAAACTGGAAGAGAAAGGAAAGCATCAGTTCAAAGGGGAGTTTAAATACTAAAACTCATTCTTTAGAAGAAAAAAAAACAGCAAAATGCAAATTTCACTAAACAGTTAGTGAGCTAGGCAGGATTAAGTACGGAAGTTGCTCTTAGGAAGCAGGCAGAGGCGCAGCACACTCCATGCCAGGTTCCTGCGCTCCGAGGGGCCGGTCGGCACCCTGCAAACACTGGCACTACCCTGTGGCACTGGCACCTACTGGAAAGCAATCCCGGGTCAGTTTCTATTCTATTCCCCTCTAAACAGGAACACGTCCCTACACAATCCTCAGTTGGTGATGGTTTATTTCCCTGCTACGTACGGCGCAGCTGTTGGAGCTACAAATCACTTAAGAGAAACACGTGGTGTGGAAATTATAAACAGTTTAAGGGTTTTTGATACAGCAGAAACTGTAAGATGGTGAAAGAACAATAGTGATAAACAAGAGGAAGATACAACCAGCGTGAAAACTGTAAATTACAGTGTTGCAATTAATTTGGCACTTCGTAATAGCCCTGGCTGGCCATGACCGAGAGCGACGTATTCCAACCCGAGGAGCGGGAGAGCCCTAGGGATCAGGACAGCTAACCCCACGCGGGAATGTGGCCTGGCGGGCGGCAGGAACGCCCTACACGAAGCACGTCCTTCTCTTCCTGTGGTTTTCCCCCCATCTCATCAATTCCTGTGCATGGAGATGCGGTGCCCACGCGCTCCCAGGTAGGGCAGGTAGTGCTGTCACCACTGGGACGCGCAGCAGGTCCTGGTGTCCCCAGCAGCGTCCGCAGAGCGGGGAGCTCCAGCCCTGCCCGCTGCAGCGGGCACAGTGCGGCCGCGATCGCACCAGGGGACAAACTGCTGCGGGCGCCGCTGCAGCTGCGCCGGCCTCCTGCATGAGCAGAGCCGCGGCGGCGCCGGCCTCCTGCAGCACGCACGGCCCCGCGGACACGGCATTCCCTGTGCTGCACGCATGGCCCTGTGCGGACACGGCATTCCCTGAGGACACGGCATTCCCTGTGCTACGGACACGGTCCCTGCGGACATGGTATCCCCTGCACTACGGACACGGTTCCTGCAGTCACAGCATTCCCCGCGCGGCACGCACGACCCTGCAGCCACGGCATTCCCTGCAGCCACGGCATTCCCTGTGCTACGGACACGGTCCTTGTGGACACGGCATTCCCCATGCTGCACACAGGGCCCATGCAGACACGGCATTCCCTGTGCTGCACACAGGGCCCCTGCGGATACAGTATTCCCTGCAGACATAGTATTCCCCGTGCTGCATGCCGGGCCCCTGCGAACACAGCATTACCTGCGGACACGACAAGCCCTGTGCTGCACCAAGGCCCCTGCAGACACGGCATTCCCTGTAGACATGGCATTCCCTGTGCTGCACGCACGGCCCAGTGGACACGGCATTCCCTGCGGACACAGCATTCCCTGCACTGCATGCACAGCCCCTCTGGACACAGCATTCCCTGTGCTGCACACACGGGCCCTGTGGACACAGCATTCCCCGTGCTCCACGCACAGTCCTGTGAACACGGCATTACCTGCGGACACGGCATTCCCTGTGGACACGGCATTCCCTGTGCTGCACACACGGCATTCCCTGCAGCCACGGCATTCCCTGCAGACACAACATTCCCTGTGCTGCACCGGACACCTCTGTCCAGGCAGCAAGCGGGAGCCCAGCCAGTCCTGCTCCAGGAGCAGCCGTGCCCGGATGCTCGGTCTTCCGCGGCGGAGGGGATGACCAGCGACTCGGACAAACGCCTGCCGCAGAATGAAGGGCGTCACACAGTTTTGTAGAATTCCTCTGATTTTCACCACCTCGATACTTCCCCCGTTGTTTCCACATCATTTCCACAAACATTTCTTCGAGGGCTGGAGGGTAGTGCAGCTTCTTCACTCTTCTGAGCTTTCACTAGAGCCTCCCTAGTTAGAGGCAGGCTAACTAGAGCTCTAGTTAAAATCCACGTATCAGCACACCTCATCCCTGCGACGTGACCCACATTTCAGGTATTCAGAACCAGCCCAACCGAACGATCCATCAAGCAGATGCAGCTGGTTTACACGATACTGGCGATGCTTTCCAGAAACGTTAGATCTTCTGATACTGCACAAAGAGTCGCCAGCAGAAACCCATGGAAAAAGGCAGAAAGTGGCAATCCTGATGGGAAGGGGACAACTGGGGACTAGTCCTGGCGTAACCATCCACCTGCCTGGACTTCCAACAAAGCCAAGGAGAAGGATGTCCAGACGCAGCCTCTCACACAGGCCCCGGAGCACTCCAAGCTCCAAGGAAGCAATTCCTTCACTGAGAGCTCGGAGCCACACAGACCTCCCCTCCCAGAGGCTCTTGGCCCGTCTTTAACCCTCCAACACTCCTTTCCTAGCAGATTACAGCAGTTACACTTTATTCCAGCTCATGCACCGCACCGTTTGCAACCCACTGTATTCCTCGTGTCCCACCTCTCCAACCTGGGCACGAGTTTTCCTGCACCCGCCTCCTAGAGAGAAAATTACTGATCATGTCTGAGACCATGACCATGACCTGAAGCAGTCCAGAAGGGTAAAAGAAGAATAGAGACACAATGATTTATAAGGACAGCAAAACACATGGTAAATGCAATTCAAATATTGGTGCCTTGTTATGGAATCTGGGTAAATCTACACAAAATCCCACGGATTTTATCAAAACAGTTAATTATAACTGCCAAAATGGCAATGCAAACGGTGCCGCTGCACTGTCTGTTTCGAGAGAAGCACCTTTTCCCCTCCCCACATCTGTGGGGGTGCTCAGCCTCCTCCCCCTGAACACAACCCCTGCGCCCCTCGTTATCCCCTCGTTTTATCCCTGCCTCCTCAGTACACCGGTCTGATGCTCCCAGCGCAGTTCAACTCCTTCAGTGTTTAAGTACCTCCCTTGGAGGAAGGATTTCTGCAGAAAAGGTTTTCCCAAGGAAAGAAGGAAGCCTTTTATAATTGGCAGAACATCAAACAGGTTTCCCGTTCCCTTATTTTCTGCTCTAACACTGCTATCTCTAGGCCCACTGCTTGCTAGCGAGGCTCTGTTTTGATCACGCTCTGTGCACTTGGAACCGAAGTTCCTTCCCTCCCGGCCAGGACTTTTCCCTGCTTGGGACCCCGGTTCACACTTGGGGCTGATCCAGCCGCTGCCCTGGGGTCGCACTACCACCCAGCAAAGGAAAACGGAGAATTGGATTCGTTCTAGAGCAGCTCATTTCAAAACAAACCTCAAAATCTGTTACAGCACAAAGAAAAAATGATACTATTTGCAATCTCCTACGCTGCCAAGACAAGAATTACACATTAGTCATCTCCAGATACGCCGGAGCTCACCATAGCCAGGACGTTTTGCAACGGGAGCTGGCAGCTCGACCCGCGGAGCGGAGCCCGGGGCCCGCGCTGGCCCCGCCGCCGGGACACGCCGGCCTCCGACACTCAATCCGCTGCCGCCGCTCGGGGCTATTTCTGGAACTGCTCTTGCTGCGGCCCTGGGACGGACGGGTCGCCGGCCGCCTCCTGGCCGGGCCTTCGAGGATGTCGGGATAAACCTGACCGCAGGGAAACACCAGCTGGTTACATGCTGATTGCTCACTCGCGTTCGCCGGGCTGCAGAACCACGAAGCAAGGCCGCTGTTTGCAAGGGAAACCTCTTGCGACGGCTGCGTGGAGAAGGACCTGCATTTTGCTTAAATATCCCGGAAAAACAAGCATTGCTCTGCTTCACCTTCATCCCTCTGTGGAAGGAGAATCCCAGCCTCAAACTCCCTGGAATTCCATGTGTTACCACCACTGAGGAGGTCGGTGAGATTTTTGGTTGCTCCCTTGGCCTTAACAGTAATAGACTGTTTTTACTGTGGGCTATTTTTACTGTGGGATAAAACCTCTTTGAATATGTTTCGTATTCCCCTGGACAATATTTTCCCTGAGCAACTATATGACTTCGTAACCTTTCAAACTAATTTAAACTTAAAAATAAATTTAAATAATTTAAATCATGCTCTCTACTTTGGAAGTGGCTATTACTACACTCACTTTGCACTTCACTTTCCTCATAAAAGAAAACAAAACTGTGATACTGTTAAAATTGGGGAAAAAATGTATTCTTCATGCAAATTTAAAACCTAAACATTTATTACCTATGACTGATTTATATCCAACTCCTCCATAGGCCATTTCGGTCTGTTCCTTAAAGGAAATATTCATTCGTACAGAGAGATTACTGAGATCAATCTCCTTATTTGTACGTGCCTACCTGTGCTTCTAACTAACTTAAAGCTGATATGAAACCAAGCGCTGAAGTTTCCAGAGCTTCACCAACCTGTGTGTGATAACATGGCAATGCAGATAACCTCCAAAATAAAATACTGAGACTTCACAAACATGAATCTCATTCGGTTTCAAAAAGTTGAGTGGAATGGGCTGCAGGTAACGTACCTGTCCGCCGCACTCAATAATGCTATTTACCACGTCCTGCTTGCCTTGTCAGAGGGCGAGAATCCAGCAGGAAGAAATCCTCGGCTGTGCAGAGGGGAGTTAAATGAGGTGTCTGAACAACACTGCAAGAACACAAATTCCTACAAACACATTCCACCAGCGAGGATTTTTGTAAGCCAAAACCGATCTTCATGCACTCCGCAAGGTCTCCATTCTCCTTTAATTCCCCCGCAAACTTCACTTATTTATTTCACAATTTAATTGCTTCCAGTTTTGTCTACTTATCTCTGCCACTTTGACAAACAACTTTCTAATTTAAAACGTGCAGTTCACTCATAAAGCTGCGTATTCCGAGCACGCTTGCATCCGGGTGTCGCCGCGGAGCCTCCCCATCCCAGCAGGGCAGCCACGACCCGCGCGGGCGGCCGGAGCAGGGCTGGCGGCGCGGGAGCAGCTCGATCTCCTTGGAACACCCCCGGGAAGCGGGAAGGCACAGGGAAGTCTGGCAAGAGCTTTCACGTGAAAACAAGACATCACCGCCAAGCAGGAGCCCATGGGCAAAGGAAGGGAAATGGTGCCCAACTCCTAAAACGCTGGATTCTGCCAATCTTTGCACGGTGACTGAAGCACGCGGGAAGCGCTGGGCAGCGTGAGCTGACCTCGTGCCTTCTGCTTCTACAACGGAGCCCACTCTGGTCACCAGAAATGAGGAGGAAGCAACAGCAGAGCCAGGGCAGACCGCGCTCACCAGCTGAAAACGTTTCCACGCAGGAAGGAGGCCCCCTTCCCCGTCCCCTTTGCAGCGCTCTCCTCTCTGCCCCTCGCAGATCCAGCGACTCCTTCCCCACGGCAGTGACCACGAGGCCAGGCTGCAGCTCGGAGACACCTTCTCCCCGCTGCCAAACCGCCACACGGGGCTGCGGCGCCCGGCTCTCCCCGGAGCGGGAACGGGGCCATGCTTGCCGGAGCATCCCCACGGCTGCGCTGGGGCACTCGCTGCTCGCACGGGCTGCAGATGCTGCCGGATCGGTACCACAGTGGTACCGCAGCAGTACCAGAGCGGTGCCGCATCTGCATGAACTCTAACTTAGCACAATTTCCCTGGCACAGCCGGGCATAGCCCCGTGCTCCAAGCAGCTTCAAGGAGGCTGCGGACATGGGCTGCACGCGCTGCACCACGGTTCGGGAAAGGGTCCCTGTTTCCCCCTGCGAGTTACTGTGTGCTTCAGGTTTGCCCCTTCCTCTCCCAGCTGCCACGTGCTGCTCACTCCTTGCACAGGGAGTTTGGCAAAAGTCTGGGAACGGCATAGCCTTTTCTGCCTTCTCCTAAGGCAAAACCATGTGTAACGGCGCATCTGCGCCTGGTCTGGTTTGAGCTTTGGAAGCAAATCTTCCGATCGCCCCATTCATGGTGCTCGGGCGCTCCGCACAGAGCAGCCTCCGGTCTGCTCAGAGCCCGGGTTCCTCGGGAGGGATCGGAACCGGGGAACCACTTCAACGGCTGCCAGAACAGGAGCCGCCTGAGTCCAGGCTCTGGAACACAGGGCACGTGGGCACAAAGCCCCGTACCGACGGCTTCCCCGCGCGCCTGCTCCTGCTGCAGCACCCAGCGCAGGGGCGCTTAACACCACCCCGACAAGGCAGCACAACCCTTTGGTTGCTCCTTTGGTCTAAAACTAAACCCATCGAACAAGAAGAAGCCCTTTGCTAAGTCCGACAAGGTATCGCCTGGGTGCAAGGGAAAGCACAGAGCCTCTCAAACCGCCAATAACAGCACGCAGGAGCACGTGGGCAGTCAAACACTCTGCACCCAAAATAAAAGAAGGAGACTAGAAAATACATTAGGGGGAGGAAGAGCAAAGCGCAATCCTCATGCAGGAGGTTTTTAACTTTGCAAGCATAGACCAACGAGGATAGAGGTTTATTTGCTAATCTTGAACCCTCTGATAGTGTGAAACCCTGTTATGTTTGTTGATTTTACAGCATTTTTGCACTGACTGTTAATCTTTGCGGCTGACCACTATCAAACCTTGTCCAGATACACAAAGAACGCCAACAGCAGGACAACGCAGCGTAAGGAGGTGATCCTGCTTCACCCAAACCGCTCCTTTACAGCCCCTCTCTCCACGGGGCCTCTCAAATGCTGGCCCCGAGAGCACTCCCCAAGCAGCACACAACTCAGGAGCTCTGAATGCAGCAATTAGAGGGGTTTTGGACATCACCTTGGCTACACTCAGGTCCTCAGAGCTTCTTCCAAATCTTGAAGAACATAAATTAAAGTATTAAGATTCCACTCATTTTCTTGTTTACTTACTTTAAGTTCTGCCTTGATAAGCAAACTGAGCAAGCTCCTCCACTCAGGTTTTGATGGATTTGACTACAACTACTCCCTCTTGACAAGGCTTTAAGGAGGACTCAGATAAACCGAGCGAGGTAATTCAATCAAACATGATCTATCCAAACCCAGCGCACACAAAGCCTGTAAGCACCATTAATATTCTCAAAGATACTTCTTCTAGCCATAAATCATCTCTGTAGCTTCCAGTAGATGACTCTCAGCAAACCTTAAAGTTTCAGGCAGCATTATCCTCCCACAAGCATAAGAACAAGAGTTGCTACTCACACAGCTACTGCCTTTGCTACTCCTCTCTCCTTACTTCTTGTCCTCCGACAGCAGCTCTGTCCGTAATGCTCCAAAGGCCCCAGCACTGCAGGGCAGCAGCTAGCGGGTGCTCGAAGGAGTGAGTTGAGCTCTGCCGCGGGACTCGTCTCTGCACAGGGCATGGATCTGAATCAGGAGGCGGCAGCCCCAAACCATCATTTCACATAAAGGGAAGTCTGGTTTAGGTAAATGAGCTCCCTCGGGATGGTAAAGTGAATGAAGATCCCAGGAAGCAGGGGTGGCCTTACCTAGTGTGAAGGGCTACTTGGAAGAAAGCACAGAGAATGCAAAGAACCAGAAGCCAGTTCTGTTAACCCGAGTCAGCCCCAGCTCTCCTGAAACAGTGACTGCTTTGGAAATACCAGCTGCAAGGAGTAAACTGAAGAGGGAAATCCAGAGACAGGACAAGGGAGGAGGCAAAAATCCCACCGCAAGGGGTAAGAAATAAATGTATTTGTATGAGACGCTGTTCCAGCACCCTCAGCCCTACTCGTTAAGCAGCAGATGCTGGATACACTCAAAGCTCTAACTAGACTAATGAAATCTGTTCTGCTGGGTGGTGTAACCCAGAGGGTTGGCCAGTTCAACACTATCAACACAACGGGGCAGAGCGGTTGTTTTCCCCCGTGTCCAGCACAGTGAGGGAAAGGAGCCTCCCGCACGCACGGACATGACCCAGGAGGACAAGGGGGACCAGGGCAGCCGTGCCAGGTCCTCATGGTCCAGCGTGTCCCCCGATGGAGCCACCTGCCCTCCTCTAACCAACACCTCCCGACACCCGGCACGGACGGAAGCAAACGCACCTCACAAGAGCCTCAGGTAAGCTTGATCGAATCAGTGCAGCTAGGGCGAAGCTGCCCGGAATATCTGCTCCGACTGAGCCGAGTCCTTGCGAGTTTATAAACTTCAAGCAGCTACTCCTAAACCTAGCCTAAATAAGGCCAAGCTCCCTGTTCCACGTGAGGCCTCAAGGACGCCACGGCACTGCCTTCCGAGCCTTCACCTTGCTGACGGCATTCCTCTTCAGCAACCTGTGTGTGCGTGTACATATTAAATATATAACACGATATATATATGTATA
Organism: Crypturellus tataupa; assembly: GCA_034781795.1. Taxonomy (NCBI): domain Eukaryota; kingdom Metazoa; phylum Chordata; class Aves; order Tinamiformes; family Tinamidae; genus Crypturellus; species Crypturellus tataupa. Next base: position 261,763 of record JAWLRI010000245.1, read on the forward strand.
ATGAAGAACTAATTCTGGGTAAATCCTTTTGCAAATGTCCCAGAATCTTGCAGCTTTGCCTTCTTACACTTGTCACTACTGTGTTCAGTGTGTGTAGTGTGTTTTCCAGATACTGCAAGTTACCAGCTCCTTTACTGAAACCTATCTTCATCTTTAAAGCTACAAGATATAACAAAGAGCAGTTCAGCTGCACTCATTCAGCGCTGCCTTGGCGGTGGAACTCGGTGTTATCACAAACACTCTCGGAGAGCAAAACCTGGGCAGCAAAGGACACAGCTCGGACGATCCCCGCGGCAGCGCGTGGCAGGGACGGGAGCACAGGGCAACGCTCTGCACATCAGAACGTCCCGATGGAAGGGTCTGCCTGGAATCACCGGGTTAACCAACAACAAAACGAGACTTCTTTACCTCTGAGTAAGACCCTCTTCCATGTGCTCACCATTGAAGTGATGTATTTAAAGAAGAGCGAGAACCCACTACCCAGCCTCCAAAACCGCTTGCTTTAGACATGAATTTTGGACTTAATTTTTCAAATGCTATGGAAAATGTCCTTGTCTACGAATGTGCATCTAAAAACTAAACAACGATCATTTAGGCGCTTCAGGATATAAACACACTAGATTGGTTTATTTTTCCAATGATCTCTGTGTGTGGGATCTCGGTGTGTCCCCCGAGGAATCCGCAGGGACCCTCTCACCGCCCAACCGGCACTGCAGCACGTTACCCTGTGCGAAGGGCTCTGCGAGGCCGGACGCTGTGCGAGCGCGCGGGCAGGGGCTGCGACTCGCAGCCCAGCTTTAGGGAGCTCCCTGCTCCTCTACGGCACCACAGCAGCACGACCAGCTGAGACAGTCCACCCTAAAATCAAAGATCATTAGTAATCTCATCAATCAGCTATGCAATTTTATGGCGCATTTTTGTATTTTTGTATTGGATACTTCATTGGGATATACACGCATCAAATGAACTTTTGCTATATAATAAATAAAAAACAATTTTTCACTTAAAACACGAGAACGGTGCCAACGCTAGTGGAAATGTAAGTTGCTGGCAAGCAAATGAGTCTCACTCAGACTCGTCCTCTAGGCTCTGTGCTAGTAGGAGTAAAACCCATCATGTCTTATGTATCCACAGTAAGGAATGAGAAGGGCACTGCCCTGGCAGGGACTGTCCTGAGCATGGAACAAGCGTGATCACAAATGGGAAATGTTTCGGGAAATCAGGAGCTGGCAGCCTGGGACAGCAAAGTGGAAACACCACAGTGAGAGCAAGCGGCTGCCTAGGGAGACCCAGCCGGGAGCACGGGCACGGCAAGACCTGCGAGGCCAGGAACCGGGAAAGGCATCTGTAAAGATTTACAGCTTCAATGTCTTTAGTTACCAACCTCCAGCACCCCTTCCCAGCGGACTCAACCTCCAGCCATCGAACAGGGAAAGTCTCAAGCTTCTGTCAGAGCACACACAGGTCTATAAACACACGTTGACTTGAACTGTACACCGAATTTCATTTCTACTTGACGCAATCTGCTTTTTCTTTTTTCAAAATGCTTGCCAGAACAGTCCAGTGTGACTTTTAGCAGCGGTTCCTAATTTTGCGTAGTCACACATTTGTTTTTATTCTGCCTATACCTATGACAAAGTTTCCTCCATAGGAATGAAACACCTGCATAGAGAACTACCAGCAAAAACACAGTTTTTAAATCTTGGCAATACCGGTTTTGTTGGTGCCAGTCCTAGTAGCACGAGAAAAATAAATGCCAACGCAGTATGGGAAAGCTGTGCTCGACGGAGATGAATCTTTAGGAATGTGATGTACTTGAGCACTCGGAAGGCTCTTCAGCCCCAGCAGCGGCTTGTCAATGCGCTGGAGAAGCAACGCGGTGGGAAGATGTTATCAACAAGCAGCGCGTAGAGGAAAAGGGAAAGCCACCTTCCAACCAGGAAAACACCCGGACAGCTACAGCACTTCTGGAACGCTGAAATGCTGAGAAAAAACATCCAGCTGCACCATGAAGCCTGTGGGATGGGATGGCGAGGGACAACTCCTAAAGAAACAACTCTGGGATGAAACAGGAATGTCGGCTCCAGCACGCGCTGGAACGGGATCAAGTCTCGCTACGTTCCGCGCAGTGTTTTCGGGGGAAAGCGGAGGATGTTTTATGGAATTCAGGCCTGGCTTTGGCCTGCCTCCTAGAACATATATCTTGTTACGGGAGCGGCTGGAGCACTCGGAGGCGCGAGGTCCGCGTGGCTCCGCGTCCGGCGGGGACGCGGGGCGCCGGGAGGCCCTCGGAACCTCCCCGGGCCGCGACCCGCTCGCGCCTCCGTCGCGGAGCCGCCACAACTTGTCCTCTGTCACCGCCGCCGCTCCAGCACGTTACTCCCGCCGAACCATAATCCCTTCCCGCGCGTACACCCGGCTCGCCCTTACCTTAATGTGCCGTGAGGCTTAATTAGCCACACGCGGGTCCTCCAAGCCCCCTCGGAGCAGTAACTGCTGCTCCGAACAGCCCTCGCGGGGCTGTTATCCCCGCTAGGCGGGAGCGGCGGCCAAAGGGGCTGCGGGGCGCCCAGGGCCGCGCTAACCGGGATGGACGGGGGGAGCCGGGGCCCCTCCAGGGCAGCGGGAGCCGCGAGGGCGGGATCCGCGAGCGGGAGAAGCGCGGGAAGGCTCGGGAAGGCGGCGGGAAGCTCCGGGAATGCCCCGCTCGCGCAAACAGGGCGCAACAGGCGGCGCAACAAGCTGCGGCCCGGCGGGCAGCGGGGCGCGCGGGGCTCCCGCACCTGCGGAGCCG
>JAWLRI010000245.1:265761-294698 GCA_034781795.1 Crypturellus tataupa
GGCAGTAACGCGTTTTTGGGGGGGCAGTAACGCGTTTTGAGGGGGCAGTAACGCTTTTGGGGGGCAGTAACGCGTTTTGGGGGCAGTAACGCGTTTTGGGGGTCGGTAACGTGGTTTTGGGGGCAGTAACATATTTTAGGGGGCAGTAACGCGTTTTGGGGGCAGTAACACCGCTTCTCGGTGTATCACAAAGAAGGGGCCGTTTCCCCGCTAGGGAGAAACGCACAGCTCTCCTGTGTTCCCTATTAGCCGCTTTTCTGTGTTTTAAAACAAGTTTTATCCCGTTAGAAAAGACACGGCTGAAAATATCGACTCCTTGGACTAAGGCACATCTGCTGCCGTGGTTTGTTTCACAGCTGTGTCGTGGGGCTGTAGCGTTTGCAGCAGAAAACTTAAATTTTGCCCCCATTTCTTAAATTAGGGGGTAATAACACCGAGTGTTAGCAGCGTGGCCCTGGTTCAGGTTGGGTCGCTTTATTCCCTTAGCACACTAAAATATTTGTGAAAATAGCACGCGTAATAGTTGAATATTTATCCACCAACTGTGGAGAAAATTAAAAAAAAAGTGGGAAAAAAAGTGAGCTCGGGCATGTTAAAACCTCTTAGGATGGTGGCGGTTCGGTAAGAACTTGCAGGGCAGGATAACTTCGCGATGCCTCATGAGACAAGCCCAGGAGGACGCTCAGTGCTGCCCCGAAAAAGCGGTAGGTGGAAATACTTTTCCAAACGGCGTGCAATTAAAGTGAAACTAATTGCCAGAGGAAATGACTGCCAAGAGTGGGAGCAAACAGAATTCCGAGTGCTCTGAGAGAGAGCCAGGAACTTACTTAGAGGAGAGGCTAAAGGATACGACGTGGGGCTGGGACTGGCCTTGGTGGGATGTGAGCTGCGCGTTTCCAGCTGCGTGGATATACCCTGTGCAGGGCAACTGAGCGGTGCCCGAGGAGGGACTGGGGCCGGAGGACTTGGGAACTTTGCCTTGTGCCAGGTGGGAATGAACTTAAACTCCTATCATTGTGCCGGGGAGCAAAGGTTCGGGTGGCCGCGTGCTGCACCTGCTCCCCACGTTGTAATTTTTAACTAAGAAAAGAGTATTATAGTGTCTATAATGTGTGCTGTAATATAGTGTGTGTGGAACGCAAACCCACAGGTGATGCTGTGTGAAGCCCAGAGTGCCTGCTGAGATCGCAGAAAACCTTAGCGTCGTTTCGGCAGCAGGTTTTTACATTCTTTTTATTTCAGGGATTGTATTAGATTGAGATACTCTAGGCGCATGTTTATAGAGAAACTTGAGGGGGAAAGTGTGCAGTTACCAGCAGCGTTGCACGTGCTTGAAAGGTTATTTATTTTCTGTGAAAAGTCGTTTCAAAAGTCACTCTTGGTATTTTATCTAGGGTTTTATTCCCTAGATAACTTGGGGGTCTCTTCCTTGATTTCTCTCCAGTATTTCAACATGTTTTTTCACGTGTGGGTTCAGTTCTTGCTCCAGGCAGGGTTACTCTTATTTATTTTGCCAAAGGGACCTGAGAATGAGAGAGTTGTATAAACAAAACAGTTCTTGTTCAGGTTTAAAATTTTCAAATTACTTATTTCTAAGTAGTTGTTTCTTTCAGATAAGCAAGAGAAACAACTTGTCAGGTAAATAGAGTTGTGCCCTTGCGTTACAGGAGAAGCGGCTCCAGGCTGCGCTTGCCCCTTTGTGCCGGATGTCCCTGTTCCTGCCCAGGATGTCCCTGTCCTGCCCGGGAACAGCTCCCGGCTCAACTAAGCTGTCGGGAAGGGAATTCCCGATGCCCCTGCTGCCCTCCCCACAAAGGGGCTCTTGTGTTTAGGGGCACTGGCTTGAGCATCTCCCCGCTGCGGCTCTTCCCTCTTCCTTTCCGCTCCTTCCTGTCCAGATCCATTCCAAAGTCTTTCCCAGTTGGGAAGTTCCAGTTACTGCAGATTGCTGCCCCTTTCCCCCGCAGTGCCCAGAGCTACTGGAAAGCACCAACACACCGGGAAAAAAGCACTGCCCGTGTCCTGGGATAGGAGGCAACCGAGCACCCCATGTCTGGCATGGGGAAATCCTCTATAACAGGGATGAGGCTCCAAGTTGTCAGACACAGAATTGCTCAAAGTTGGTGTTTAAAAGTGAGGAGGACTCTGCAGAGATCTAGGGACCTCACAACCCCTCCTTCTCGCTAAATAAAATAACATCTTGATCTAGCTGTTTCCCAATATGCAAGTAAAATACTAGTATTAAATATATGTATATAAAAGAAAACCCTATATGATATGCATATATTACTACAGCTTGCGAGGATGTCAGAATGTTTTGACAGCTGTTAATTAGTTTCCTTGCCTCATTGCTATGAGGGCTGAGATAATAATCAACAGATGCTAGGGATGGGACCTGGATTATTTTTTTTTCAGTGAGAAACTCCCAGTATGAGGTAGAGATCTTTGAGGATCTGCAAGCAAGGATCTGATAATTTAGTCCAAGCTTAAGTATGGACTGATTCACTAATAACCTCATTGTTGCTGCCTGAGAAATACAGCTTTAGGACACAAAATACCAGGTGAGTTCAGAGTAAATCTGGGCTTTCCTTGTGGCGTAAGGAAATGGTTTTGCATGGTGGGTGAATGCGGACGTGGGGCAGCGCCTTGGGCACTGCAGGGTCCCCGGAGCGCCGCGGTGCCGTTTGCACCGTGGAGCAGCAAATGAAGCCCCAGCTCCTCTTCCCTGTTCTCTAGCACTGGCTTCGCACGAGCTCTGTGCATGGGTTCAACGCAGCGCCTTGTCGCAGCGCCCTCCAAGAGCAGTTGGTTACGCAGAGGGTCGTGCACGTGGCCATGCTGAAATGAAGCAGAGGGGGATGAGACCTGCGCAGAGTCGAGTCGACCGGGAGCACAGACAAATCCCACGCTGTGCATCGCCCAGGAGACCCCTTCTCTTCGCAGCTGCAAAGTTCTGAAAAAGACGGTGACTTCCACGCGTTGCCGTGCAGCGGTTCTCGCTCCCGGCAATGTGAGTGTTTTTTCCTAACGTTTAAACTTGGGCTTCCACCACGGCAGGAAGCGCCGTGGGCGCCGGCAGCGGGGCTGCTGCTCGCGCTGTCCTGCCCAGGGCAGCTCCCGCTCGGATCTCCCTGCCGAGCCATGAGGGCAGCCCCGGTTTGTTGCTTAGGACATTGGAAAACTGAATTAAATCATCTTTGGAGGAGAGAGCAGTCCCCTTCCCTCCCCTCATTAGGGGACATGGGGAGAAAGGAAAGGGAAGTAAGAAAGAGGGAGGATATAAGTGGTAGAGAGAACATTCCTAAATAAATTCTTGATGATTCTTCTTAATTTTTTTCCTCAATAAGGTAAATTTTGACAAGCTTCAAGTCTCCCATGTCTCTGAGGTACTCATATTTTTAACTGCACCAGGGATTTACTCTGTTTCCAAAGCCTGACTGATCGGAGCTGTCGGGATGGAGTGACAGCTGCACGCGCTCTGGAAGCTCCTGCCCCTTGGTAATGTCTCTTCCAGCCAGATTTCTCTTCAGGGCTGAGCATAAACACAGAGACCTGCGATCACTTGCTGCTCAAAAATGACTGAAGAATATGGATCTTCTCAGTTTAACCTCGGGCAAAATACTTCTGGCATCACCACAGATTGATTTGCATTGACTTGTGGGTGCTTTTAAAGTATAGCCTTTATAATGAGGTTTGTTTTTTAAGTTTGGTTATTGGTGCAGCCCTTATAGACATTTTGTTCATTGCAGTTTTGCATTTGAAGGTTTGAAGAAGTGGGACAGTTGTAAAAATCTTCCTCATCTTTGCTCAGACATTGGCTCTAGGTGTTTGGGAAACCCGCATTTCCCTCAGCCTCCTCTCGCAGTGGGTGCGTGTTAATTAGCTCCGTTTCTGCTGTGCGTTGAAGCTGTACAGTGCTGCTGTTTAATTAACGATCGGTGGGGATCGCCGTGTTGAGCGGATGCGGATAACTCACGGTTCACCTGAACGCGCTTCCCGCACTCGTGCTGCCCGTGCTCCGCGTTGTGCTTTAACAACCCCGTTTTCCTAGGGAATGCCCAAACCTGGGGGTGCCCCTTGTCCCCAAGGAGCAACACCCTCCGCGCGGCCGCTGCTGGCCCGGCCGTCACCGTCACCTTGGCACCCGGTGCCGCCGCTTTATTGGAGCCGTGATACAGCCTGAGGAAGTGTGGGAAACCCTGGGAAAACAGGAGCGTTCCGGGAGCTTTGACCCACGGGCGATCCCCAAAGCGGGAGCCACCCCCTGCTCCGGGGGGCATGGGGAGGAGGTGAGGAGTTTGTGACTTTCTGTAACTGAAAAAAGGAACCCAGAAGCATTAGACACTTTACAGATTATCTTAAGTGCCTGAACTTGAGCAGCACAAATTAATGCCCTTGTAACAGGAACCAGCTCGGTGCTGCCAGCAGGGCGAGTTCATACGTCTGGCCTCTCCGAGTAACTACCCAGTTCATTAAAAACTTCCATTTGATTTGATCCGTGGATAGAAAAATCAGAGATGGGGAGAGAAAATCAAGAGAAAGTCAAGTGCTTTGGCTACCCCTTACCAAACTCCTGCGATTTTAGGGCCATTATAAAAGGATTTGTGCGGTTCACCTGTGTGCGTGGTCATTGCTGCCGTGATGGGGATGCGGGTGCTGGAGCTACTTAGGGCAGGATAAACCTGCAGGAAGGGATGATCCTTTGTCATGGCAGGACGGGTAAAAAATAAGACATCCCAAAGGTGATTCCGTCTTGATGCAGGTGTCTTTCCTGTGACTTAAGCACAGCCTGAGTGGCCGCAGACCTAGCGCGGGGTGTTTGCAGGACACAACCCGGGCGCTTTGTCCTCGTGTCCGCTTTGCTGAGCTCTGTGGTCGTCGTCAGCTCACGCTTTGTGTTCCTGAAGAATCGGTCACGTAACCGTACGTGCAGGGTTAGAGACACCGGGCCGGGAACGCACGGCCTTCCTGGGCTAACTCACGTTACCAAGGCTGGTTCTTAGCACTGAAGTGATGCAGAAAATGACAATTTTCTCACTATATTGAAGTTTCTCACTGTGTTGAAGAATTGGCGCTCTGGGAAACCCAGAGTACAATTGCTCTGTACCCAGAAGGTACAGAACAATTTCTGTACCTTCTCATGAACCTTTGTTAATACTGCTCTACCAAGCATGATTTTCAAATTTTTTTTTTTTTTTTTAAGCTATTTCAATTATTAGCCCTAGGTTTTCTGGCTTGGGTGAGCACAGGTGCACGGCGAGGAGGGCGCAGCGCTGCGGTGCTGCTGGCCTCGTGCAGGGACAGCTCGTGCGGAGGGGCAGGGGAAGCAAACCGAAGTTTATCGTGAACCCAAGAGGCGCCTCTTCAGCCAAAACATGGGATTTACTTCAGTCTTGTAAAAACAGGATCTTCTTCCCTCCTCCAAATACGCGATGTCTCCAAGACGGAGCATCTCCGTTGGCCACCAGTGCTTCTCCGGAGGCGTTTGGGTACAGCCGGAGCAAAACGTGTGTGTTGGGAAGAGCTGTGCAAAGAGCAGTTGGTCCCACTGGTTGCTTTGTCAGGACTTTACTCCTTAAAGGCATTACCGTGTGTCCAACAGGATCACTAAAACAAGGATTCGATGAGCTGAATCCCGCTTCCGCTCGCGGAGATGCTGTGTAAACACAAGGCGGGTCTTGCTGGACGGGTCTGTCTGTCTCTCCCTTTTCCCTTTCCTTTCCCCAAGCAGGGACAACGCCGAAAGGTGCCCGGTTTGGCTTTTCCCGTGTAAACGGGAACGTGAGCGCCCGCGGGAGCGCCGCTTTGCCCAGGTTTTGCTGTGCTTCCAGGCAAGCCTGCGTTCAGTAGCTCCATCTCGGAAACGTGTCAACGTTTGTGTGCTGCTATTTCCATGGAAACTGGCGTTGGCTCCACGAAAATGGCACCAGGAGCTCAAAACTACACTTAAAAAAATAAAATCAAGATAATCACTTGTATTCCTGCTCCTAAACACTCACATTGGTCATGCTGAATGGAACCCGTCCTTTGAGTATAGTAGGTACAGTCATGGGAATTGGCAGGTCAGTGATTAATATTTTTTAATTAATGTTTTTTAAAAGTGAGCTAGTGTTTCGTAGAGCCCCATTAGGAAAACACGCGTTTATTTAGTTTTTATTGCAGCATGCAGATTTCTAAGTAGTTGAAGGCCCTCCCGTTTTCATCACTTCTCCGGCCCTCAAGAAAGGTGCAGTGTGCGCTGCCTGAGAACCAGGAGCAGCTCAAAGCGGTTGGCAAATGTCCACAATTTGTAAAAATAAATACATATATATGTATAATGTGTGTGTGTTTCTCTAGGAGGGGTGCGGAAGCGCACGGACGCGACCCGGGCAGTTGGGGATCTCCAGCAGCCAGTGAAGCAGAGCCAGAGCCAGGCCCTGTTTCCCGGATGGGTTTGGTGGCCTTTGGGGACAGCTGCTCTGGGGACAGCCTGCCTGGAGCCACCATGGTGGCCCCGCTCCCTGCCCCGAGGCCCTGCAGGACCTGCCCAAGGATGGACTCGCCAGGACAGTCGCTGGAGGACGGGGAAGCCCGAGGAGCTCCCGGGAGACCAGGGGCAGCGGCGGAGGGAGACGAGGAGGGCGCCTGCGGTGCAGCCCCCTGCCCAGCACCAGGGCACGAAGGGCTCTAAAAATGCTGGGAACTGCCCAGAGGAACAGAGGGTTTTGCACGCGAGTGGAATTGGACAGAACAATTCCCTCCACAATGACGTTCTTGAAGCGTTGGATCGCTCAATGGGGAAGGGCAAGTGCTGAGTGACCCGAGGTAGATTCCGTCAAGGATGCCCACTGGGATGGCAGCGTGTCCCCTAGGGCTGGACTCACTCTTGTCCCCAACGCCAGAGGCAGAACAAGCGCGAGGGTTGTGCAGAGCTCTGCAGCCAGCGCTTTCCCAATAGGAAAAGGGAGTGTGGAGCTTTTGCCTCTTCTCAGAATTAGCTGAATGGTGCTGGGGTACTAACCAGGGCAGAAACCCTGCTGCTCTACAGCTTGGCATCGCTCACGTTCCGTGTCCGAGGATTTCTTGGTTGACTACAATGATGCCGTATCAGCCCCTCTCAGAGCACAGGAACGAGCAGACAGGGCTGGACCGATGGGTTGTGGGCAGCAGGAGGACAGCAGCTCTTTCACTCTCCAAATAAACGAAGGCTGCAGGTGACGTTCTCCCTCCTGCCAGCCTCGGCTCCGAGTACCACAGCCAGAGGCAGCAGAGGGGGACGTGGAACCGGCCCTGCCGCAGCCCTGGGGCCACTCGGGTCACCCGGCCCCGTCCCGGCCAGCCCCTCCGCGGCCGCTGTGGCCAGCGCCACCCTCCCCGTGTGCAGGTGTCACCCACCCGCCGTGGAGAAGCTCAGGGTGCTGCCACCAGAGAAAGCAGAGCCAGGAGCCTCACGACCTTTAAACAACTTAATTTATTAGAATCCAATAACTGGTGCTTTTATTAGAGGGAAGTTAACACCTAATTCGGGGTGAAATTACATTTTAAGACAAAAAAAATTTGCAGTGCTTCAACGCAGTACTGGCTGATGACTACTCTTCAAGTTCTGGTACCGTCCGCAGGGCCGGTGCTGTCAGTACGGGCTCCAGCGGTTTCTTTTGCGGTGCCAACGCAGGGCCACGCGAAGGGCTCTCCCACCCGCCGCCCAGGCAACGGGCTCAGCAGAATCCGCTTTTTGTTTTCATTTCAGGATGAAACTGAATATTTAAGACTTCTTGGTAAAAGACCCCTGTAGCCAAGAATCGTTTGAGCTTTGAAATGTATTTAAAGGGTTTGCTGAATTGTATCAAGCAAACCTTGACTGTTATTTTAAATCTGAACCTGAGTACAGAGGAGGAAAAAAAAAAATAAAGTACAATCACCCATGTCATAGGCCCTATAAATAATTTTTACAGTAGCCCTTTGGGAGAAGCAGGCTGGGTTAATCACCGACACTTCCACTACTGCAGATCAACAGAACCGTTTCCACAGAATTCAGAAAGTGCTCAAACACAGAATACAAAAAGTCTCCAACTTACAAACTCTTCTGATAGAAAAGCAAAGGGTGGAACGTGCCAGATGGCTGAAGAGATTGTATCAAAGGACAGAATCACCGTGAGTGGCCGTGGCGGATGGATGTGAACAGCAGAACAGGGTGGCGAGGGCTGTCGCTCCCGGCACGGTTCCTAAGCGCTGCGCTCTGGTCTCTATTCCCCCTGAAGAAAGGCTTGCTTTACACAACACAAACGTATTCCTACAAGCGGCGTGATTCATTTTATCGTTTAGAACAAGCTACAGTTACACCACTTCTTGAGGAAGTATTGAATTATTAGAATTCTAGTACCAGGGATTCCCACCTCTAGGCTTTGCTCCCTGCCTACTAGAATGGGAACGGGACTCGCTCGTCCTTCCCCAGCCACATTAAGGAAGGAGCAGTTGTTTTAACACTCACTTTTCGTTCTCAATGGGTAACTCACCTGCAGACCACAAACACACAGCACTCGGGAGGGGAGCAGAGTATCTTTGCTCACACAGGAATTACTGTAGAAAAGGAGTCCTTTGGCTATACATTGTTTCCACAGTGTATTTGTTACATGAGATACAAACTGTACAAGTTCTCCAGTTTACAAAGTTTTCTAATTTGCAGAAACAGTTCAGCCTATATTTAGAATATCGGCTTGAAATGTGAAGATTATTACAGATAAGGTACAGTCTAACTGGCTCAATGTGACAGCAAAAATGGAGTTTTAATCCAATCTGCAATCGTTCAGCTATGTACAAATGTACAGGAGGCTCCTCCGCGCGGCGCGCTCACCCGCTGCGGCGCAGCTAGAGGACGCCGTCGCTGAAGCGCGCCTTGCCGTACTCCACCAGGTCGTTCTGCAGCTCCCGCTCCTCGTCGTCTGCAAGGGAAACCGGCACCGGTGAGCGGCGGCCGCAGCGGCGCAGCCCGGCGCAGGGGAGGGAGCCAGGGAGCCCCCGGGGCACCCGGGAAGGGAGTCACGGAGCCAGGGGACGGGCAGCGCCGGGGCCATCCCCTTGGGATAACTGGGGTTCAACAGCTGGAGCCTCTGGCTCCCTACAGGCACCGTGCACAGATTCACTGACTGCAGAACTCACACTCGTGACTCCAAAAACGTTCCCGTAGATTTCAAGCTCTCCCATTAAAACCCAACAGAGCAATTGTCTGAAAAATCACGCTGCCAGGTCCTACCCTTCTGGCGTTAATATATAAGATTTTACAAAGAGGAGGGTACTTCCTGGGACAGGCACAGATGTCAGGACCCCTCTCCAGGCCTCTGAATAGACCGGAGGAATAAGGGTAGCACGTTCTCCATCTACTGCTCAGGGTTAAGAAGAACAACAATAAAAGGACCCTTTCCGAGTTCAGCGGCACAGCACGTTTCCAAGGATGGGATTTTTCACCAATGCTCCCGCTGTACTTTGCTATCAGCATTTTTACACAGCGCTGTGCTGGGAGCAGGAGCCCGACGGCGAGTTTGCAGCAGAGCTCTTCAACACCCTGCCCTCCGGAACTGTCCCCGTTGGGTGCGGGGATCGAGTAATCCTAGGGTATCCTAGGGTAGGGGCAGATGCAGCAAGGAAGCGCTCGGCTGGACCCGCACGACACCCCTTGTACCGTGCAGGGAACACCCCACGCAGCGCCCGTCCCCAGCACCGCGGAGCACCGAGCCAGCACGGGGCGGCGGCCTGCGGAGCTCCCGGCCCGCCGGCACGCGGCCGGAATGCCGGACGGGACATTCTGGCATTCAGGTGACAGAGCTCCCTCCTCGGGCACAGCGGCCACACGTCTCCGAGGCAAACGGGAAGGGATGTTCCGAGTGCAGAACACGCATGTGCCGCACACTCCGCTGCAGCCCAGCGCAAAGCCACGGGCTGCTCTCCTCAAACGCTGCAGGAGGTTTCAAGTCACCAAGGTCATTTCTTACCGCTACATGATGACAACCGTCCCCTCTCCACAGGGCCGGCCACGCTGGCCCTGCAGGAGGCTCAGTGCCCAGCATGGAGCAGGAAACCCGTCCTTGGGAAAAGCCACCCCAGGTCGCGCTTTCGTCCTCGGGAAAAGCCGCCCCAGATCGCGCTTTCCTGGCCACCCTGCTCGCACCCAAGTTAATTGACAGGTTATTAGGAAACACGTTAGGGAGGAAAGCCAAGGCCCCGGAACGGTCACTCCGGCTGTGCCTGCTGCATCCAGCTGCTCCCCAGCAGCCGCTCCAGCCGTTCCTGCCAGCACCCACACGGCCCAGGAGCAGAGACCCATGGTTTACAGCTGCCCAAGAGTGAATCCACATGGTCAGTGGGCTCACACGTGTCCTGAGCGAATGGGAAGCACTTTTATGAGGCCACTTACAGCCAGAACTTTATTTTTAAAATATCCCCTGCACTGCACTTCAACGCACCTTTAGCTTTATTTTTTCTTCCTCCCAAGTTTTCCACCAGCAGCTGCTGTTTAATGCTGATCCTTCCGTAACCAGCACACGGAATGCTACCATGAGCTGTCAGTCGGCAGTACACACGACACCGCGCTGCTACCTAAAGCCCTCAGCTCCCCCATGCAAAGAGATGGAGAGATCCACGCATGTCCGACCGGGGCAGGCAAAGCAGCACGTGGCAGAACAGCAGCGCTGCCCTATCCCAGGATCCGCAGTGTCCCGGAATCCGCGGTGTCCCAGGATTCACACCACCCTGAGACTCGCACTGTCCCAGGACCCAGCTCGCACCGGCACCTCCAGGATCCGACCACATCCTTAGCACAGACAAACACCCTCCAAAACGGGCTTATTGCATATTATAAAGTTTTGATTAGGTATAAAATTCAACAAATAAAACTCCGTGGATTTTATTTTAATGGGATGGAGATAAGACCCAAGCTCACCTTGGACGTCTTCTTCTCCACCATCACCATCCTCTTCCTCATTGTAAGCCAGCTCAGCCTGCTTGTCTGCCTCATACTCACCCACGTTACCATCATCCCCATTATAATCTGCCAGCTTAGAGCCCTGCTGCGGATCAACAGGGGATTCATTCTCATCAAAGAACCGGCCTGTGGAGTAGGCAAAGGATTAAGTCAGAAGCAGAGAGGAAAGAAGGCTCCAGACGAGAGCAGACCACGTCAGCATCCCCGGCGCCGCAGCAGCTTCCTGGGGGACAGAGGCAGGAGGAGGAGGAAGGTGCCGTGGCAGGGGCTGGGCCCAGGGCTGTGCATGGAGCCGGGGCGAGCCGGGCACCAGGGCTCCCCGCTCGACGCCCGTCTCTCCATCCGGAGCGGCCGGAATACATGTCCAAAGGGGACCCCAACCGGGACCACCTGCACACGCCAAGGATAGCGTCCCGGCCGCGCCGAGTGCACGGTGACGCGCCCTGCACATGGCGACACTCCCGGGTCACCACACAGCAAGTGCCCAGGGACCTTCCTCCAACACGGAAGACAGGAGTTTCTCTACCCCCAGTGGAGCAATCCTGCTGATTTCTTACATGGTGACATTGCAGATGTGTACCATGCTGCCAACAGGAAAAATTAGTGAAGATCTGCTACGCATCCTTAATTTGGTATTTTAAATTACCTAATTAATTTGGTTTTACATAAACCTTCCTATAAAAACATTTTGAATCAAGTTGATTTTTTTGTCTCCCAGCAAAGAATGAAGGATAGTTCCATACAGTGAAATAAAACAGTGGAAAAACGAGAATTAGCTGGAACTAGGAGAGGAGCAGACAGTCAACCAAGGACATAAACAAAACCAGCTCTAGCTCTAAGGTCACGTTCAGCACAGGTGTTCAATGGGATGCTAATGAGATCGGGCAAGTCCAATGCGTAACTTGCCAGTTACTTAAAGGATAGAACACAACGCACCAGCGGCATCCGCAGAGGATACACATCTAGAGGGATTGTGTATTAAAACATGGGATTAAAATGTGATACAATCTTTACAGACTGGAAACAGACTGAAATCTGCCAAGCCAGATGTTAGTGATTCATGCTGCAAGCAGTTAAACACAGAAGGAGAAGCAAAGAGTATGATTTTAATATTGGGATTAAAAAAAGAGGTTGGGGTTGCAATGGACAGATACAAGAATAAAATTGTCAAAAGAGAACTACAGACATGGCAGTATATAAAAGTCAAGTCAGAAATATCATAGGGCTATCTGGCTGGGGAAGAAACAGAGCAATCTACTAGACAATGCAGCTCAAATGTACAGGTTAAAGTTTGGGTTTTATTCACAAAATAAGAGGAAGTTATGGTCTGTTCATAACCAGGAATTTGATACACTATTCACTTCCATATCTGTAATTAAATTCCTGCTAATGTTGTGTATATGCTTGATACCGCCTTTTATGTGAGCAAAAGGGCAAAACCAGTACCATGGGGCACTCGCAACGCAGCGAGAGCTACAAGAACGCACCGACGGCGCGCGGAGACGCGAGACTGCAAGCACACGGACAGGCTGCAGCAGGAGCATGGGGACACCCTGCGGAGCGGCCGCAGCGGCACCGGAGCAGGGCTGAGCACGCCGGGAAGAACCAAGGACAGGGCCAGGCGCAAAGGGTCGGGCACACGGAGCCGGGCACAACAGGCCGGGCGTGCGGAGCCGGGTGCCCGGCGGGGTCCTCCCGGAGCGGGCAGCGCTGCACACGCGGGTGCCCAGAACACGCGGCAGCCGCTGGCACCGTGCACAGAAGCGGGGAACACCCAAGCTGTGCCCGTGGCACAGCAGCAGCCAGCATGACAGCCACCACTTCCCCAGACACCTTCCAGCAGAGCAACTAGAATCCTGTGGTCCTGCACCTGAAGGGGCTGGGGATGTCCCACGTCATTCCGAGCACGAATGCCAGGTGCTGCGTGTGTGACAAGAAGCGACTGCACGAGACAGGGCTGTGTTGTAGGGATGGCCGGAGGTTAGTGACAGCTTGGAACGTCCCAGGAGGGTAGCACTGAGGCAAAAAATTGCACGTAATATTTTCTGAAAATCAGCCCAAAAGGCACACGGGGCCTTGCTCTGCTGGGGTCCTCAAAGCCTCCGAGCGGCAGGGGTCAAATCCAGCCCTGTCAGGGAGAGCAGCCGATGCCTTTACAGCCTCCGAGAGGAGAAACAGGCCCCATCACCGCAGCTGCAGCCCGGCCAGCCCGGAGCTGCATCCTCGAGAATCTCCTTTGGGAAGCTGGAGAGTTTTGTGGATTCAGGGAAACTGAGCGGAAGAAAAGCTACAGGGATTTCATGGGGATTCCGAAGCCATCTATCACCACTTCATCAGAAATAACCATAAGTAGCACTAAAATAATGTAAATAATCTCTAATAATCTGTTTTTAAGAACAGCAAATTGGTCTCCCTTCCCCACCTGCTCCACTCCAGCCTTAGATTTTGAAAGCAACGCTGAGCCCTTCTCCCCTGCACACTACTGCCCAGTCCCGCCGCCGGGCGCCCAGAGGCTTCCTCGCATCTCCGAAACGTGGGATTCAGCCCAGGGAAGGGCCTTGCCAGCAAGCACTAGCTCAACCCCAGCAAGACACTCCATGCTATTCCTGAGAAATAATTTCAAGCACTGCCTGTACATATCTACTGAACTGCCCCTCAGCTATGTCACCCCTGTGTATTTAATTTTCTGTTCTTAATTGCAGACTACTTTTACATTTACAAACTACCACGTTGCTGAACGTGGTATTTGTCAACCTATTTGTCCCGTTATTCCTCATCCACTTCAAATATCCAGGACAGCCGCACAGAGAGGCACCTTTGGAAATCTCTCAGGTAAGCTTTCCCAATAAAGCTGGTACCGATACCGAAGTCAGGAACGTTCTGTTCTTGAGTTTGGGCCCCCTACGAGCGTCTTACTCCTGACCAAGTCTCCATTAACCTGCCTAGTAACAAGTTTTTGTTCCTCCGAACGCCCAGAGATTTCAGACTGCATCACTTTGGCACGTTTTGCCCTTGAGAATTCCACATTAACCACTTCAGCACAAACTGACTGATAATTTGCCTTGTCTTTCCAGATACCAAAGCCAGGATGACGGTCTCTGGAATTCCCCAGGTCCTCTTTCCACTCACTTTTGAGATGTCTTTAACCTCTCTCTATCTCCAAAAAGATACAAACAAACTAAACCTTCAAAGTCCAGAACGCCCTTTCTTAGCCTAACGCCAAGGGTTTACTTTTCCTGCAAACTTCATCACTGTCACCCGACCCTTTGAGGGAGCAGCGACCAGCGAGGTGACGGGAGAGGAGAACACACTGAACTGCCACCTACCCGTATTCCACCTTCTGTCCCAAAGCAAATCTTGGACCCATCCCCTGTGAGCAAATCTGGCAGTATGCTAACAAGACCTGTTCTAATGTAACTTCTGATTCATTTTAGTGCCTTAAAAATATATAGTAATACAGAAAAGAGGAATATTATTTTAAATTTATCTCCCTACTATTAAAAGAATATCTCCAAGAGATTGCTAGAAGTTAAATTCCTTCCTGCAGCATCTCCAAGCTAGAGAAGTGCCAGTCACGTTCCAGACCATTAGACAGTTTCCAGCTAACAAAGTGGAGTCACTTCCCACACCAAGCCCTTTATGTCCAGAAAACAAACAAACAAAAAAATTCATGGTTTCATGTTCACGAGAATGATCCCAACTTTCAGATCACTGACCCCAAATCCAATTCATGATTCTCTTCCAACAAGGTCTCTCCTATTTCTATGCCATGTTCATCCAACACAGGATCCTGGCGGAAGGCTATAGGCTATTCCTTTCCATTTCTCACCACTCTGAAAACTGCTAGTTCAAACTCATCAGCTTGTCATTTTAGACTAGGAACGGCTTTATCATAAAAACAAAGCCTAATAAAAGCTACTTAGCTGGAAGTACAAAAAAAAATCAAAATTAAATTAAGTAATAAAGAAAAATCTTGTTTTGACAAAAGCAGTAAGAGGTGCATCAGCACTATGGTTCTTTTTTCCTTCAAATGCTCTTTCTCCTTTCAATCCGAAACCACAGGAATTAACTCTTTAAAAATCCTGGTTAAGGTGTACCTAGTTAGCATACCCCGCTAGTGAAGTATCTCCACTGATACCATAGGAAACATGCTAATGTTTATATGGTTTCCTACAGGGGAAAGCACTTAAGGAAGATGCTTAATCAAACGCTATAGGCATATAGCTATAGGCTCACTTTGTTACAATACCAAGTGCACAGAGATGTCTCTTACAGATTAGAGCAAGAGATCTTAAACAGCTGAATATCTAAGAGCTACATTTCACACAGTCATACATTTCTTCTTACAAATTCCTACAAATTCTTTTACAAATTCTTTTTTTTTTTTTTTCAGCTTTACTCTCCGGAGGACCACGTACCAAAGTGTCTCTGATTTACTAGAAATACTAGAAAGTATTATTATAACAGATATAAAATGAAGATATTTTCTTAGTACATGAAGAACATAGTATTGACCAACTTACTTTGCTTCATCTTCTGCAAGTCGCTGACTCTGCTCTTTGGAAGTTTTATATGGTCTGTTTTCATTTTGGGTTCTTTCTGATTTTCCGTATTTTCTTCAAAAGTTAAGTGCTGAAGAGAATTTGGAGGTATCTGCTTCGGAGTATCAGCATTTCCCTCACTGTCAGCATGCAAACCTACAGAACGAAGAAGTGAGCTTAGTTTCTAGAAGACTCCAAAAGAAGTTTACAGTGTTACTGCAAGGGGTAATTCATTACATTTCAGTGAGTAATCAGTCCTCTATCGTGCGACCTTGGCAATGGCTTTTCAGTGGAGATGCGTTTCATCAAACCTAGACCAGTAACATGCTTATGCATTTCTTCAATGTTTTAAAATCCAATAATCAACTAAACAATATTCACAACTTGCTTCAAGAGTTTTGATTTTGGCTAAAGTTGCAGCACATTACAGAAGTCAAAGTAAAAAAACAGAATCATAAAACCACATTAACTAAAGAATACTGAAAAACTTGCCACCTTGACATGAAGTGCCAACATTCTTTTGATAAATGTTTCTAGACAGAGAGTAAGCATTTTGCATGCTATCTTTCATGTTTTTCATTGAGAAAGTCAGAATGAAAGACTCAACAATAACTGAAGGAAGCATTTTAAAGCCTTGACATTTAGAAATCCTTCCCCCTCCCCAACAAAAAGGAACCAAAAATAGGCATAACAAATAATTTGAAACTGTTCGGCCATGTCAAAAACAATATATGCTTGAGTTATATTTAAAGTTTTTGAGCGTGACATTATTTATGTCACTTGAAGTACAATATCTTTTTTTTTAATTCTCCTTTGTCCATTGGAGAAATTTTGAAGCACTCACCTTTGAAACTTCCAACTGTCTAATTTGGTTGAAATTGGTCCAAAGGCTCAGAAATTACTGGTGTGTGGGTGGGGAAATAGATATACGATATAATCACATAAACCTCAGTGCCTCATGAGGCCACACGAGGAATACACTCAATCTTGCGTGGTGCAGAAATCAATTGCTTTTCTTTTTATAACTGCATAACACACAAAAAAAGGGGACTGGGCACTTTCACCTAACATTTATGATGGGGTAGCAGGCATCAGCTGATAAGTTTTCTACAAGATAACGACACATCAAACACTGATAAGTGTTTTACCTGGAGCCAGATCTGGAGCCTGGGGCTGTTCAGTTGGCAGATTCACAACAGGTTGACGGCTTTCACTTTGAGAAGCTGAAATAAGGGGTTTCTTTATAGCTGAAATAAAATACATTGACAAAAGCCTTAATGTGAAACAAATGAACAAATGGCCACAATATACTGAGCCTTTCTCTGACTTTTTTTTTGCTTATTTTTAATCAGATGAAAATATAAAATACAAGATTTCTGAAAAAAGTATCAAAAGCACTGAAGCATTCAACATTTTCAGGAAATATAACTTCTAATAAACAAATACAATAAGAACTGTCAGGCTTTATACTCAAATTTTTTTCCTATACAGAGGTTTTAAACCTTCGTGATCACTGTGAAACACTTGGTATGCTAACAAGACATACATGTCACCAAGCACCCAATTGAGAAATTATTAAAATATTTCTTCTAACCAGTGGGTGTATCTTCAGCTTTAGCAGGGTCATTGTCTTCTATTTCAGGCATGCCTGCATCTCCTCCTAGCTTGAGTTTCTCTGTAAAACAAGAACAAGATGATATTCTTCACTCATCTCTGGAAGTTTTAAGAGAAGATTTACCCCTCAGGGGAGGCCCCAAGAGCAGGAGCAGAGCCCCTCTTGCACAGCCTGCAGCACACTAACACAACTGCAGGACAGCTCATAGTGACGGCTGCTCCTGAGCAGTGTGCTGAGCTAAGGCAGGGCTGTCTTCAGAAAGGGACGGCACACGGAGGCACTGCTGAGGACAGCAGAGTAGGAAACACTTGCTAGAAGAACCTGACTGGAATGGACACGGAACTGAATTTACAGTCACTGGTTCAGCAGCATAAAAGGCAGAAGCCAAGGGAACCCATCTGACTTCCAGGAGAGGCCGAGAGCCAGGCAGCGACCACGCCGGACCCCCTCCGAGCGGCTCCCGCACAGCCGCTCGCGGCCGAAGCTTCCACCGCTCCTGCTCGCTCGCCCCGTTACGCCTCTCATAGCGGCTCCAAAGCTCCTGAGCACCTTCCGGGGCAGATTCCAGCTCTGCAGCAACCTGCCCTTTCCCTAGCTCAGCCCAAGGCACATTTAAGAGGCAGTGGGAGACACTTCCCAGTTCACAAAGGCCACGTAAGAAAGCAGATGTGAACTGAACCAAGAAAGGACACGAAACTGTGCAGGAAACTTTTTTAAATAAGTAGAGAAAGGACATGCTGATTTCTGGACTCCTATAAACTCTTAACTTCGTACAGTCATGTGTTACCCGAGGCAAACGATTCGCTGTCCTACTGTAAATACCCCCCTAATTCTGTACGACATCAATGGGAAAAACAACAGGCCTGCATCTATCACAGTGACAAAAAAATACCTTTGCCATCTACAGCACGATCCGAAGGCTCTTCATTTTTCACTGTATTATCTTCTGCCTCTGGAACAGTCTTAGATACTGCTGGGTGTTCATCATTAAGACTGACTTCGGTGCCTTTACTGGGCTGAATTTTCTGCGTGGTCTGTTAGAACAAATTCATTCAGAAACAATACTAAAGAGAGCCGTGAAAATTAAACTATAAAGGCTCTCAGTTTTAAGATTACTTTAGGAAAGCAAAATTGCATTTATGAATTAGATCATCACCAAAAGGAACAACAGCAGAGGTCCTCTAGATACAAATCTCAGTCCTGAGGGTAGTTGGTAAAAGTACAGACGCTTGTAACCAAAGAACTTAAAATACTGTACAGTTGCATGATGCTTTCATAGGCATGTAAAGGAAAGCAGAATTGCTCATCATCTGTCAATAACACTACAGCTATTCCAGAAAAACAGCACGAAAACTCGGGCCACACCACAATACATTAATTTTACTGCAATACAACTTACAGGAGAACCTCAGAAAGTTATTTTTATGGGTGCTACACTTGCTAGAGCTCTCCCTCTAACATGAAGCTACCACACAATCTGTTACCAAACATAATTATATGGCCACCCAGAGCAAATTACCATAGCAAAAAGTTACCAGGTACCAAAAAATTACCATGGCCAAAAATTACCAAGGCCAACCAAGCTCAAACATATGACAACCAGTTAAGACATCATGAGCCTTGCACCTCAGATGAGGGAGATTTCTGCAAACATTTCTAGATTTTAAGGCAAAATTTGATTGAAATCTGCTTAATGGTTTGTAATATCTGTAAACAGACACTGAACAAGGAAATGAAGTTTTCATTCAAGGTGGGTTATCTGTTCGTCCTTTTGTAGGAAACATGCCCATCTTCTACTGACAGCTTGCACAGTATAATTACCCACTTGATGCCATTCACAAAGCAGCGTATTTGAATCCCATTAGCACCTGGAAGCCTCCGAGATCAGATTCCCCTTTGCAATAATCTATATAATATTACAAGAGCATTGATCCTACCCTGGAGACCTACGAAGTAATATCCATTTTAGAGAGAAGAAATGGAAATCCTGAGCGATGATATCATGTAGGAAGGCTGTAGCAGAGCAAAGCATTAAGTCTGATCTTCAGGGCTTAGTTCAACAACTGAACAAAACAAGCAGACACTCTTACACTAATATTGATTTAGGACTGTGCAGTGCAACGTTTACCCAAAACTTGGAGGGGAAGTGTCCAGGAGCTCCACGTAACAGCTTGTTATGTGGAGAGCAGACTTGGGGTTCTTCTAATTCAACAGAGAAATTTAATTGTTTATTACCTTTTGTTCCCGTATAACTTGGTCCACTAATTTCTTCATATTTTCTTCATGTTGCAGTTTCATTTCCTTGATCTGCTGGCTACACTGCAGACTTAATTAGAAACACATTATCAATCACATTTGAGTAGTTATATCAGCTCTCCCACAAATGAAAAGAAAAGAAAAAAAAAAGACTTGCACAGAAAGCCAAATCTGAGAGAAGTAGAATAGTTTGGCCAAAAATCCATGCCTTGGAATGAGAGTGGAAACAGACTGAGCAGAGCAGGAAAAGAGGACTGGAAAGAGACAGGGACAGAGCAGAAAAACAGGAAAATAAACCAAACAGCCCTGAAAACACTTCATCCCAACACCTGAAAAGCAACTGCAAATTCAAGCTCCTGTCATCAGCAAACACGAGTTCCACTGGGAATGCATGGAGTCAGCCCCTATGGCTGTCGACACAGAGGATGCACAACTGCCACCACCAGTTACAGCTACCAACTCAAATGATAAAAAAATTGTAATCACACAACTGAAGTCCCAGGTTTTCTAACAAACCACAGAGATCAACCAAATTAAACAAAATTCCCTGAGCCCTAACACAAATACATTTAAAACTCTTTTTGTGATTTTATTTATATTTATATATATATATTTTCTCTTCCTCTCACTCTAAGGTTGCAGAAGTAGTTTTCTCCCTTCTTCATTATTAACTTAAAAGGCTGAAATTAACTTCACCTTTCAATTATATAGAATGTTTTCACCTCCACTTCAAAAAAAATTCTTAGGAAGGGAGTAATGAATCTGTGTCTGACAGAACTGTGGAAATTAAATTCAATTCTTCCATTTATCAGTTCCCATTAACTAACATCTCCACGTTATTAAAAAAATCATTTTGACTTAAAATTGCCTAATGCTGAATAACTATCACAAGTCAGATTTTTCAGAGATAATTCAACTAGGGGTAGAAGGAAGAAGAAAGCACCAAAAATAGCAAACCTTAAAATCAACAGCCAGCTAAGCCAAAGATGCATCCCCAACAGGGTACAATCGAGTTTGAGGAATAACAGAACTAGGTTCATTTGTACTTTTAAAAAAATAAAATAAATATAGCCTTGCATTACACACAAGCAAACCTATAGATAGGAACATTTCTAAAGACATACCTATCATATTCCAATCTCCTCGTAAGGTAAGTATTGTTCTTCTTGTATTCATGAAGCTGATCTTCCTGGCGAATGAATTCTTGTCGTAATTCTGCCAGTTGTTCTAGATCAAAGTGCAAAATCAACATAAATATATACATACAACAAGAACATCTCATAGGGCATACAACTTTCAATGTTGTGATATAAATTACAAATTAATGCAAGAAACTTATGTTATTTCTTCTACATATATTTTTAAAATTCTTAAAGTAATTTAGAACACGTCAGTTGACTCTTGTATGCCAGATTTTTGATTCTTAATTAAGAAATTAACAAAATAAATCTGATACTGTGTGACCTGCCATGCTTTAAAATAAATAATCATCTATGTTATCACTAGATTATTTTGGCATTATGATCAAATACTTTTTCTAGAAAATTAGTGCACAGAAAGGATACTTCACACTAGCCATAAAGCCATGTAACATGCTCTTCACAGGCACCTGTTCCAGGAGTTCTCTCTCTCCTCTTCAGGCTACAAGTTATTTGTTAAGCTCCCTACTGTTTTAAGTTGAAACTATGCAAATACAGACAGAAACGTAAAGGATCTTGTCTTCAGGCGTGTATGAATTTTGGCAGTATTTCCTCCAGGACTCTGAAAACCAGAGACAAGGCTGCAAGGCCTGTGGAGAACAGCACAGACGTGCACTCTTAAATGACGCTTTCTGCTTCTTTTCTGAGCTGACACAAGTATCACAATACTGCTGATCCAAACCACACAAAATCGTGTGCACTTTGATCATGAAAACGATTCTAATGCCTTGGAAGTAAGCGGTGTCAGAATGCATGTTTTTTTTCCACGGAGAATAAAGTCTGCGGAAGACAACTCTACCCTTACCATGCTAGACAACAAACAAGTGCCAAGGAGTTTCAGATGAGGAGATGCTCCTGCATCACCTGAGCTTTCATTTCAAACGTGCTCTGCAGGATCTAGGCGGTTATAACACATGCAGCCTTACAGCCCTCCAAACACAGTTTGACCATAAATCCCTTACCCTTTAAGCGATGTATATCTGCCATTTGATACGATATGTTGTTCTGCAACTTAATCTGAAACGAAAGAAAGGGGAAAAAAAAAAAAGCTTATATAAATACAGGGGATCTTGAGCAGGTTAGGAAGTGTTTATACCTGCAAAGAACTAGTTGCTTTTGAATTCTGATTTTTTCGACTGTAAGGAAAGAATACCCATAAAGGAATATCAGAATGACAACAGAACATTACTGCAACTATAAATAGCTTATATTTAGTTATCTGTAAGTGATACCAACTTAAGCACTACATCTAGCCATTGCTACCAAAGACTCAGAAAAGTTTCCAAGACGTATTTCTATCACAAAAGCTGATTTGTCAAGACTAAAATAAACAAACTGCATTCCAATATTGCAGAAAGGGATAGTGGATTTCCAATGTCAAACACAAACGTATAAAAATAAACAAACAGCACCATTAGCAAAAACAAATTTTCACCTAATGCATGTTGAAAGTAAATATTTAATGGGATGTTACATAATATTCATAATAGGAATTATACTTTAAAGAGTGAATGTGACACCAACAGATTTTCGTGAGTATTTAATTCAATATTTATTTTAATTGCTATATTTTCCTTACTAGTTCATACACATGAAGTTATCAATTAAAAATGTTTTGTCTTGTTCTTGCACAAATTAAAAAAGAATCAGAAATGAGGAGAAAGATGTGCAGGCAGAAGACACGGAGAATGGGTGAAAAAGCCCACGGCTGCTATTAGGCAATACTGGTATCAAATCCCCCAACTAGGCCTGACATAAAGAGTAACTGCCCTGGGGTGCTAAAACAAACATCGCTGCCATCCTGGATGGCAAGGGCAGAATTACCTCCAGGTAGAGGCTGCATCTAAAGACTGCATCTTATCTGATCGTCGTTTAATTAAGCAAAAAGGTAAAACAACCCACAAAGCATTGTACCTATAAATACTTTCACAAACAGCTTCTGCATTATTTAAAATGCAGGTATCTTTGCCTCTTAAGAACCTCTATGTTTCCCATTTTAAACCTACACACGGGCACACGAACTTTGGGGCGGCAGGAAGCAGATACACAGGCTGCTTCAATTCCTGCACAGGTTCTGATGTTCAGTGTCCGAGTCACTTATCTAAAATGCCTGTAGAAAAAAAAAAAATATATATATATATACACACACACATACACACACACACGCCCTTACTTTTTTAAGATTTCTTCCACACATTTCTGACATCTTTTTTATCATATAAATTACTTAAAAAAAAAAAAACAAAAAAAAACTATGGAATATTTGTAGAGAGAGACACTCAGTTCCCGACTCTACAATTCAATTTGTCCCATATGTGTTCAGGCACTCACAGCTTTAGGAAGTGCCGAAATCGTGATTTTCTGCGGAACACAGTGCACACCACGGCAGTATCCAGGCGCTCCCGCCACACAAAGGAGGCTCCCAGGGAAGCTGAGCGCTCCATGGAGCGTCCTGCCTGTGCCAGACTCCGGCACAGCGGCTCATCCGTGGGCAACGCCGGCAGCAGCCCCTCTCCCGTGTCGGAACACGCGGATTTGCAGGGCGCTGAGAGGTGCCTCCAGCGACACTGCTCATGGAGAGGAGAGCGAACAGCCAAACCCACCCGCCTCGCAGGGGTTTTCTCCCCACATCAGAAGGCGGACGATGCAATCTTTCCATAACCTCAGAACACTGACCATTCTGCTCCGAAACGTGGCTCTCCAGGGGGACACTTAAGGATCCACTGTGGCATTTCAGAGCCACATGTATGAGGAGCGATTAAATATGCTCTCTGTGCAAGCAGGAATCAAAACAAGGAAGCTTACTAGTTACAGGACTGGCAAAAAAAAAACCAATTTTTTTTAAGTAAAAAACTGCCTCGGGTTTCCTGTGCTAAAAAAAAGGCGCAAAGATGCCCTGCGGTGAAGGTTTTACACAGAACCAAAGCATAAAAATAACCTCCCATCCTTTCTGTGAGGAAAGTGTGTATCTTACAAACTCTTTTTTTAATCTCACTTCATCTGCTGGACGCCAGGAGATAGCAACGGATGCAAAAAGTTATTAGATGAGTATTAATTAAAGAGTATCTTTTCTCTCTGTTTGGGGGAAATACAGGAGCAGGGGTATTAAACAGAAGAACTGTAACCAGCAGTAATCATCATTTTACCTGCCTTCCACTCCAGTACAACTCTTCTGAAAAGCCCCAAGTGTATGAACCTAGACTGGCTATGAGCAGCAGAGAACGCGTCAGGTAGAGAGTTATTCCCTTTTCAAACCTTTACACAACAGAATCCCTCATACAGAAAAGCTTTCTTCCACTTAAACTACAAAACATTTGACTTCTAATGAGTTTGGTGCTGGGAGATGCTTTTCTATTAACAAGAATCTGATCCAAAAATTTGATTATCAATTTTACCACGGTCTTCAATTCTGTAGATTTTATGCATCAGATAGAAGTGACAGCACTCATAGCCAAAACATCTCAGCTGACAGTAAATGTCCCTAGTCTGGGGGATAGAAAGGGAGAAGCTGCTTATGATTCATGGGAGCTGTTCCACCTACACTCACAAAAACATGGAGCAAGTCCAGTTCTTTCATCTGCATCCTCCTCCAATCTAGACCTATTTGTACTCTTCTTTCTCAGATCTGCTCGAAAACAACTGGGGGGAGGGAAGAAACACCACCCCTCTAGCCCAGGGAGCTCAATTCAAGAAAATTAAACATTACAAACCCTGTGCTGGCCGGTGCTACGTATAGGCAAGGCAGTACCTACAGCGCTATTTGAATTGCAAGGGTCTTGTCATATAATAAAAGGCAATGAAAGAAAAGACAGTCACAACATCCTGAAGCTCCTCCATGTGTATGGCAGGATGGAACAGGGGTGGTCTTGCTTCCCCATTAAAGACTGCCTGAACGACAAAGTGACCATCCGTATTTCACAGAGTCATTTCTTCCTCTAGCAAGAAGACTCCTTGAAATCTCTGTCAAGGCAGCACAAGCAGATGCCCACAGTCCTCGGTGCAGCTTAACGCACACAGGAACAGCGCATACATCGCTAGAGTGCATTCAGGAACGTCAACAGTCCTCTTGCACAAAGGTCTATTTTTCATAATCCTTCCGTTACTAATTTGTTACCTGTTTCAGAGCAGCCAGTGTTATTGTCAGGTGTTTAGTGGAGGCCGGAGACCAAGCACGGCTCCACACTGCAGCGTTGGCAATGGAGAACGTGCAGTGAAACAGCAGGAGGGCTCTAACGTCCCCACCACAAAGCTGCAGCTCTGCAAGCGAATAAGCTATGCCGGAATTTTGGCTACAAAGCTCTGGCAAGGAAGGTAAGCTGCTTCCAAGCACGTTTCACTAACCAGTTTCAACATACAAAGCTTCAGCTAAGGGAACAAGGTGCTATTACGCTGCTGGCACAGCCAGGAACAACTGCAGAATGAGCCAGGCTTGCTGCGAGGTCTGCCAGGCCCCAGGTAGGACCCCGCCGTGCTGCACGGCTGCCTTGGAAGCCTTCCACCCTGCACTCGTGCCATCCAAGCACTTTTGTGAGCAAAAGGAAGTGGAAAGCCATGGAAAACAAGGTGCCCTCACCATGAGCTGCAAAAACTATGAAACATTCAGGTTCATAAATAAATATTTATGCTAAGCTGCATGTGTGACTTTCTCCCCCAGGAGCTGGATTGCTACCCTTGCTTCCCTCCCAAGGAGAGGGGCTCGAGGAGAGCAGTGTCCTCTATCCTGTCCCAAGTCCTAAGGGACCATCACAAGCTCATCACGCTTAGCAGAGGCAGAAAGGACCAGTCTCCAACATCTTGCCTCTTGCAGAGAGCTAGATCTACTCTTGCATCTTCCCCTGTGACGTTACCAATGGCTGCTGGGGACCAGAAGCAGCAATCCCCCAAAAGCAGGTGCTGTCACAGCTCCTCCCTTCACCATCTCTCCTTCGGCAGCCACACCTGCACTTTCCTATCCACTTAAATCTAGCTCCCACAAGGCTCTTCTCTTCCCACCTCTCCTCATACTCTCCCCTTTCTTTCAAGTTCCTTAGAAGACCCCTCCACTTGTGAGAAATTCACAAATTCTCAGTCTCTCAAGATCTTTTACATCAGCGAATATCTCTCCCCCGAGACCTGCCAGACTTGATTATCCTATATCTAAAGAACTGCTCAGACAAAAGTTAAAATCTTTTTCTAGCTTTAAATGTAGCAAAATGATTTCCCCGTCATTTTTCTTCGGCGTACTATAGCCCTCTCAAGGAAACCTCCCAGCTTCAACACACTGCCAGTAGCAGGTGCTGCCTAATTGCAGGTCACTACTCACAGTTTACAGTACATCAAGTTTACACTTTAATAAACATTAGACTGAGCAGCAAGCGGTTTCACAAGACACCAGGCCAGTTTACTACATTTACAGCTCTAAGAGCCGTTGCAAGAGCAAACACTGTTCTGTGACTGGCTTGTAAAGCACGCGAGGGAGGGAGGGGAGAGCCAAGGGTGCGACGTGGCTATAGATCTCCCGGAGCCAGGAGGAAGCTGCCGGCAGAAACTCAAGCTGCTTTCACACTGGAAGATTTATCCTTGATGTGGGCGAGCACAAGGTAAAGAATCCCTCACGAAGGCTGCGGAGCACAAAGCAGAACAGACACTACAACAGCTACCAGAGTATCATCTTTCAAAGGAGCTGCTATGAAATAAAAACCTAACTGTTGTCTTCACTCGGTACCCTGGGAATTACCAGTGTCACTTCCTTATTATAGCTCCTGCATTTCACAGACAAACTGGGCTTGCTGGTATGGATTGTTTGAACATCATCCTGGCTAAATTCTGTTTGGAAAAAATAAAAAGAATCAGTCATTTTTTTGGTCAGGCACTTCATGCACACTTTGTGCCTTTTTTTTTTTTTTTTTTAAGCAAAAGATCTGTTGATTGCTTTACTCCCCAAGGCATTTCGCTTAATTATTTTTTAATTTAGGATTGTTGCCACTGAGAACATTTAAGCAGCTCCCAGAGGACGAAGAGAGAGAAATGGCCAGTAACTGCCTATTGAAAAAATATACTGCTAGCCTTACCTAGAGACACACACAATGTTCGAAGCACCTGGAAAGAAGAGGTCTCACTTGAAAGATCCAGCTCGCATGGCTTGCAGGGGCAGCTTGCAGCACCCTGAACAAACACTCCTACTAAGAGTGAGAACACTGCCAGCAGAAAAGAAAAATTCAGTAAAATACATTAGACTGGGCTTTAATGATCACTGTAATGGATCTGTGCATTAGCAGATCATTCAGAGCTACAAACCTGATCCTGATCAGGCACAATATTCATTTCTGTCACAGAGGGCAAAAAAAGAGCCCAAGTTAACAACAACTTTTTGCCCACAAGAGAAGGACGAGTGATGCCTGACGGTATAAAATCTGATCACGTTAAGTTTAACCTGCCAAAGCTGTTTCTGAAAAAGTATAAAGAAACAAGTTTACAACAGATGAAGCTGCCCTATATGTATACAGTATTTTTTATATAGTACTAAGGCACCTGCATTCGGATTTATTATGCCATTGAATCACAAACTCAATCTTCTATTACTGAAAAGCTTTAAATCAAATATGGCCTTTGTGTGTTTATAGTAAAATGAAATTACTTAGGGCACGGTAATAACTGAAAGATTTGGATGAACCGTTCCCTTTTAATAGATGATCTTAAAAAAGGTCCATGAAGCTCAAGATCTTCACCTATCTATGAAGACCTCACTCAGGATGCTGACATTTTTACACGTAAAATGACAAACAAACATATCTTAATGTGATCCAGAGGAGCTGACACTCACGACGAGCAAAACCGCTATAGAAACCTGATCATTGCTGGTCTATCTTCAAACTTCAGTTTTGCAGAAATTATAAAGATTCATTACCACTTAATGAAGTTGGTTACAGCAGAATTTCAAATTAAAAAGAAAAAATATGAAAGATAAATTCATTACAGAACGCCTGCATCTATATAGGCAGTGAGTTGAGAACAGGAACAGCACACAGCTAAGTACCCATAAACTTCAGTGATTACAAGTTTGTTTTAAATTAAGAACAGCCTACTTAAACCACTGAAAACAACTCCCATACACTCTTGCAAGATTATATTTCTCCCTGTAGAACATTACAGATTTCCCAAAATACAAGTTTCTTCTATTAAATCAAGCCTTACAGTGTAACCCCATCATTATAGCTTACTTGACTACCCATAGTATAATTTTATATGTAACAATTAACAGTAACATATGGACAGCTCATTCCTCCTGAACACAGGCTGGACAGTATCTTCCAAGATATCTCTAATTTTACAGTTTATCCCAAGCTCTAAGGAATCAGCTGCCAGAGAGAAAAAAAGTTTACTAAACACACAAATGACTTGATTTTAAAGCTTTAGTAGGAAAGGTGATGTTGCAGTTTTAGTATAAACTAAGCTCGTTTGAAGGAGTCTGTGATTCTCCCCAACTTATTTCCAAGTAGTTAGATTGAGAGATTACATCTCACTTACATCTAAGGGAGAACCCAGAAATAAGGTCGGGCTTTAGAAACCGCTCTGCTTAATAACAACCAACAGCTGCAGTTTAACCCATCAGCCAAACTCCACTTACAAAAACTCGGTATTTGGTTGTTGCTGTGATGATTTGCTCAGTAACTGTGACATGAAACGGACAGAGTAAACTCAGCCACTTGTCAGCCCCATGGAGGGGTAGGTAGTTCCATAAATTCTCCTGTGAAGAGCGGTAGGGTGGTAGAAATAGGGTGGTAATATAAACTGCCCACACATAGCGAACCTCCACCCGACAGCTACAGCCAGGAGAGCTCGTCCCGCAGCGGGCACAGCCTTCACCCGCTGTAAGAGGCTGCCTGCAATCACCATGAGAGCAGAGCAGGGTAGCTGGTGCTTTCAGCCCTTCTCTCCTCCGCAGCAAAGGGCCCCGTGCTCCACAGCAACTTCTGTGCCAGCAACGAGCTTTATGATCCACCCAGGGACGAGCTCCACCAGGAGCCCTTATCCCAGGCATTTGTCTGGTTAAGATAGAGCACTGCCCTGCTACACGGGACCTTCTGTGAGACAGGGCGAGAACACGCTCGGGGGGGCTATATCTGCTGCTTTGTGCCTTCAAAGCAAGGCGGGGGGAAAAGGCCTCTCGTTTTAAAACTGTGGGCAGGTACAAATGATTATTAATTAAAAAAAATAACCTCAGGAAATCATAGAATGAAGGTTTAAGAAGGGGAGGTTAAAACCGCAGCCGGGGGAGCGCGTTCCCCGCTGGCAGAACCGCCGCGTTCCCTGTCATGCTGGACGGGGGGTCCCACGGAGGCGCTGCCGCCCCCGGCCCCCGGTGCCGCCCGGGCCCCCGCGGCCTCCTCACC
>JAWLRI010000245.1:295105-311701 GCA_034781795.1 Crypturellus tataupa
GCCGCCGCCTCCTCCTCGCGCGAGGCCGCCGCGCAGCTCTCGCGAGAGCGCCGCCCCACCGCACGTGGTGCCGCGTTCCCGCGCGCGGGCGAGAGGGAGGGAGGGAGGCGACGCGCTGAGGGGCCGCCATGTTGGCGGTGTCGAGACGCGGCCCCTATGGGGCGGGAAGCGGCAACCGTGGAGGCGAGGGCGGCCCCGAGGAAAGGTGCGGTCCCCGACGCTGTCAATGTCAATGTCACTGTCACAGGTGGGAGTTGGCGCTTCAGCCTCGCTGGCACGTGTGGGAGTTAGCGCTTCGTCTCACAATAATGGGATAAAAGATGCGGTTGTAATCAGATTACCCCGCAAACCGCTTACCCCCGGCCTCCCTGAGGCTCACAGCACCACAAGAGGGAAAGGGAAGACAAAGAATGTGCCCAGAATGGAGGCAGGAAGGCTCAGGACGGGGCTGGGGCTGCCGCGGCTGCCTGGCTGCTTCCTCCTCCGTGAGGGTTGAGATGGTCAGAAGGGAGAGAGAGTTGGGGTGAGATCCCATAACACTGTGTTCAATGCAGGGGACGTATTTCCAGGCTGTCCAACATAAAGATTTTGGGGATGAGGTAGCCAGAGTGGAATAAACGCTTTTGCTGAGCTAAGAGAAGAAGAAAAATGGTGCAAAGCCACTGAAGGAATAAAGAATAAAGCACATTCCTGCAGCACACATGGCACAGTCTGCCAACCCTGATACTGTGTTAAGGCACATGTTCCTCCCCCTCTTTTTTATTTTTTTTCCTTCAGACTATTCCATTCCTGCACGCTGTTATTTGCATTTCAGGACCTTGATGTTAGCACACTGGCACCCGGCTCATCTCAGCTTGCCAGGCTGCCATCTGCAGATGGTGGAGCAGCTTCACCGTGTAAAGCTGTACAAATTTCAGCTCATTACTGTGCTGGGTAGCTGTAGTTTCCTCAGTGCACATTCATGGTGTTCTCTTCCTGGTTCTCTGCAAACCCGAGCACAGAGAAAGGTGGTGATTATCCAAATATACTGCACGTCCCCGCTTTGAGCTCCGAGCTGCGTTTTGCACTCTGTGGTCTCTCAGCAGCCTGCATCAGCCTGTCCTTCCGTGCGGTGCTCGGCAGCGTTTTCCTCCCTCACCGGGTGTTTTTCTGCAGGTTTTGTGCACGCCGGGGCTCCGCGGCGGCAGCAAACCATCTCCGTGGCAACGGGAGCGCTGCGAGCCCGCGTGGGGCCCGGACCAACACGCTTCCCTTTCGGAGGACGTTGCCCTTCCGTCTCAGCAGTGTCACCGGCCCCACTCCTCTCCTCCAGCTCGGAGAGCCCACGCTGCTGCTCCAGCATCCCCGGCTTTGTCCTGCCTTGTGGCTCTGCTCCTGCATTGTGTGCGGGGCAAATAGATCTCTTGGCATCCCCAGCGCTGCCTTGGAGCAGGATCTTGGCCAGTCCTTCACAACTGTTTATCTTGGCTAGTCCTTCACAGTGGTTTGTCTTGGCTTGTGCCACACCGAGCAGTAATGGAAAAACTCCATTATTGCACCCTGAATAGAGACCATTATGTGAAGCATAACACAAGCGCGAGAGGAAAGTCTACAATCACACCTGTCCTGGAGAGCTGGAGGACTTCAGGAGGAAAAATTGTTAAGGATTAAGTCAAAAGCTAATGCGCTTCTAGATCTCCCTGGTAAAGAGCTGCTTTATAATAAGTGTTTTATTATATTCAAATTTAGCATCCTTGTAGAAATGAGAAAAAGAGAAAAAAAAACCACAAAATCTACAGTAGTAATGAGCAGCTTTGGAAAGCAGAACTGTTCAAGGAGGTTTGTCAGAAGAAACGTGCCTAAGAGGTTATAACGTTTCTGTGAAGCATGGAGATCGTTTCAGGTTGCCTAACAGAAACTCAGCCTAGGGGTAGGTTACCTACCAAAAACACCCCAGGAGAACCCGGGGAATAGCCTGTGTCCTTTAACAGAGCCGGGGGGCAATTTTCAGGTAAAAGCCAAGCGTCTCCCTGCGAAATGGGAGTTGTGTCCAGGGAAAGCAAGTGGAAAGGCTGGTCTATCAAGGTGGATGCAGAACTGCTGCACAGCAGGGCAAAGGGAGCAGCAGGGGAGCTTGCCACACACCAAAATGTTCATGCACTGCAATATCCGACCACATGTTTATGGAGGGTTTATATCATTTGGGGGATAATCGGGGCTAAAGTTGACTAGAAAGGGTTACTGGGTTTGATTACACTAAGTAACTGAGTAAATACAAAAAGGGATGCAGTTTTGATAAATATCAGGTGATGCCTATAGAAGAAAACAAAGTGACTGCAGTGCTGCATATACAACAGTGTGTTCTTGGATATCTCTGAAAGCACCAGCGTTGTCCTGCTGTTCATCATGGATGGGGAAAGAAACAAATAGAGGTTGGCAGGAGAGGATGAAGAACAAAATAGAAACCATTGCCAAAGCTGCAGTGCTGCCGCACCTGGAACACTGCAGTTTTGATCACAGGGTTATGAGAGGGCTGTGAAATGGGCACTTGGGCTGGGATCATCAGGCAAATGTGTGGAATAGCTTTTGTTTGAGGAGACAGCGAGGGAATTTGGAAGAGGTCATAAGGAGAAGGGCTGTAATAAAGATATTTAACGTGATGGATGATACAGAGAAGGTAAAATTATTTAGCGTTTCTTATGCTAGTAGGACTAAGAGGTACTGAGTGAAATTACCAGGCCCTGGTCACTGAGCGTCACCACTGCTGCCACCGTCCCGGTGCTGCAGGGCAGCGCAGAGGCAGGAGCGCTCATTCCTGCTGCGAAGTTCGTGCAGTCGATACGTGCAGCCGTAGCGTTCCGCGGGGTGATTTGATTGCCCAGTTTCTTTTTGCATTTATATAATGCTGGGTAGTCTGAATATACAGACAATGCAGATACCCATTACTTACATGGAGGAAAATGGCATCCCGACCTGCTCGTGTGGAGCAATCTTCCATTAAGCGCGCGTCATGTCCCTGCTCCGGGGCCATTCACTGCCAGAGCTGCCCTTGTTGCTGTCCCAGCATGTTCCCTTTGGACACTGTTGTTATGCTGCTGCCCACAAACTGCTCTATTTTTTCCCCAATCCCCAGGGAAGTCGTGAACCTGCTACCAGAGCCCATGCCACGTCCAGACACCAGGACACCAGGACACGCAGAGGCACAAGGGCCAACATCACCTACAAGGAAAGTGGTGGCACTTCCTCACGGAGAGGCGGGAAAATCAAAGCCAAGCTTTGTAACGGGCATCAGCCTCTTCTTCCAGCTGGGTCATCTCTGGAAAATGAGTTTGGGATACCTAGGTTGCTTCCTGTGTTACTGAATGGAAAATGAATTTGGGATAGCTAGGTTGCTTCCTCCTGTTGCTGAATGGAAAATTTAGGGAATGGAAAATTTATGCCAGGTACTTTGAGACTGTGAAAGTGGTGAACTAAGAATACAGATCTGTATCATTCTGCATCTGCAGGTCCCCAGATCTGTCAGGACTTAGTCACAGGACTGCAGGTGACTGCACTGGTTCAGAAACCTTCACAAAGGAGCTACCAGAATATTGCTGGGAACAAACACAGCTCTCCAGGAGCAGCCAGATTTTTGACCATGCTGTGGCAGCCTGTGGGGAGCCCTTCAAATCCTGTGTAAGTGCTTGAGCGATCAGGAGCACAGCGCAGCATTGGGGAAGGGCAGCCCCATGGTTTTCCCCTTTTCTCGGTACCTCTCTACCTCGGAACGTCACTGCTGAGCAGCAGGGAGATGTGGGGAAGGGATTTACGAAGCCAGTGTCATACCTGGGGCCCTCACAGAAGTCTCCAGAAGGATCTAGAAGTTCTCGGCTAATAAATCTATATACAGGACGTCTATGGAGAGCCCTCGGGGGTTACGTACGCCTTTCTCACTGACCTCGTGGAGCCGCTGCAGCGGTACCTCATGTGCAGGACTGCATCTCTGCGGCCCACGAGCCAGAGCGTGCAGCTGCGGAAACCTGCTTGGGAGCACGGTCCTTCCAGGGGAAAACACAGCTCAGTTCCAGGGATTATAGAGCCTGCCAGGCATTTGGAAGGAGGAGGCGCAGGGAGCCCTGGTGGAGATTGGCAGGTTATGTAAGGAGGTGCGGGAACACGCTGTCCTTGCTGCACGGTCTGCGGTGGCAAGGGCGGCTCCAAACACTGCAGCACCCCAGCGAGGTCCCGCTCCGCATGGGGCTTCCCTGGGGTCTGCAGGAGCGGGGGCAGCTTGGAGAGGCATTTCCTGCAGCTCAGGACTCGCCCTGGCCTCTGGCTTCGGACAGCACCTGCGCTTTGCTTGTTTGCTTGTATAAGGCAAGATACTGCAGTTTTGATCTGTGCACTGTTACTTGCTAGATCTATGCAGTCTCCTTGCTTGAACTACATCCCCTAATCAGGACCTGGACTCTAGTACCCTGAACATGCTTCCTTTCTGCTCTCTATTAATCATTGCTATGGTGAGCAGAAAACATCCCAAAGAATGTTTCAGCAAGGAAAATCAGCCTTAGCAGAGAGTGTGCAGGGAATGGCCATGCGCTGGAAAACGTGTGCTGCAAAATGTTTAATTTTGCCTTGCTTTCCTTCGGATGTTTGACTTTGCAAAGGGATTTCTGGTTATTTACTTCACTTTCTGCCATAGGGCTAGAAATCTTTGCAGCCTCCTGTGTGGTATTTTTAGAACCACTGTGTTCTGTACTATACTATTGCCAGGACATTTTGTCTTTTAAGCCAACAAACAAACAAGAAAATCAGAGTTGTACTAGTCAAGTATTTTGATCCTTTTGGAGTGTAGAGCCAGTCTCTATGGAGGATAATTTTGAGTCAGAAATAAGGGGAAGGGCACTCCATAAATGCCAGGAGTTGGACATTCAGGAAGAGCTGCCAGGTGGATTTCAGGTCAGGAGGAAGACGTTTCCTGTTAGAAAACCTGCGCTAAGTCTGTCCGGTATCAGCGTATAAAACTCCCATCAAGAATAGCCTGGGTCTGCCTGCCCCAGCCGCAGCTCCTGCTGCTCCGTGGGCACCGTGGAAGGGTCAGCCTGGGCTTTGGGCACCGAAGGGGCTGGCACGGCCACGCCGAGCTGCAGCCGCTGCCGGAGGGACTCGCGGCGAACCAGGTCGTCCCCAGCCCGTCCTGCTGGGCTGCCTCGGGGACCCTCCACGTTTCTTGGCGGGTGTTTTGCTCCGTCTCACTCCAGCCTTTCGTCCTGCTTTCGGTTAGTGGAAACACCACAGAGTATTTACAGCCTGCTCCAGAGGCTAGTGCTTTGCACATAATCACATATTGAATAATGAATACTAGGTAAGAGAACACATCAATTTCATAAGCCACTCAGCATTACAGAGAAGTGATGATTTTAAAGCATATAATTAAATATTCCAATATATTTTTTCCTTCCAACTGCAACAGAATTAAGAGGTTTTGCTATTTTTTTCATGTATCACAGGCTTGTATTTTTTTGCAAACATTCTGAATACAGAATTTAAATTACTCCAGATTTTGAGCAAATACTTTAAAACCTGATTAACATACTCCATCTGTTGGTAAGCTGCACAACTGTCAAAATGAGCAGCACAGCCTACTAACATTTCCCTTAGGTTTGTAAAACTCCGGTGGAAGCGGGAAGCTGTTGATTCCAAAGCAGCACGGTAGCAGGGAAGGGCTTTTCAATATTGTTTCAGCTGGTAGACAGAAACTTAAAGCACAGTTGCTGTGCAGGGTGGCTTCAGAAACACCATCTACTTGTCTTACAGCTGCATCTCTCCAGAGATTCAGTTGCTCTTTTGCGGGAATAGTAAAATATTTCTTTCTATTTGAGCAGGTTTTGGAGGATTGCTGCGGAGCGGCCGTTTCGGCGTGTCCCTCCGCGGTGCCTGTGGGCACGGACTGCTCGTGTGCCCCGTCAACCGGAGCCTGCGGCTTCGCATCGTGCGGAAGGGTGAAGCCTGAGGCCCTTGGCTCGCCGTCCTGCACATGGTCCCTCACCTGGCAGGGGCTGCATCCCCGTGTCCAAGCAGCAGCTCTTACAGCTTGTTCACATGAAGCTGTGGTACTTGTGAGTCAAGTCTGTGTCAAAATCAACCCTGTAAATACCTGTTCAAAGGAGCGTATCTAGCGCTGCATTTATGTAGCACTGGGCAAGCGAAAGACATTTCTTGCATTTCAAAGCCAAGAGAAAGCATAAAGATGCAGTGGAGCGACATGTACAGGCAGACCATGGGCATACTCGTGTTTCTTGTGTTCTTTACTGTCAGTGCTGTAGTAGAGCAATAAGACCTTTCCTGACAGCTCTTCATTTGAGAGCAGCCGAGCAGCAGCGCTGCGCTGGAGGTGGCCA
The DNA here is from genome assembly GCA_034781795.1 of Crypturellus tataupa. Lineage (NCBI taxonomy): Eukaryota > Metazoa > Chordata > Aves > Tinamiformes > Tinamidae > Crypturellus > Crypturellus tataupa. Next base: position 301,465 of record JAWLRI010000245.1, read on the forward strand.
GCCAGGCCCGCGTGTGCCTAGGCGGTGCGTGACGGCTGCGCGCGAGCGGAGCTGGCAGACCCACGGCTCCCTCGCAGCCTTCGCTGAAGATCCAGAGGAGGAAGCAGCGCAATGCGGGATGCAGGAAGATGGGAGCCGGCTGTAAGTGCAGCAGGGAGCCCAGGGAGGAGAGCAGAAAACCCACAGAGGCTGCTCTGGCCCCTGGCGCGGTGCAGGAAGGTCTGTGTGAGTCCCTGCTCCTGCGCAGGAAAAGCTACACGCGGTGCAGAGAAGCGGCTGTGGCTCGGCGAGAGCAAAGACAAGTATTTTAATCGAGTTTACTTGTGGTTCCTCTGTCTTATGATGTGGTTGCGGTTTCTGAGAACATCCTTGTGCAGTTACTATTGCGTCTTGTTGCTGGGGAACACGAGTCGAAAAGGGAAATAATTAAATTTAACTCTGCTAAATATAAATGAGATTTCATGGGACAAAGAAAAGCTTCTCTCGCTTGAGGCAGTATTGCTGTGGCGGATTTTACTACAGCCAATAACATAATTGGAGTGTTGTAAAAATCATAAGTGTCTTTTACAAAATTCTTTAGGCTACCTAAATATAGTTCCTTTTATTGCTTCCAGGACCGCACGTGACTGCACTTGAAGCCATGCATGACTATATCCACATGTTGCTAATTGTTACTGGATTTACTTGTGGGAGTTGGAGTATGGGGTGATACGAGTTTCAGAACTGAGCTTCTAAAATTGTCAGAGAACATGTAGGAATGTATTTATTGCATCATTTTCTCTGTGTGATTGTGGTTATAATATATACATTTGCATTTATAGAATTCTGTATTTTTGCTCTCCAAGAATGAAATCCTGTATCAAAAAGAACTAGTGAAATTGCTTTGTGATAGAGACACCCCTCAGCCCCCTCTGTAAAATGAGGTGAACCACAGTACGTTGAAGGCTGCTTCACCTGAACAGTCTATTTTCACATACATGTGACTTCAGTAAAAAAATGACATTCAGAAAGATGGTAAACGTACTGCAAAGTGCTGTTGCGTGAGCAGTTCTTATTCCAGAAAACTGTGGCGGTGTTACACAGAGGTACATTTTCATACATTTTTTACATTTTCATACATTTTCATACATGCATGTTGGTTTCACTAGAGTTTCATGAAGTATCTTTTTAAAAAGACTGATAGGTGGATAGGATGGAAACTGTCAAAAAGAAGAGTTCAGAAGTGGTTGGGGTGGTGGCAAGTTCATGTTTGTCATTGCCTGTACTGCCTAAATATAGCCATAGCTTGAGGCCGAGACTTTAAGGCACTGAAGCATCCCCAGTGCTAGCAGACAGTCTTGTACTTCACACATCAAAAGTCAAGTGCTTTTGCCTCATAATTTATGAAGATCGACACAAAGCGCCTCCTCACCTGCGCCCGCCGTGCTGCGCAGCTCTGGCTGCAGCCGCACCACTCTGCTCGCGTTGCACTGCGCCACGTTGATGCTGCATTGCTGTTTTCGCAGATACTGCTTTTCCCGTCTTTGACTTCCATAAACCTAAGGCAGAAGAGGCCTTTGGAGCCTCATCTGCCCTCCTTGACCCACGTGTGGGCTTTGCCCCTGCCCACACAGAGCCAGGGGTTGGTGAGACCGGCCTGGCCGGTCCCCATGGGGTGAGTAGATCGGTGCCACGTGCAGGACACAAGGATGGACGCAGAAGGCACCAAGCGCCCGTCGGGCGCAAATTCCCCTTGTCATTTGGGGTAAAGATGTACTACAAACTTGGCAGATATTCTGTGTTTTGCAAAGTAACATTGTGTTGCCAAAATAACCATGGCTTCATTTCGCTCTTCTCAGCTCCAGGCTGTTTATAAAGCTGCGCGTTGGTAGAACGAGTTGATGCAGCTGGGGAGCTGTCATCGAGCATCGCGCTGCGCATCCCCAGGATGGGAACGGAGGCTGCGGCTTCAGCGTGACGCATCGCAAAAGCCCAGGTAAAAGAGCAGCCCGAGCGGCATCGGTGCTGACGGGCCCAGGGACACGGGGTGAACGGAGCTGCTGAGCGCTCCGGGATGCCTGTGGCACCGAGGCTCCCGCCATCCCACTCCCAAACTGCTCCACGCGGCTCCGGCGTCGCGTTCTCCCCTGTAAGCACCGGAGCAGCGCGCGGGCTCCCTGCCCTCCGCAGCGCTGCGACCCTTGAGGGAGCTGCGTCCGCCTGCTACACAGAAAACCTTGACGTTTCACCAGTGTGGAATCGTAACTGCTGCAGTTTAGATGGATATCTGCCTCCTGTCTTATGACCTAACGTAAAATCTGTCTTCTGCCCAACACAGGAGTGTGTATTGGAAGAACATTTTCATGGACCCATCGTACACCTACAAAATAACAGGAGCCTGAGAAGGCAGGTTGAGGAGTGAAGACCCCGTGCGTCTCAGCAAGCAGCTCTGCCTTCCCCCTCCTGTGCCATCCCTGGGGGCGGTTCTGCGGGAAGCACCGTGAGTCAGTGAGGCATCGTGCACGGTACCTTGCTGCATCGGCAGGGTTAAACCTGGGCAGGTTACGGTGAAATTTGCCTGACTCTGGAGAGTGCCGTTTTACAGAGGGGGTTCCACGCCGCACCTGGGGCAGTTTGACCATAAATGAGTCTTTTTCTGCACAGCTACCAGTTACATCCTGTAGAAACTCGGTGTTTTGGGGAGTTTTCCGCGGTGCCATGGGGCTGCCCTGGCACCGGGTTCCTGAGCACTAGGTGGTGCCCGGCGCCGAGTGCGGCGCGAGCCCCGTGCGGCTGCGCGAGCTGCCGCCTGCGCCGGGCGCTGCAAACAGCGCTCATCAATTACCGCCTAAGTGCTGCGTGCAGATAAAATCAGCAATTAAGGCCAAATGCTTATTAAGGATTACGAGATTCAATGCGAGCTCGCTGGGACGGAAGGAATACTGCTGGAGCTCGGCTAATTCTTCCACTTTTCCCAACTTGTACATCAATGACTGCTGCTATTTAGTGCTTATGTGCTGGAAGATAATTGCAAGTGCAGTTCCAAACAATACAATTTAGAGTAGTTTTTGCAAACAGGTGATGAGGATTCAAGGCTGTGGGTGCAGGAATAGCAGTGTCTCGGAGAACCAGTTCCTCGTGCTCTCAGTGCACCTCAGGTACTTGCAGTTCTGATTCTTGGCTTATTTATTTTTGTCCTGTAGAAAGCCATCGTGGATTGGTGCTCTGTGTGTCAAACCGTGGCCTGTATTTCAGACGTGTTGTTAGGCATATTTTAAGAACACCTTCCTTCGTCCTAAAAAAAGAGTAAAAAGAAACATTATCACAACACATGACATGGATTGGAAAATATCTATTACTATATTTGAAAATCTCTTGTATTTATTTCTTCCTTCACAGTTGAGGAAACAATTTTAGAGATAACCTATTGGTCAGAATTTGGCAGATCTTTATTACTCTAAAAGGAGTTGGCAGTTCAGTGCAGGGAAAACGGCAGTTTGTTGGGCTGAGACCCAGCAGAGCTGCACGTGCACATTGTGGATGAACATTTTCCATTGTATGAAGCGTGTGCGTCACTGATTTCATCTGTGTGTCAGTAAAACAGCCACCATTGCAACCATCCATGTCCTCTGCAGGCCAGGGTTTTGCTCAGGGCTCCTTCTCGGGAATCCTCTGCTCCGGTCAGCTTCCAGGGGCAGATGGAGAGGGGCTGCAGCTCCTGTGTTAGCGCAGGATTGAAATCTCCGTGCTCAGGATGTGATAGAAAAGACTGATACAGCCAACGGGCGTTCACCTTTGTACAGCTCAGGGAGTTCCCAGCCTCAGCAGGAATTGCAGGAGCTAGAGTAGCTCAGAGCTTTCCCACAAACACTCTTCTTTGTTATCCCTGATGAATTTGCTTTGCAGCAAAAGAATTCAATGTTGCCAATCAAAAAGGATATAAAAAGCAGTTGTATTGTTTATATTTTACAAAGGAAGATTGGTAAAGGCAGTTACACCGAGAATCAATGGACTGCTGCTCCCAATGGATGGAACGGGCATCAGGGGGGCGAAGGGACCGGGATCCAGGTGCCGCCTGGACCTGCTGCCCATGAGCTGGGACCCGGCTGCCTGCCCTCCCGCCGTGCGTTACGGCACGAAGCGCCCGTCTCGCATGCCGCATCCACAGGGACCACCTCATTCTCCCAATGCTGGGGAATTTCCCCGTGGCTGGTGCCCCGTGCAGCAATACTGAACTCTCATCTGCTGCGCTCCTCCACCAAACCCTCAGTCTCAAAAATTAATTAAAGTGCTTCAAAAATCACCTTTGCAGGAGACACGAGCAGAAAGCAAGACGCTCCTCTTGGTTCTGCAAAGCGAGCGTCCTGACTGATACCAGTTAATTGGCTCTGGAGTGGCCGGGATTTAATCGCGAAGCTCTTGGCTTGGGAGCGCGGCGGAGCGGAGCGCGAGGACGGGCGCAGGCTGCTGCCCTCAGCCGCCTCGGGGTAAGGGGAGAAGTCCCCAACCCTGCATGTTCGCAAAGTGCTGAGAAAGGTGAGAGCTGCCGTGGGGCAGAGCCAGCCGATCCTCCCGCTGGGCTGAAGGACAGAGGACGGACGAAGGGTCGTTGGGAGGGCTGTGCCTGCCGCATCCTGCAGTTTTTTTGATTAATCTTCTCTTTAGGGCTGGGTTTGGTTGCAGAGTCCTTGCGCTGCGGTTGCGGCGGCGCGGATCTTGCCGTCGAGGCTGAAAACGAGCTGCCAGGGTGTCCCAGAGCCGGGTCACCCGCCGGCGCGGACACCGCGGGTGCTTCGAGGTCTGCTGGGACTGTTCCACCGCGGCGACTTTGGGTGACTTTGTGCCAAGTGTGAGGTCTCTCATTTGGGCCAGAAATTCAAATTATTGCCAGAAAAACACTTCTGAGATCAATAGATCAATTACTGTTTGCTTTAGACTTATGGACGGTTTCACGATAAAGGTCGGTTGTTCTGCGGTGCTTGACAGGACTATCTAAGAAGATTCATTCTTAGCGTTGCACAAGACCTTTCTCGATCATCAAACTTCTTTAGTGAAAGAATGCGATGCCTCTCCATGCCCCGTATTGCTGCGTCAACCCAAGATTCAAGGTCTGCACGACTGGCAAATGCTTTCATGTGAAATCCTTTTTACACGTCTGCTTGCTTTTGATGTACTTCAATATTAGCCAAACGCTAACGCTATTAGAGTTTACTTTTAAAAATATATACCCAAAGACAGTGGGGAAATAGGACAAAATAGGAATAGACTGATGAGATATCCGCAAGAACGGTATCAAGCATATGAATTTATCCCAAAACCATTAAGATTTCTCAGTGGGGGCCTTTATGTACATTCTATTATGGTCACAGTATAATTATCAATTTATATACCCAGCCAATCTTCACCTTCAGTCGCCACCTGTGTGAGGTCTAAACCGCTGTAATTGCTAAATTCCTGGCCCGCAGGGGTTCCTATCTCCGGAGCCTTCGTGTCCCATATTGTTTATTGCATAATTCATGGCAATAATCCTGAGAACACCTGGGCTGCAGCCGCGGAGCCGCTCGGCTCTCACTCCGGCTCTGAAGAGACAGATCCTCCTGCGGGTAAAGGACATGCTACAAACTGCTGCTACAAAAAGATTAGGCACAGTAATTAAAGTATAATTGCCATTAATAGTTGTCTTCCTAATCAGACTTATCTTTCCACCGCTCCTACCTCAGAGAAATTTTTTTCTTGTTGTTTTGCTGGAAATGTGTTTGTAATGGGTGAAGCCAGGGCTTGCGTATATGAATTCGAAGAGCAAAAGGGGATACTTTTTTTTCCCCCTATAAATAAATGTAGATGAGTCTAAGATGAGTCTCATGTTTTGCAGAGCTTTTAGTACATCCTTATACTCATGGCCCTTTTAGGGGCATTGACAAATATCCATTAAAAACATTATCTGATGACCATTCTCAAGCAAACATTTCCTTACCTGAAAACGCTGGCTTCCCGTAGGAACCTTGCGCAGCATTTGTGCAGCCTCCCTGTAAACCTCCCCCCCAGTAAAATGCAGACTAATGGCCAATTCCGCTTTAAATATCCATGCTGCTTAGCTGGCGCTATCGGCCGCTCTGCTCACTCCTCGTTTTCTCTTGCTTTGTGCAAAGGGAACAGGTTTTTCGGCAGCCTCCTGCTTTGTTTTCTCTTCCCTGTCTCACTCCTCGATTCCTCATTCTCTGTTGCCCATTTTTCTGTGTTATTTCTCTCCTTCTCCCACCGTCCCTGCTATCCCTGTGCGGCTATGGGGACATTCCCACGTGTCGGCCTCCTGCCCGCTCCCTCGGGACGGGAGCGCAGCCCTGGCCGTGCCCCTGCTCCCGGCGCTGCTCCTGCTCCCGGCGCTGCTCCTACCCTCCCGGCGATGCTCCGGGGAGCTGCCCTGCCCCGTGTCCGTCCCCAGCATCTTCCTCCGTTGGATGCACGAGGAGCCGGGCTCCTGCACGCGGGTCCTTCTCATGCCCGGCTCCAGAAACGCCCTCAGCTCTGGGCTCGGGGTTCAGCAGCTCCCGGGCAGTTTGCTGGAGGGGGCAGAGCTCTGCGTGCTGGTTGGGGACACACGAACCTGCACGAGATGGACAGGAGCAGCTCAGGTCTAGCCAGGGACCTGGTTGCTTTAGCTGCTCTTTCCTCCCCCTTGGTCCCTGCGTGGACTCATGCGGGTTTTAGTCTGACTAAACTCGGGCCTATCGACCCGGCTGTGCTGCTTGGCCACTGCCTGCGCTGCTGAAACAAACTTCCTGGGCTTGGATTTCACCTGCGCCAAAGCCTCTCCTGTCCTGGATGTGATCACATCTAACCTGAAACCCGCAGTGCTTTTTAAGACCGTATTTCAGGACGGGCCACTCGGCGTCACTCACGTCAAGCGGGAGCGCGTCTCGAGGAGACAGGATCGCATCATCCCGGGGCTTTTTACGGAAATAGCTCCCCGACGCTCCGCTCGTGTCACTCCGCATTTGTGAGGCCGGCAGCCGGGGCGGGCGCGTGATGGGTGCCGGATTCCGGGTCCCGCTCCGGCCGGCGCTGTCACCCTGGTCTGTGCTGGTGAACCCGCAGCGTGACAAGCCCCCCAAGCTCCCCAAAATGGGGGGAACCCGCGCAGCCCTCCCCGGAGCCCCTCGTTAATCACCACGCAGCAGAACGAGGGCGTTTCGGGTTTTGTCCTGGTCCTGCGCGCTTGGAGCCGTCAAAGCATATGGGGAGTGATGAAAGGTGACGCATGAGAGCTGAGCTACAGCTCGTGTCATCGGAGGAGGCTTTAAGGACTGCAACCCTAAAACTGAATTAGCGAAGGGTTTTCTCATGGGAATCGGACAAACCCGCCTGCGGAGCCTGTGTGCATCCCTAAGGGCTTTGGATCGGATCCCGAGGGCTTCTTCAGACCCCATCACAGACCCGCGGTGTGAATTAAAGGCCAAAGCTGATGGCGACAGTAAATTACAGCCACCTCTGCGGTTCTGCTGTGAGCAGAGATGCCCCTTGTTGGGCATGGCAAGAGCAGAGCATCTTCGCTGACTTGGGAGTCCTTCCCTTGATAGAAAAAGAAAAATCATTCAGCTCCAACCATGCAGCACAATAAAGGCAGGTTCGAGACAATCCTGGAAACACAGGGAAGGTGCAGGGCTCTGGCTGGCACCTCGTGGCTCCCCGCGCGCTCCGGGAGCCGCCGCTCGCACCCCGGCCTCGCCGGTTGCACCAAAGGAGCCCGGGAGGGATCGGGCTCCGCTTCCCGTCCTGCCTTTGGAGCAACAGATGTAACCTGCTTGCCGGGAGCCTGGAGAGCCTTAGGAAAAGGTCGGTGATTAGGATACAGATGACACACTTTAAAAGTGCGTTGGAATTGTACAATCCGTTAAATCTGCCCTTGGAGAAAGCTGAGTGTTGGGAGCAGGAGGCCCTTTCTGCTCGCCGTGTGCCCCAGGGCCCTGCTCACGCAGAGGGAGCTTTGCCTGGGATTCTGTGCCCGAGCGTGAAATATCCATCCTGCGGGTCGGGATAACCGAACTCCTCTGGGGCTGACGTGCCGTACGCCTTGGAAATGCCTGTAACTGTCTGTGACTCTTCTAATATGTGCACTAAGGGCCGCATCCTGCTTGCGATCCCCGTCGGATCCCTGTCGGAGGCTGTTTCCATGGAGAGACCCTCGGTGCCGGTGCCCCGTCCCACTCGTTCATCCTTCCCCGCGCCCACCGTAAACCACATTTGTTTGTTTTTAGTACGTTGTCTGCTCAATAACGTGTAGCCAGAGTGTTGGAACAAACATAACGTGTAATGTCAGCGCTGAATTACACCGTTTTAAAAGACCAATTACTTCCCTAGGGGACCATATTGATTCTAGGGACGCTCCTGTGGTCTGGCGGAGAATTACCATGTGGACAACTGGGGGTAGGCTAGAAATCGTTATCAAATGCTCTGTATCTTAATAAACTTATTCTCAAGCTGCCAGGGCCAGTTAGATGACATCAGAACCTAAACTCTTCCCTGTTTTCACTCATTTTGAGCTCTACAGGTACCCAAAACCTCCATCCTGAGGTGCCAACCCCCTTCTCCCAGGACTCTTGCTATTTCATTTGATTTTAGTGGGTTGTTACCGGCCCTGTGGATGTTTTCCCGGTTCCTCCGGACACGCTCCCCAGGGCACGCCGGTGCCATGCTCATAATCGCGGGAATTACCGCGTTTTCCAGCCTCGGGCAGCAGCACGGTTGCCTCGGGCGCACGTGCCGCCCTCCCGGCTACCCGCCGGCTTCTGCTCCGTGTCGAGCCGTCCTCAAGCGGGAGCTGCTTGAGCACCTTCATCTGCAGAGGAGAGCCAAGGGCTCGCGCAGGCTCCGTTTGTCACTATTTATCCTGGGAGAAGGGACGGTGGGAGGCTGCAGTTATGGCTTGTCCTACCTTTTAGATCCAAAACAAAGGCCAAGAGCAAACCCTGCCGTTACAATGAGCCATTTGGAAGGTTTTGCTGTTGTTTTAAATCCCTTTCAAGGCACCGTTCCCTCCAGCCGAGCCGTGGGCAGGACCGGGTGCGGGCGCAGGGACCCAGAGGCTGCACAGGCAGCCCGGGAGCTGCCCGAGCTGCCTCCTTTAGGCTGGGGCTGACGTGTCCGGGCTCAGGTCCGTGCTCGACTCGTCTGCTCCACCGGAATATTCCAGAGTCAGGGACACCTCTGCGCCGTGGCCGCTGCTCCATGGGGTTTGCTGGCGCTGCCGAGGCTCCTGGCTCTGCTCCCTGCAGAGACGCCTGGGCTGGGATCTCAGCGGCAGCTCCGGGATGGAGCAGACGAGTCCAGCACGGACTTGAGCCTGGAGAACCCGAGGCGGCTGCGGCTCGGCGGCTGCGCAGGGCTCTGGAGCCGGCACATGGCCAAGCAGCATTTGCACTTTTTCTAAAAAAAACTGCAATCTGCATTGACTGAGGAGCGATTTTGTAGGTTTCAATAACGCTGCGCAATGAGCAACAAAGGGGAGATGGGAAAGGCCTGCACTAGGGTGAATTTGTTCTTTGCATCATGCGTTCCGGAGTGCTCCTAACCCAGGTGTTCCGCTCCGCCCCAAACCGCATTCCCCTGCAGGATCCATTCGGATCCGTGGGCTAAACCCTCCCTCCGAGCTCTGTGGGGCTGCAGCGGCCGCTCCAACAGCTCCTGACAGGCTCCAAGAGGGGGGTCCAGGGTGGCCCCGAGCAGAGCTGGGCTCTTGGCTGCTTGCTGAATAAGAGGCTCTCGCATCGCGATTGTCCCTGCTGCTGCTTCGTGCAGCTCCGGTCCCCAGAGAGGCAAATGCCAGCGTTTCCTGGGAGCTCGGGGTCTGCTTCCCAGGAGCTCGGGATCTGCTTCCTTAACCCTGCATGGAAAACGTACCATAGCGGGAGCACAAAGACAGGAGTCGGCTCCGTGTCTCCTTCTGCAGAGGGAAAAGGGTTGGAGCAGGAGCCGATCAGTCCGGTCAGCCCCGAGGTTGACAGGGACAGCGACAGTGTAACCTGCGCCGTGTCCTGCTGCGTCACCTGCGCCGTGTCCTGCTCCGGTCCCGCCGCTCGGGAATCGACTCCGCAGCCGCCGCCTCCGGCACCGCAGCCTCCCCACGGGCAGCGCGGGGCAGGCAGTGCCCGCGGGCAGGGACCGAGTCCTGCGGCTCCTGGCACGAAGGCTGCAGGGTCCCCGCAGGCGGCCGGGGAGGAGGGCAGCGCGGTGGCTCGCGGGGACTCGGGTCATGCAGTTG
>JAWLRI010000245.1:318246-336897 GCA_034781795.1 Crypturellus tataupa
GTCCCTCCTGCGCTCCGTGGGCTCCGCGGGCTCCGGCCGCCCCCGTGGCCGCTCCGAGCCGCGTGCGGTCCAGGTGGGAGCAGAGCCCTCGCGGAGGGGACGATTCGCAGGGCTCCTGTTCACCCCAGCCCAGAGCGCTGGCCCAGCCGGGCTCGGGACAGGCCTGCGCAGGGAACCGGGGTGACTTTGCTCCTAAATAAAGCCGTTTTATTTGATTATCCCGAGTTGGCCTTGGTGCCGCTCCCGTGCCAAGCCGAGCTCGTCAGCGGGGCGCAGGTGCACCCTTCCTCCCATTCCCGCCAGGCGGGAGGCAATTCCCAAAGGCTTCCTGCCTCAGGACAGCGTTCCCGGCTGCCGCGCGCCCGTGTGCGGTCAGCTCTGCCACGGCCATTCCTATACGTGCTGATGTATGGAGCTGCCTCCTGCAGCGTTCCGGCTCCCTGGCGCAGGAGGAGCAGCTCCGCGCGGCGCTGCCCGCTGCCGGGCACAAACAAGGAGCGATTTACCAGAAATGCGTTTTTATTCAGCAACGGGCCCAAACCCGCGTCCCGAACGGCGCTGGGGTTCTGCCCCCGGCTTCCATCGGAGCAGCGGCCGCTCCGGGGAGCACCTGGAATTCCTGCCGGCAGCGGCAGAGCGCGAGGCTGGGAGCAGCTGCCCGCTGCTCCGGCTGCCTCTGGAGAGGCGGTCGCTTTTCCTTTGGGAAAGCAGCCGTGCTGCAGGAACCTGGAGACGTGGGAAAATCAACGTAAGGTTTTGCGGGTTCCGAATGCAGCAGTGTGTGACCTCGGAGCAGGGCGAACGGGGAAGGCGCTCGCCGGGCTCCTGCGCAGCGATCCCGACTGCCGCATGAAGCGGAGAGCTCCCGGAGCAGCTGCCGGAGCGCTGGGAGCGATGGCACCTGACAGGGAGACGCGCGGGTTGCCCGAGACCCACGGCGAGCGCTTCCCGCTGCTCCCTCCCCAGCCCAAATTCCCGTTTTCCACCAGCTTCCCAGCCTTGTTTTCCAACAGCATCCACCGTGCATCCCGGAGCGCAAGTGGGGACATCCCTGACCGGGTTTGCCGGGCGGCCCTGCTCTCCAGGGGAAATACACAGGGAAGGTTGGAAAAGGCCGGCTCGCTGCCAGGGAGCAGGGGGATTTGCCCCCGGAGAGGCAGCGCGGGGGCCGTTTGCTCCGTCCGCCGGAGCGTTACCGGTGCCGGAGCTGGAGGTGCCCGCGCGCTGCTGCTGGCACCGCTCCATTGGGATCAATCCCCTGGCGTTATTTATTTACCGAAAGCTTTGGAGCTGCGGAGGTTTCGGGTCAGATCCTTTTATTTGAAAAATTCCCCGGGTAAATTAGCACAGCAGTTACGGAGGGAACTTCATGTCGCTGGTCGGGATGTGTCTGCCAGGCCGGGGAACGGCTGTGGTGACAGCGGCTCCCGCCTGGCACCTCCACGGGCACGGATGGGGACAGGGATGTGTGTGCGGATGGGGACATGGATGGGGACAGGGATGTGTGTGCACATGGGGATGGATGGGGACGTGGATGCGGGGCACGGATGTGGGGCACGGTGCAGCCCGCTCCTCGAGCCGCTCGGCGGCATCTCTAGAAAGCACAAACCCAGCTATTAGGCAGCTTTATCCATTTTTAAAGAGCTGCTTGTAGGAAATAACTGAAACCGAAACGAAATCTCCCGCAGGCAGCGCGTGGGGATGGCCCTGGCACGGGGCAGGACCGGCCGCAGGCTCCTCCGGGCTGGTTGGGACTGCGAGGAGCCTGGCTGGTTCCGATGGGGAATGCGGCCGGTTCCAGTGGGGAATGCGGCTGGTTCCAATGGGGAATGCAGCCGGTTCCAGTGGGGAATGCAGCCGGTCGTGCGTAAAATGGGGTGAAATCTTCTTTTCGGGGGCAGAGGCAGCAGCCGCTGGTGCCCCGGAGCGCTGCCCTGGGCCCGGCGCCGTCCCTGCGTGCCCGGCGCCCTCCCGCCGTGCTCCATCCCTGGAAGCTGCCCTGGATGCGGCGCCTGGTTCCTGGGGAACCCTCAGGGAGGGAAGGGCTGGAGGGACCTCGTGCGGGGGCACCCTGTTTCCAGCCCCCCGGGAGCATCCCCGACCGGGCGTTACGGAAAACCGCGTTTCCAGGCCCAGGAGCTGGGGCTCTGCGCCGTGGAGCATCCCGGCACATCCCAGCGGGACCTGCCGGCAGCTCCGTGCACAGGCAGGAACTGGTTAATCTCGAGCGTCTAAATCCGATGAGTGCTGCATCTGGAAAAGGGAGATTTTGGTGCTTGGTGCCTCTTAGCAGAGACTGTGGCTGCAGTGGGGCCTGTCCAGCGTCCCGGGATCTTCCTGGTTTTCCGGGGATTTGCAGCACGGCTGCTTCAGACCGTGCTGGCTTTTAGCTTGGCGCATGGCTGCGATCCCCAAGGTAATCTCTTTGGAGCTGCCCGTGCGAAATTGCCTTTAATAAAAAAAATTACAACCATTGATTAAGCCGCCCCGGAGCCGCGAGAGCCCCAGGACGGATGGAGCGGGATGTTCGTCGTGGCTCTAATGACCTGTTACCTATGGAGCTAAGTCCTAGCGAGGACAGCATTATAGGGACTGGAAAAAACGCCAGATCCCGACGTAGTTATCTTTGAAGAACAGCTCCTAACCTGCTGAGCAGGTAGTTTCCGTGAATCAATTTAGTTCTCGTTAGCGCTGCGCCGCGCTTCGTGCTGACTAATACTTCTGGCTGGCGGACGGAGCCGGGTGTCCCGGTGCCGGGGGGACGGGCCGTGTCGGGGCTCTGCGGCCCGGCAGGTCCCGGGGGAGCAGCACGGAGGACGAGGAAGGGCAGAGGCTCCCGGTGATCCCGGTCGGAGCCGTGGAGGATGCGGTGCCCTGATCCGGGGTGTCTCCTTCCATCCGCTCCTGCCGATCGGCTCCCTGATGGATCGCCCCGTCTGGAAGCGCCGTCCGCCCTCGTGCCTTGCCTGGAAATGGTGCTCCCTGCTCCAGCGCACGCGGGATCCCGGGAAGGGCCGCCCGGGCAGCGGGATGCGGCTCTCCCGATGCAGCCGGGAGCGCGGGCTGCTCCCAGTCGCTGGAGCTCGGGCACCTCCAAAGTGGTTCCCGTCCCTTTGCCAAGCGGGATGGGGTGGCCGTGTGGGCACTGGGGCTTATCCCGCTGCCCGGGATGCCGTAGGGTTGGGAGCGCCGTCCTGGCAGAGCGGGGGGTTTCACTGAGCCGGGGGCACTGCTCGCGCTCTGCCCTGTGCCCTGGTGCCGAGGACACGGTGCTGGCAGGACGCGGCATCAAACCCTCCTCTTTGGCCCTTGCCACGTCGCAGCACCTTGTGCCAGCTGGTAGCAGTAATTAGCGCTAATGAGCAGGTGGGGAAGCTCTTCATCGCGCGCCGTTTTCCCTGCTTCCCGACTTTCCCTGCTTCCCGTCAGCTCCCAGACGACCAACCTGGCCTGGGAATAGGTGCAGGCCCCAGCGTGGGATTTCTCTGGACAGTGGCCAGTGCCCGTGCGGAGCTGCCGTCACTTCTCCTCCTTTCCAGCAAAACGTGGAGAAAAGGCGGAGGGGGAGGGAGCGGGCGGAATTTCGAGGCACTGGAGAGGAGCGGATGACGCAGCCGGGAGCGGCCGATGACTCGTCCGTGCGAACGTGGCCAACGCGCCGGGCACAAAGGGCCAGTGTGCCCCGCACAAAGCGGCTTCTCTTCCCGCGGGCGCTGGGGACGCGCTCGGGGCGCACGTGGGCACTGGGGGCAGGAGCCGCCCGCGGGGACACGGGATTGGGGCTCCGGGCGCGCATTCCATGTGAGCCCGTGGGGCCGGCAGCGCGCGCGGCGCTCACCTGGACGGAGCGCCCTCCCGGCACGGCTGCCCTGGCTCCCGGGCACCCGCTTGGTGCCCCACAGTGTCCCCGTGGCGTCCCCAAGGTGCCTGTGCACACAGGTCTCCGTGGAAGCTTCCACGGTGCCGATGGTCGCGTTAACGGGCACGTTGCTTGATGGAAGGAGCCAGCTCCCGGGGTGCAGAGCGGGGCCGTGGGTGTCCCTGGCAGGGCAGGCACCATCGGGACGGTGATGACAAGGGCAGTAATTAACGAGGAAGGGCAGTAATTAATGAGGAAGCTCTTGAGCCGCTCCCGGGATCCCGCTCCGGCTCTCGGTCTCGCTGAGCGCGCGGCAGCCCCTGGTGCCGCCTTCCCAGCCCGGCCTGGTCCGGCAGCTCCATCCGCGTCTGCTCCTCGTGCCGGGAGCCGACGCGCCCGGCTCCGCTTCGGCTCATTCCGTGGCTTTGAAAAATTCAGTTGAACAAATTGCCCGCTAAAACGTTGCTCTCCTCGCTGGGCTGCTCCCCGGCACGTGCATGGCGCTTGCTGCCGCTTCCCTCCCGCGCCGGGGCTGGGACCGACGTCCCCGTCCCCGTCCCTCCTGCCCGGCCACACGCTGCGACCGGAGCCGCAGCCCAGTACGCTTTTCCTTCCTGAAGTGAATGGCACGGGAGTGTGAGTGCTGCTCTTATCCGTATGGCTGAACCACCCGCTGTCATCGTCCCCTGGGCTGCCCCGTGTCCCCTCGCTGCGTCCCCTGGCCGGTTTGGGGGCAGTTTTGCTGCAGGCGCCGGGGCGCCCTCAGGGTGCTGAGTTCCAGGTCATGGCAGCGGCATTCCCAAAGCTCTCCGCGTGCGGCGGGACGGAGCGGGAAGCGGGATGGGCCGTTCCCCGCGCGGCCGGCGTCGGGGCCGCTCCGGTGTTAATAGTTAATGGGCTCCGCGCGGGCACGGTGGGGAATTGCCGGCAGCAGAGCACTTAGCTCGGAGCCTCGCTCGCCCCCGGCGCCAGCGCGCTCCAGGTTTTCCTAGAGAGCGCCCGGAGAGCGCGGGGCCGCGGCACGGGGGAGGCAGCAGCTCCGAGCGGCTCCCCGCTCCGTCCCGCCGCTCCCGAGGGTGCAGAGCCGCCCTCCTCGTGCCGCTTGCTGCCGCTCCGTCCCGCTTCTCTCCTGCCTTCCTTCGGCCTCGTCCTTTCCCTCCTCGCCCCTTCCCTCCTTCATCCCGCTCGGCCCTTGCTGGAGCGTTTCCCAGCAGGACGGAGGCTCCTGCCCGCCCCGTCCGGTCCCGCTGCTCCCACCACCCTCCTTTCCCTGGGAAAAAGCCATGGCAAGAAGCGACCCCGTCCGGAGGGACCCGGAGAGGCCTCGGACGCTCCCGGCTCTGCCGACCTCCCCGGAGGGCTGCAGGGAGGGCACGTTTGGGCCTCGCTGACCCGTGCGACTTGGCGTTAACCCAGCAGCACTGAAGACCCCGGCAGGATCCCGTGGGATAAGGGTTTTCCAGGGGAAAATCAGATTCCCCCATTTCTTTACACCTCTTAACGCGAAGGCGAACACGGTGCTGTGGCTGCTCTTCCCCGGCCGCTGAGCCCGGCTCGGGCGCCCGGAGCCGGCGCTGGCGCAGGTGGCTCCGGTGACGCGGAGGGACGTCCCCGAGCACAAGTGCGCTGGTTGTGCCATGTAGCGCATTTGCTTGGAATTAGGGAATTTGAGAGCGATGAGTTGGAACTAGGGAATCTGCGTGCTGTTTGCTGGAATTTGGGCGCGTTCCCGGCGAGGTCGGCGCTGGGCGCGCGGGGCCGGCTCCGTCGCGGGGCCGGCTCGGCTGCCCGCGCCACGTGCGGCGCCCGGGGCCCGCTCTGCTCAGCCGCTTCTCCGTGCGGCTCGTTGAGCATCTGCAAATGCCTCCAAGAAAAAAATCTGGAAAAACAAAGGGAAGCGGCGCTGGCCGCCACAGCCTCGCGAGGAGCCGGCGCGGGGCTCCAGCCCCGGCGTCGGCAGGAACAGACCCCTCTGGGCTCCTGCAGATCCCGACCGGGCAAACACGAGCCCTGAGCCATGCGCTGGCACCGGGGAACGCGCAGCCTGCGGACCCTGCGCCAGGCTCGCTCCGTGCTGCAGCCTCCATGCGCTTTGGCGATAGCCTGGGTTGCACGGGACAAAGCTGGGCCGGACAATATGGGAATGCAGCTCCAAGACTTGCAATACTGTGTGCGGTCCAGCCGAGGAGACGGGCTGCTCTCCCCCTTGGAGCGAAGCGGGGCTCGTCCCCGCGCGGGGTGACATGCAGCAATGTGACACGCTTGCGCAGGATGTCGCGCTGGCACGAAAATCCTCGTGCCTGTCCACCGAGATATTTGTACAGCGCAGGCGGCAGGAGCCGAATCTGGGGCATCTGCAGCCGTGTTGCCCGTGGCGCCACATTTCCATATTGTCGTGTGCGGTTAATAATTTTATTCATCCCCAGCCCGGAGCTCGGGGCGCAGAGTGGGGGCGTCTGCACTGCAAGGTCTCAGCCTGCTGCTCACGGCCTGTCCGAGCGCTGGGGACGTACAGGAGGGCGGTTTGGTTGTACTGTCTGCTCGGAGGGTCGCGGTGCTGGTTATAATTGTGCATTAGGAGGGCGCCTTCGAGGTGGGTGAGCTGCAAATATCCCCTTTGCCTCTTCTTGCATCACCCCCAGCTGTGCTTGCACGTGCATCAGTCAACAGGCACTGTGGAGAGAAACGATGTTATTTGGTTTGGAAAGACGTGGGTTTCTTGCAGCACGTGCGTTTCTTGCAGCGCCCTTTGGAATTGCACGCGTTTCCTGCAACACCCTTTGGAATTGCACGCGTTTCTTGCAGCGCCCTTTGGAATTGCACACGTTTCCTGCAACACCCTTTGGAATTGCATGCGTTTCCTGCAGCGCCCTTTGGAAGCACATGTGTATTTAAGATCCTTTAGAAACACGTGTGTTTTAAGGTCCCTTGCAAACACGCGTGTGCTCTGCGTGCCCTTCGGAAGCCCGTGCGCCGGCCCCGTGCGCACACTGGCTTCCCGATCCCCTTCCAAGGTCACCGTACAGCACAAGGGACGTCGGCGCTCCAGTGTTTTCCATGCAAGCTGGGGCGCTCCGGGGATGGCAGCGTGGGGACGATGCTGTTTAAGGGCACTTTGGGCTGGCAGATCCTTGGGGCCGTCGGCAACGGAGAGCCCGGCTGCCCCCAGGTTGGGGAGCGGGAGGAGCGAGAAGAGGCCTGAGGAGTTGTATTTTCCTTCTGCTAAGATCAGACCTTTTACTTCAGCTTCTGCATCCTTCCCTATGCGCTTTTACTGCTCAGGCGTATTAGAGACATTTAAGTTCGAATATTCATCGAAGAGGAATTAGGAGATGAGTTTTATCATCTCCTTTATCGTTGAAGTGATTGTTGCACAAAATAACATAGGAAAGAGTTGTGAAGTCTCGAAAATGTGATTTAACAAGTTTGGTCTGGCCAAGCAAATGGAGGAAGTTGGAGGGATTTGGGGAAGATACCAGATATTAAATGGGTTGTTAATCCCCCTTGGCTCCTAAAATACTGTATCCAGTGGTGGTGTGGGGCTAGGTGTGTCCGGTATTCCTAACGGAAGCGTCAGTGAGTTGGGAAGGGGTTTGCCAAGGACACGAAGGAGATCTTGGCTTGGACCCTGTGTCTGATTGGAGTCGCCCCAAAGCCATGGCCTGGTTTCACCGTGTGCTGCTGGGTTAGGGCATGCGCTGCGTGTTGCGATCCTCCTTGTGCAAACGGTAGCCCGTGAAAGTGACAAAATTTCCGTGTTATTGCCCCCTTTTGTGCTTTATTTCCCTCTGCTAAAGGGGTCAGGGCTTGGGGTTGCCTCCTTCATGCCCACGTGCAGGAGGAGATTGGAGCGGGCAGCCCGCGTGTTTCGTGCAGGCTGCAGTGCTGATAATAATAAAATAATGACGGGCATTAAGAGTAGCTGTCGAGTAGGTTCATCACTGAGCAGCATTTCTTGGCATTCCCGTTTAACGGACTTCTGCGGCGCCGCAGAAGAGCCGATAAATAATAATCTGCGCCGCTGATGGGCAATAAGGGTTTGCGCGAGATGGAGCTGGGCTGTTTTGGAGACGCTGCCGAGCGCGGTTCCTGCTCGGGGCCATATGTTACTCGGGGAATAAACAAGGAGAGGATCGTGCGGGCTCAGCTGGGCGAGCAGCCGCACGGCACCGCTGGCAGCGCCTCCCGGGGCTGGAGAAGGCGGAAAACGGAGCTCTGCGGAACGCCGAGCGCGGGCGATGCCGTGGCCAAGCCATGGGTATCCGCGCATTGGAGCCGGCCCCGCGGCAGGGGAGCCCTGTGGCACGGGCCGAGCGCGCCGGCAACGCGGTGTCTCCCGCCCCGCGGTGAAACCGCGTTCGGTGCCGCTGGGTATTACCTGCCCCGAGCTCTCCCGTCCTCTGCGCTGCCACCACCCGGCTCCAGCGCGGAGGGATGTGTCCCCGGGTGTCTCCTTGGCACGCGGGAGGGTTCGGAAGCGATGCCCAGCCGCAGGTTCTGTGCCGTAGTCTGCGCTTGGAGCCGCAATAGCGAGTGTGGTTACCCCTCGTACTCAATAACCTGCATTTCCACGAGCGATTTGAAGACTTGGGGATTGGGAACGCAGCACATTCCTCTGGGATGGACATGGAGGTTCAGCCTTGCACAAACTGCCCGTGGAGCTGCAGGAGCCCCAGCTCAGAAGTGGAGCAAAGCTGGCGAGAAGGGAGCTGCTTTGCTGCTCTGTCATTGATGGAGCTGAAAAATACAGTTTTGCACCAAGCAAGCTTCCCGTTTGCGTGCATAGAGGAGCCTTCCTGGGATGTGCGATGGGCCAAGGGGGCTGCGAGACTGCAGCTTGCACCGCGTCCCGGGAAACACGGGCTGGACTTTGACTGG
This sequence comes from Crypturellus tataupa, assembly GCA_034781795.1. NCBI lineage: Eukaryota > Metazoa > Chordata > Aves > Tinamiformes > Tinamidae > Crypturellus > Crypturellus tataupa. Next base: position 326,984 of record JAWLRI010000245.1, read on the forward strand.
GCACTCACTGCTCCTCAGTGAGACCTAGAAGACAACCCTTGGGGAGATGCAGGATTGGAGGTGAAATGCAGAGTACAGGAGGGAAACGGGGATACGGGTGTTATCCTCTGCACAGCCCTCGCTTGGGCAGGGGCCGCCATCCAGCATTGTGCGGGAATAGGGAATATCCCAGGGAAGGAGAATGCCCCTGGGAAGGGTCCTGGTACAGGACAAGCAGCCCTTGGGAAGCGGCTGCTGATCCCGGACCCCAGAGCCGGGTTTGGACCCGGACATGGGCACCGGCCCGAAGGGAAAACCTGCGGCACTTTTATTGTCTTTCCCCATGGCTTGAGTCCCAGGTCGGTGTTTGATGCCGACTCACAAGTGTCTGCGTTTTGGCGAGATTAGAAACAGCTCCTGAACCCGGCAGCCCCCGGAGTCGCCTTCCCGCCCCAAAGTGCGGGACGAGCTCCGGGAAATCGGGAAGGGACTGGAGGACCTTGGGTGTCAGCATCACGGAGCCGGTTTGCAATAGAAGGGATGTGACCCCAGTGGCAGGGCGCGCGGTGCCGCTATCCGCTGGGAAAGGGGCTGTCCTGCTCCTGGGGCTCCTGCATCTCCTTGGAAAACCCCTCGGGAGCGAGAGCGGTTCCCTGGAGCCCTGCTGGAAACAGCACTCGACTCCGTCAGGGCTCTAATTGCATTTCAGCCATTCAGTCACCTCTTAATCCGGTTGTGTGTCACGCTGGTTTTGTGTCGCTCTCGTTTTTAATCACAATGTCATGCGATACCGACTTAGACATCTCCCGCGAGTCTAAATAGATTAAATCAGCGCTGCCGCCTTCATTAACCGATTTCTTTGTACTCATACGATAAAAATGAGGTGGGTTTGAGAGGGTCCGTTTTTCCTGAGCTCCCTTTACCAGTAACGTCTCTCCCGGCAGCGTTTCCCGTTCCGCTGCACCGGGACAGGCGGGAGGACCGGTCGCAGCCCTGCGGATGCTGCAGCCTTTCCCTGGGCCGGCAGGATCCCGTTTTCCTTCACACCTTAGGGATTTCCTCGTGCAGAGGAATGAGCTACGGTCTGTTTGCAAGGGACGCACTAGGAGCCGCGGGGTCGGACACCCTGTCCCCAGCCCAGCGCGCTGGAGCCGCCACCAGGTTCTGCGTTTTGGTGTGAAATGCTGCAGTTTTGTGACCGATTGCAAAGCGGGAGCCCTCGACCTACTCGGGATGGCCCTGGATCCCTGCAGCCGTGGGTGGGACGTTCCCGGCCTCGGGATGGCCCCGGGCTCCGCACAGAGGAGCCGTCGGCAGCGGAGCCCATCCCATCCATGTGGGGCCTTCCGTCCCCCCAGGGCTAATTCATGATAATTATTTCTAATATCGCCTTCATGTGGCAGTATATTGGTTTAATTCCGTAGCTACGGCTGATATTAAGCGCCTCCAGCCCGACTCGCTGGGACGCACGGGCTCCCCGAGGCGGCATTTATTAAAATCTGTGTTTCCTCCGTGTTTCATGTTTATTATCGCCGTCCTTAATTAAGAGAGGTGAATATCGCCGCCGAGGGGCCTCGTTAGCGGCGGCGACGGGAGCAGCGCGCGGAGGTGCCGGCGGAGCGGGGCTCCTCGGCGCCCCGGCGGCATCGGGACCCTTTGAAGCCGGCGGAGGCTCTGCCCGAGGCCGCTGCTCCCGACCGGGTGCTGGAGGCTCCTGCGGTGCCGCCGCAGCCCCGGGATGCGGCAGCGCCCCGGGACACCGCCGAACGCTTCATTATGAACCTCCTCCTGCCTCGCTGTCCTCCCCAGAGCAGCTGGGGCTGTTGCCCTCGTTTCATTATGAGGTTTTGAAGGCAGAAGCAGAATTTGAGCTGTGCCCCTTGCAGCGGCGCCTCCGGGCGCGGAGGGAGGGATGGAGGAGCCGTCTTGGCCTTCGGAAGCAGCAGAACCTTCCTAAGGAATTCTCTTCCAGATTGTTCCTTGCTGATCTCCGGGAACGTTTTCCGTGCGTTCCCAATACTGAGTGCTCTCAAGAGTGGCTCCATCGCGTTTTCCCGTCTCCTGGGTTAGAAATGGTGCTGATCTCTGCATTGGGGTGTTTGTTGCTTCTCCAAGGCCCATGTTGGTCTGTAGAGCAGCTCGTGTCCCCGCTGGGTTTGTCTTTGCGCCTTCCGTGCGAACGGCAGCAGTGATTGCGGTTCGCTTGTGCTCCGCGCGGGTTCTGGGGGGCGTTTTGGTGCTCACTGCTCCCTCGGCTGTGTTTTTGTTGTGGAGAAAATCCGATTGGGTTCTGTTCCAGCAATGCTTCAGGTCGTGGAATCTGTGCTTCAGATTGCGCGTTTCAGATCCAGCCTTTTATAGCTGTGACAAAGGAGGAGCCTTTAGGCAGTGCCAGGAGCCGCGGGGCTTGCGGGGACCCGGGGTCCTGCTGCGTCCGCGGCGCCAGCACCGTCCCCTGCGGGTAGAGCAGGGCAGGGGACACAAATGGGCTTCTACCAGCAATCACCTCTGTGGAAGGCCCCGTTCTGCTTCTGCTTTCTGCTCCCTAAATGTAGTGGTTTGCGTGCAGGAATGGGGAGCCCTTCCGCAGGGCTGGGTGCAGCTCTCCAAACCGCCTCTCCAAACCCCGTGTGCGGGGCAGCCCCTGCGACGGAGCCGAGAAGCGTCCCCGATTCCCCACGTTCCCCCCGGGCCCAGGAGGATCCGCTGCTGGTGCTCGCGCATCTCTTACCCTCTGCAGACCCTCGCCAGGAGGTTTCTATTGGGAAAAATGTCTTTGGGGACCAGACCAGTTCCCATTTGCGCCCGTGGCCGCGGTGCAGCGGTACCAGGGGCTGCCTGCGCTCACAGGAATGCGGTTTTGCATCCATGGATTTTGTGCCCACGAGTGGGATTTTCCCCATGCCCGGGTCTGGATGCACCATGGCATTCGTCTCAGTGCGGGGCCAGGGACATTCCTGCGGACACCGCAACACGGGAGCGAGGAGGGAGCGTGCTCAGCCCTTCCCGCGCTGCCTTTGCCTGCAGAACTCCTGCTTTTCCCTGCAAAACTCCTGCTTTTCCCTGTGCTTCTCTGTGGCTTTGAGCTCCGGGGCGCCGGCGGCTCCTGACATGTTTTTGGCGCGTTTCCGCAAATATCAAGGCTCTGTTTCCCGGGGGTGTTTGCAGGGGAGATGTCAACCCGCATAACCGTTCCCCCCGTCACGCGGTACGGCCAGGAGGGCGATTTTGCCCTTGCGGGTTATCCGAAAGGTCGCGGGTGACACTCGGCTGCGGGGCCGGGGTCTGCGCGCCCTTCCCTAGGATGGAACGGGATGCGGCGCATGGAGCATCCCAATCCCGGGGCTGCGATGCCGATGATCCACTCCCGGGCACACGGAGTCACAGCATCGGTGCAAGCTTAAAGGAGGGGAGAAGGGAAAATCCAGGATGAGCTTCCTGGTGCTTCCAGCAGTTCCCGAGCACCGGACAGGAGCTGGGAGGGAAGACGCCTCCCTTATTCCAGCAATCCGGCCTGGGGCTATGGAGCAGCCTCCGCTCTGCTCCCATCCCTACCCATTCCCATTCCCGCTCCCGCTCCCCCTGGAGCCGGCGGGCACCCGTGTCAGCCCCGAGGGTTCTGATTTACAGAAGAAAACAGAGGAAGGGAGAGTAAATGCTCATTTCAGCAGAAGCTTTTGTTGGGTCTCAGGTGAAGCCAGAAATTTGCATTTAAATGAATATATATTTTGAAGCATTAAACCCACAGGCAAAGGAAAGGCCTTGCGGAGATGACGGATGCGTCGCTCCCCGTGCGTCTCCTGATATTATCCCAGGCAGCCCTTAGAAGTGAAGCCGCGTGCCAGCCCAAGTCATTTTTCCTCCTTTTATTTCCCGGAATCCGCAGCCGCCTGCGAGCGCTTTATTCCCGGCGCAGAGGAGGTGGGGAAGGAGCGCGGCGGCGGCGGGTCTGATGTGCCGCACGGCGACACCGGCGCCGGGGCAGCTCCCCGCGGGGCTGAGTATCCTCACAACGGGGGAAGTCCTAATAAAGAGGGAAATCCTAATAAAGAGGGAAAGGCGCTTTGGAAATGCAGGCACGGAGGGTTCGGGGTAGCAGAAGGGGGCAGTGGCCCCAGCGCCTCCAGGAATCGCGCCGGCCGGGCCCTGCGGCACCGCTTGTCTCCGGGTGCGGATTGATCCCAAGGAATGAGCCGAGTGCTCCGTGCGTGGAGGTCGGCACCCAGCTGCGCGCCGGGCTCCATGGGGATCCAACGCGGCTCCGGCACCGCGGTGGCCCCGGCGGCCTTGGCACTGCGGAGCGGAGCGAGAAGGTCCCACGGATGCTCCCGGAGCGCCAGGACACAGTGGCCACCAGCCCTGGGGACCCCGCGCGGTGGGAGAGCAGCCCCTTTGGAGGCTGCTCCGCGTTCCAGAGGATCTTGCCTATGGAATATCCCCTGTTCTGCAGGCCAGGCTCCCTCGCTGTGGACAGAGCTGGGTTACTGGAGAGCTGCTGCTTTCCCCTTGTCCCTGGGATTATTTGAGTCCTCCGCGGCTCCGTGCCGTTTCCCGGGGCTGCTCTGGGGAGGATGAGCGATCCGGCGGCAGCAGCGCCGGCGGGTGCTGGGTTTGCTGCCGCGTTCAGCCGCCCTGTTCGTGTGCGCGGAAACGCGGCTCTCCGAGCACGGGGCTCTCCGTAGCGCCCAGTAGATCAGCGTTCGGTGTCGCGTTAATCCTCCCGATCGCCTCCTTCCCGGAGGGTCCCCACATATGGCCGGTTCTGCAGCACGTAAACACGATCTGCTTTGGCACAACCACCAGGCTCGCGTGTGTCAGGGCCTTTGCTGACGATTTTTATTCATAAACCGCAGATCAGGAAGATTTTTTGATGTCAACAACTTCTGAACTTGCTTTTGGTTTTGATTCGGAGTTGGGGTTTTGAATTTTGTGCTAGAATTGTGGATTTTTCTTTCCGCTTCCTTGGGGCTGCAGGGGTCGGGGTCCGTCCTCTCCCCTATCCACAGGCCTGCGGCGGGATAATCCCGGGAAGTGTAAACGTCGGCATTAATATTGGGAGAGAACGGAGCGCGAAAGGGCTGATGTTTTAATTCAAGCTTTTTATCTGCTTACTCAGACGTGTCCGAGGAGCCTCTGGCCCGGGGCTGCTGAGCCGCATTCCTATCGCGTGGTTCCCAGGCGCGTGCAGCAAACAGCGGGCAAACGGCGCTGCAAACACTCGGAGCGGCCGTTCCATCCCGCGGTGCGCGGGGCCGGCGGGTCCGGGGCATCCCCGTCTCCAGGACGCGGAGCCGTCCCGTCCCCATCCTGCTCCATGGGGACCGACCCCGCTGCATCCCGCGCCGCCGGCCCGGAGCAGCGCCCGGCTTGGCCTCGGCTTTACAAGGTGTTTCGGACCTGTTGCCGCTCTGTTCTTCCTAGCGCCTCAATTCGCTTTCATGAAAAGTGAATTTTTTATGAACCGTTTATACGCTTCTTTCCTTTCTCCCCTGAGCTTTTTGCTCAGTTCGGCTGCTAACAGAAAAGCAGCTTCCCGGCAGGAGCGGTGCCAGGAAGCCCGAGTGCCGGTTTTCTTCCCGATGAGCAGCACGCACGCGTCGGGGTCCCCGCGCTGGTTTGTTTTAATCCCCCGGGTGCAGCGGCAGCGCCCGCCGCGCGCTGAGGTTCCCTGTGGGACCCGGCGGATCCTGATGCTTCGATCCCGCTGCTGCTCCTGCTGAACTTCCTGGGTTTCCCACCAGCTCTGCCCTTATCGACCCTTCGCCAAGGAGACCTCGGCCCTGCTGGACACACACGGACCGTGGTCATTCCTTCCCGAGGGCCTTCCCTCTCCTGTAAGATCCATCCGGCTCTGCTGGAATCGGGATATCAAGTCAAAGTTGGGACTCGGGAACACCCGGGACCCAAATTCAGGGATTCGTTACAGTCTGCACAAACTGCTCTGCGGCCGGTGCGACTCCCAGCGTAAACGCAGGAGTTTGGGCACGTCATTGCCCAACGGAGAAGGCTGATAATGCCTTGTTGATCCATGGAAGCCTCCGGAACCGGTCACGGAGGCTTCAGGTGCTTCTCATTCTAGTCTGCATGTGCAGTGATCCGTTCTTTTTGCTTGCAGAAGCAGAACTAGACAGCGCTGCCACTCACTCGGTCGTGCAACCATTGCAGGCGAAGCTGGTGCAGCAGCTCGGTCGTCGCAGCGGACGCAGCTGGCACGGCTCGCGCTCGGGTTCGTCTTTTTGGTATGGAGCGAGCGGGCTCTTTCTTGACAAGGCGGTGCTGATATCAGCCTCTAAATAATGCACATGAAAATCAGCTGCACCCAGAATATTTTGCATGCTAACGGCAAAAGTGCCAGTCTAAACAAGAGCGGACACGAGGCCGCTCCAAGCTGTCAGCAATGAGAAAAAGTGGGTTTGAATTAGAGGAGAAACCAATTTGCTCTTATGGAGAGATGTTTCCTGTGCCTATAAATTATGGACTTGTAAATTCTAAATTTAATTCATAAAAGGTGCACAGCAGTGATCAATGAGGGACCACGGGACGTCTGGGTGGCTCGGCGTCGTGTCTGCCGGCCGGGGCCGATGCCAGCCTGATCTTGTCCCTCCTGGGCGCACGCAGCAAACGCCGGGTCCTGCCTCGCGCGGGTGTCTGCGAGGATGGAGGATGCGACGGGGACACGAGGGCAGCGGTGGGGACACGGGGGCTGCGGTGGGGACATGGGGGCTGCAATGGGGACATGGGGGCTGCGGTGGGGACACGGGGGCTGCAATGGGGACACGGGGACTGCGGCGGGGACACGGGGGCTGCAGTGGGGACATGGGGGCTGCAGTGGGGACACGGGGGCTGCAGTGGCCAAGGCTTCTTGGGCTGGGGGCCGCCGAGGGGCGCGTGGGTCCCACGGTGGCCGGGCACATCCCGCTCAACCCCACTCGTGTCCGGTTCCACTCGTGTCCAGTCCCACTCGTGTCCAGTCCCACTCGTGTCCGGCCCCGCTTGTGCCCGCCCGGCGCACCAGGAGCCAGAGACAATTCCCCGGAACAGACGCTCGGCTGCTCCGCGCGGGAGGAGCCGCGGGTTTCCAGGAGCGCAATCCCTCGCTTTGCAGCCGAGTTGGCAAATCGCGGGCAAAGTAAACTCCGTAATAGCTCCGCTTACCCTTGATAGCATCTTAATGAGAGCGGCTCCGCTCTGATGCGAGCCGACACCTGCAGACTGGCGCAGTCTGCGCTGGCCCCGGGCACCGGAGCGTCCCCGAGCGGTGACGGCTGAAGCCCGGCGTGGGGACAGGCCGGGACGGGACACGGAGGGGCCGCGGGGACCTGCGCCCACCCCGTCCCTGCGCAGCCCAGGGGACAGAGCAGCGCCAGGCGATGCAGCCGGTTGTTTTCCTTGGTGCGAGGCGCTTTTCCAAGCCTGTTCCCGGCAAAAGCTCCCTCCGGTGATGCAAAACGGAGGGATGGTGATTGCTGCCGAAGGAGAGCAGGAGCTGCCGCGTGCGGTTTCCAGCTGGCGCGGGAAGGCTCCCGCGGCCTGGCTGCGTTTCCGTGCCGCCGGCGGAGCCCCGGGATGTGTGCGGATTGGGATTGGGGGGGGCAGGATGCCAGGCCCTCATCCCGCAAGGAAATGGGCTGGTGGCACAAGGGGACAGGCTGGTGGCCCAGGGGGACGGCGCTCCATGTCCCAGAGCCGGCGCATCCGCGCGCTCCGTGCGCCGGGGCTCCGCGCTCGGCACCGGCCCCTGCGCTGACCGGGCGAATCCGCCCTCCCTCAGTGCAGCCTGTCCGGATCCTGCTAAAAAGAAGGAAAAGCGACAATGGAATTTCCATTTAAAAATCAACCACAGTTTTGAGACTCAGATATGGCACAGGGGACGCAGATTTCCATCACTCAATATTAGCTTCCCACTTCCCTCGCATATATTATCAACTCGGGGTTTGGCGGAGAGAAAATTTCCATGCTCCAGGTTTCATTTTCAGAAACAAGATTGCTAAAGAGCTAAAGTGCAGCTCGGATTTCTCCTGAAAAATTCATCACCGTCTCTAGACATTCTTCCTTAAAACTGCCTGGGAAATGGAGCTAAGCAGGAGCAGGCCGGGCTGCCGGGACCTGTTTTGGGATGAGGATGGTGCCGGGGCCCTGCGCGTCCCCGCTTGCTCTACCCCGCCAGCAGGATGCTCTGGGATTAGTTTTAAATTGCATCTTTTGTTTTTATTTTTTTTAGATCCTCCGTATTTAATCCCTGATAAATGCTCGGATGGTGCTCGATGCGCTGTTCTGGCAGAAACGCGTGTCATGATGGGAAATACCTATTTTGCAGCGATTGCACCCAAATTGCTCCAGCGCCAGCTCTGTTCTAGGGATTGGCACCGTGAGGGGAGGATCGGGAATGTGTCGGGATGTGGAGCGGCCACAGAAATTGCTCCTCGTCCATAGGGAAGGCAAAAGGGTGCCGGGTTCAGCGGGGTTGGAGGTGTTTGGTGCCGTTTGGGTTGATTTGCTGCTGGGATGTGCAGGGACCTCGGGAAGTCAGTCCTGGTTTGAGAGGTGCTGAGTGTCCGTCTCCAAGCGGAATCTCCTAAATTCCATTCGGGTAAACAAAGAGGAGCTCGAATCCCACAGGAACCGGCACGTCGCAGCTTCCTAAAATCCCGTTTGTGGATTAAACCCGGGGTCTGTAGCAGAGTTCACGACTCCAAGGCGCCTCATTAGGCATTTCCAGTCTCCAGGGATTTCTGAACTCCTGGAGGAAGCTCCGCGGCGAGTCCCGAGGACAGGAATCGTGCTGGAGAGGAAGCGGGATTACAGAGAGCACAAATTAATCTCGGAATACATCTGTGCTGATGGGATTACACACGATGCAGCGTGTAACCCCCTTTCCCATTCTCCGGATCCCTCCCGTCGGGACAGGCATCCGTGCGGCCCGAGTGCAGCGGATGCGGCTCCGGGGCCATCGTCCCCCTCCGGGAGCCATGAACTTCCCGGGAGCAGGAGGGCTCCGTGCGCTTCCCGACACCCCTCGGCCCAGCCCCTCTCCGGAGCCGTGAACTTCCCGCTCCCCGGAGGCTCCGTGCTCCCGCCGCGTCCCGGCACGGCCGCGCTTCACATCCACTCTCGTCACATCAGCGGCAGCTCCCGTGGCCGGGAACGCGCCCTCGTTTTCCCCTCTCTTTTTGTTTATCTCTGCAGCGCTGTCACAATTAATAAGTGGCCGGGCGGTGAGCGCTGTCTGCTGCCTCTGCTCCTCTGGGTCCCTGTGTCCCCGCTCCGAGTCCTCAGGAGCCACCGCGGTTTTTTCTGCACCTTTTATTCCCGTTTCCCCGCGGGATGCTGCTCGCCAGGGCTGTGTTCCCGTCACGCCACTGCTGCCTGGGGGCTGCTGGAGCCTTCCCGCTGGGATCCGTGCGCAGAGCTGGAGCGGAGGCTCGGGATGAGCTCGGGATGAGCTCGGGATGCTCGGAGCAGCCGGCAGCGCTGCTGCAGGGCTCCCTGCGCCGGGTCGCCGCAGCCCAAGCAGGGGCATCGTCCCCGTGCGGGTTTATACAGTTGTTGATGCCAGGTGATCCGTTTGCAGGTGCTGGAGCGCTCCGGGATGCATGAAGGGGTCTGAGCCGCGCTCGCTGCGTCCGACTCCGTCTAACCCCCGGGAGAGGCTGCGGGTTGGTCATGGGGATGACGGTGTTCCTTGGGAAAGAGTCATTGGGAAAGGCTCGTTGGGAAAGGCTCATTGGGAAGTGCGGTGCCGGCGGTGCCCCGGGAGCATCCTTCCTCCGTGCCCCTTCCCACTAGCGCCCGACACCCTCACGGACGCAGCAACCGCTGTCCTTGGGTGTGCGGATGTTGGTGACCACAGCCCACGCATCACCTCCCCTTGGGGACATCTGTGCGCCTCTCTGGGGAGCGGGTGCATCGGATCGGCGTGGAAGCATCCCCATGCA
>JAWLRI010000245.1:336997-347736 GCA_034781795.1 Crypturellus tataupa
TCACCTCCCCTTGGGGACATCTGTGCGCCTCTCTGGGGAGCGGGTGCATCGGATCGGCGTGGAAGCATCCCCATGCACGGGCGATCCGGGAGCCTCCTGCTCCGTGCGCTCCTGCCAACACCGCGTGTTCCCCCTGCCCCGCTGTGCAGGATGGCTCAGCGCGAGCACCTTCATGATTCCAAGTACCCTGATGATTCCGAGCACCTCGATGATTCCAAGCACCCGACAGCGCCTGTTCCCCTTGCGGCTCAGGCCATTTCCAGCGCGGACACGGGGTTGCGGATGTCCCTCGGGTGTCCCTTGGGGCACCGTGTCGAGAAGCCTCTTGCGGAGGGGACTCGTGTTCGCCAGCTCCGCGCGCCCGTGCGGGTGCAGGACGAGGAGCGCCAAGAAGAGCCTCGTTCCTCCCTCTGAGATGCTGCCATTTCAGCACAAACCCCAACAGTCAATAACGACACCCCTTTCCAGGGCAAGGAGCCTCTGACTTTGCTTTTCCCAAGCTGAAAATGGATATTTGTGAAGGTATTTTTGTCCATTCGCTCTTATCCTGCGGCTCGGATCAGCAGCCGGCCTGCTTGGAGGGTGGCCTCAGAGGGCTGCGGCTTAGGAAAACTTCATCCTCCTGCAAATTCAACATTAACTTTGTCCCAGGGATAATAAATTCCCGGCTCATACAGCACCACACACAAGTCTGAAAATGAAACATTTAAACTGCAATATTGCAATCGAATTGCCAGTGAAAATCTCTTCATGCTGGCAGTGGAATTGGTGGGTCTTTGATCTCCTCCAGCTTAGATGTTGCTGCCAGAAAGATTTAAGCTTAAACTTCACTTTGTAAAATAGACTTTTTTGACAGTTTCCTTTAAAAAAATAATCCCCTAAGCTCCGAAGCCGGGGACGAGCGGCCGGCCCCACAATGAGGTTTCGGAACCCGCTGGTGCAGCAAGGAGCTGCTTTCGGCTGCTCCTGGTTCCCCAGACCTTGCGCTCGATCCCGCGGGTCGGTGCGGGACCCGCCGGGTCGCGGTGCTGCTGCCACCATGGGGAGATCCAGGGACCCGGATTGCAGCCACCCCGACGGCAGCGCCGGGAGCAGCAGTGGCGCTTCCCGATGCCGCAGCCTGATCCGTTAAGTGATGAAGTGGGACACCGTTGGGGACCCCGGGGAGCGAGTCGGCAAGGTGAAGCCCTTGCGTGCACGAATGGTGTGAAACGGGGAACGTGGACACGGGAGACGGCTGGACCCGTGCGCTTTGCTAGGGCATGGAGCCACGGGATACGCTGCTGCGAGCCCATATCCGGATCTCCAGGGAAAGGGAATCTTCAAAGCTGTGCAGAAACACAAAAGTGGCCCTAGGAGAGCAGGATGCCCCCACGGTGCCGTGGGCAGCTCCGGGCATCGCGCGCCCCGTGTGCGGCCCCGGCTCCGCGGTGCAGCTCCGCGCCCGGCCGCCCGCGCCGCTCTCCGAAACGAGGCGCGTCATTAATTTTGAGATGAGCTTCTATTATTAATTCTCACTTTTATAGCTGCGGATGACCCTAATTTTGGCTAAGGAGCTTAGACAAAGCGAGGATGCAAGGTTACTTTAATCTCCTTAAAGTTTCAAAACCATCTGGGGTTCCTCTGCGCGGTGCCGTGCGAGGATGCTCTCCCCGCGGGACCCTGTGCTCTTTGCAGCGAGGCCGGAGGGACGTCGCTGCTCTCGATGGCACCGGATTCCGATGCTCCTCTCGCCCGAGCAGCCATTTCTGTGACTTCCCAGGCTTCGCGCGGGCAACGTGGTCACCAGGGTGTCCCTGTCCCGGGGCGGAGGCAGGTGCTGTCGCTCCCCGTGTCGCACAAGGTCCCCGCGCGGAGCCGTTGCGCCGGCCGGGCGCCGCGCGCGGTGGCCTTGCGGCTGCGCCGTCCCGGGTTGTGGTTATCCGGAGCGGCAGCGAAGGCGAGCGCTCCCCATCCGCTTCCCCTCTCCGGCTGCTGGGATTTTCCCTCAAGCGGATTTCAAGCTTTTGGCTTTCGCATCCGTTTCTTTCCCTATCGGGCGCGTTTGCCGGGGTGCAGTGCGCCTCACTTAACCCCTCAGAAGGGGTTGGAGTTGACCTAGTTTCTTGGAAAGTCCCGAGCAGATTCGCCTCGTCTTGGGACACAGCGAGCGGACCCGGCTCCCTGCAGCTCCTCCCTATGGCCGAGCGTCCCCTGGTCCCTGCTTGTCCCCATAAGGGTTGTCACGAAGGAGCAGCACCGGCTGCAGCCTCTGCACCCGCATCCTGCGGTTCTGCTTCATCCCGGCCCGGTGACGCTCCCGTGTTCCCTGTCCCCTCAGGATGGGGACCGACAGGGCTGGTGCTGCACGAGCCCCTGTCCCGTAGGCTGGGGCTGCTCTGCCTGGCTCCAGAACCAGTGGAATAAGCAGCCGTTGCACACAATTTAATTTAGGAATTAAGGGGGGCCGAGCGCCCGGCTAATCGGGCGCAGGATTTGTTGCTTTGATTCAGCAGCAGGGAAGGATTCTCCCATGGAGACAGAACATTCCCAGGATGGTGGTGGGCAGAGCAGCATCCCCGACAAGGACTTTGTGATAGACGGATTATAGAGCCTTTTAGAGCAGCGAGTTTGAGGCCTCTGTGACTGCGTGTGCCGTAATGCAGCCTCTGAGCGCAGCGGCGCGTTCCTGCCCGGTCTCGTGTCAAACGAGACAAAATTAGGCCCTATTATGAATCAGAGCGGTTGGGAGCGGCGCCGTGGGTGACGGCAACCCGCAGCGCCCGCGGCAGCTCCGCGCGGAACCGGGGGGCTCCGTGCGCTCCGGCGGCCCCGATGGCAGCGGCGGTGCCAAGCGGCGCCGGCAGGACCGGACCGCGTCTCTGCGGGGCTTTTAAATGTGATGGATATTTAGGGTGGGAAGGGTGATTAGTAGGGATCAGTATGGGACAGCAATGAGTCTTGCATGGGGCACGGCAGCGTAGCCGAGGGGATCCCAAAGGTGCAGGAATACCGCGGATCCAGGGTGTGGGGATTTGGGAACGGGGTGGGAAGCGCGAAGCTGCGTGCTTTTATTTGGGTTTATTTTGGTAATGGTAGAAATATCCTTTCCGTTAGACGGCGGCACCCTGATGGCTGACCTCAAAAAACAGCAAATATTAAGATAGATATAAGCCTTAGTTTATAAGAGCGTATAAAGATCAAAACAGGGGATTTTGAAGCTGCTCTTACGCAATAGACAGCTCTTTTAAGTTCTGATTTGTAAAGACAGTTTGGATAATTTCCTAAAAGACATTCTCATAATGATTAATTTAGAATATGCTTAATTCAAGTTAAAGAGATCAAAGAGAAAACGTTTCCCCCCTGTAATGCCATTTACGTTTTTATACTTTTAACTGCATTTCCCTGGACTGGGGAAACTGCCTGGTTTGCACCTCGCTGCGGTTTCTTGGGTGCAGGAACTGCAAAGCGCTGTGCAGATGACAGTGCTGATTTGGGGCAGAAAAGCCTCTTTTTGCCCCTGCAAGGGCGGCTCGGGGTGATGCGGGATGGGGATGGCTCCTGCGCTCACCCCTCTGCCTGGGAGTGTTCCCGCTTTTTGCAGTTTCCCCTGGTGTTTTCCTGCCCGCCGTCGGAATCAGCCGTCTCCGAGTGCGGCAGTCGGTTCGTGGCACCGGGTTCATGGCACCGGGTTCATGGCACCAGGTTCATGGTACCGGGTTTGTGGCACCGGGTTTGTGGCACCGGGTTTGTGGCACCGGGTTCATGGTCTGCGGCACCGCGCGGCGGAGCCCTCAGTGCCCCCGCTGCAGGAGCTGCCTCTTTTAACAGCCCCTCGGGTCCAATTTGGCAGAATTTACACATCTGTCTGTGTTTGCGCAGCTGTAACTTCTATTATGTGATCAACTGGTGTATGAGGCTGCAGGATAGCCTTTCCCGTTGGAAGGGATGAACCAGCAGGAATTTCTCCCTGTTGTGGTTGCCGCGTGGTGGCGAGGAGGCCGTTCCTCCCGCTCTCCACCCGCGTGCCGCAGGAGGGTTATTCCGTGCGTGGAGCACAAGTGTTTGCGTTACATCCCATGGGATATTGCTGGAGCTCCTCTCCTCCAGCTCTGCGCTATTCCCGCAGCCCATTCCCTGCAAACAGGCGCTCCCGAGCTCCGAGCGGCGCTCACGCTGGCGCAGGGGTTGGATCGGGAGGTTCTGCTGCTTCTCGCCCTTGTGCCCGAGCGGCGCCAACAGCCTGTGCCGGGAGGCGCCGGCTTTGACGCTGATGAACGATGCACCCGGAGACTCAATTAGTCTATTAATAAAGCGGAATCTAGGCCACAGGTTTCCAAGGTAGGTACCCAAATGCAGGCTCATAAATAAGTGGCCTCGTTTGCGGAGCGGCCGTGGACGCGCGCTGCTTCCCGGGGCCACGGTGGCTGGAGCGGCTGTGGATGCTGGAAACGGGGCCGTGTTTTCACTGCCAACTCCCTGCTCCGGTGTCCAGGGCGCTGCTCCGGAGGGAGGCGGTGGCGGAGGGGACGGACCCGAACGGGCAGCGCTCATGCTGGCTCCGCGGGAAGCGGGAATTTCCTGATGGAAAGTGGCCATCCGGATGTTCATCTACTCCTATCTCAACTGGATGCTCATCCCTGCTATCCTGATGGATGTTCATCCCTGCTATCCTAATGGATGCCCATCCCTACTCTCCCATTGGATGCTCATCCCTGCTATCCCAGCTGGATGCCCATCCCTGCTATCCTGATGGATGCTCATCCCTGCTATCCCGCTGGATGCCCATCCCTGCTATCCCACCGGGTGCTAGGATGGAGGGGAATCGAGCGCGGTGGTGACACCAGCGCAGTCCTGGGGCCAGTAGCTCCATGCGGGACAAATCCCATTCCAGCCGCTGTGTTTCCTGGGCATCCCAGGCATTCCCGCTGCCAGGGAAGCAATGCTGTCCCTCTCCCTGCTTTGAAAGGAGGTGACAGGAGGTGAAATTCTCCTTTCTCCTGGATACAAAAGCAGCCGGCTGGCAGCTCCGCGGTGCCAGCGAGACCAGGCTGCATCCGGCTCCCGAGGAGACATCCCAGTGCAGGACTGGGATGTCTGGACGTGGCACCAGGCATTGGGCTGGCTGGAGCCCATTCCCCTCCGAAGGCATCGGGCTCTATCGTGAACCCCCAGGATTTATGGGTGTTTGTGGGCGTCTCACCCGCGTTTCGGGGTGCGGGGGGTTCCAGGTGAGACGGGGGAGCAGCATCCGCGCTTGGCAGATCCACGTGTGCCCTCTGCACGCCGTGCCGCTCTGCTGGTGACTGTTATTTAATAGTGATGAAAATCGGACTGGGTAAACCGGGATCCATCCTGACTCCGCTCCGCGGGGCTCGCGCGGTGCGTCGCCATCCCGTCCTCCCTGCCTTTGCTCCCAGGTGCCGGGGATGCTCTGAGCACCCCGTCCACCGGCAGCACCATGGGTGACTCATGGGGCCGTGTCCGTGTCCGTGTCCATGCGGATTCTCCGGCACCGACTTCCCAAGCGCGCGCCGATGCCGCCGGTGCCGCCCGTCCCGTGGCCTCGCGCAGGGGCTGCTTCTCCCGCTGCCCTTCCCCATCTCCGCACGCTGCGTCGCCCTCCTCGCTGCCGGCTGCTGCCCAAAACGCTCCATCAACCTGTTGGCGCTGGCCGGGCGCCAGCGCAATGCAGCAGCGCCGGCCCCGCGCCGGCTCCTGCTGCGGCCGCGGACATGGGCTGCTCGCCGGCCCCGGGCTCGTGCGGCCACGTTCGGGCTCACGCGCAGCCGCGGCGGCGGCCGCATGATCCGGGCCCGACCCGCCCGGCTCCGGGCGCGGAGGGTTTATTTCGAGCGCGGTGACATTTACGATAACGCGTCGAACTCCAAAACGGGGTTAACGCCGGCGCCGCGGGGGCTCCCTGCCGCGTGCGCCGCCGCTGCCGAGTGATTGTTTGATCAGATAACATACGCGTTAAACGCGTTTGTAGGAAAACAGAAACCGGTGTTCGCTAAAGGAAGCCGTGTCAGGCGTCAGGAGCAGCGTTTGATCCGCGCGGATGAGACGCTGCGGAGCAGCTCGTGCCCCGCTCCGGAGCCGGCGCTGCTGCCGCTTGTTCTCCAAAGCGAGCGGTGCCGGGCGATGCCGCGACGGCCCCGCTGCCCTGTGCTCTCGTGGTCGTGCGCGGCGTCCCGGGACGGGCGCTCCGGCTGCTCCGGCTGCTCCGGCTGCTCCGGGGTATCGGGGCGCCGCGGAGCTCTGGGTTATCCTGGGAAGGGGGCACGGACGGGCGCTCTGCGTTATCCCACTGCTCGTTCTCATGGTGGCTACGGAGGAGGCAAATCTTTGTTTTCCTCTTGGTGAAGCATGTCTTTTGTTTGAAAGAGCTTGAAATTACCAGTGTCTCTTCCTTCTGGGTCTCACGCCGTGTTGGTGGGAACAAGGAGCCCATGGCCAAGGCCGGCACTTGGGACCCCTGTGCCGGGCTCAGGTGGGCGCACAGGAGCATGGACCGTGACGGGGCATTTCAGGGCTGGTCCGTGCCCTGAAAATAGTGGGATTCTGGGGAGCAAAGGAAGTGTTGAACCGAAAATGCCGCACTGCGAACGCGGATCTCGATAATGGGAGCTATTTCCAGCTCTACATCCATAATAGTTAGAAATCCCGCTCGGGTGTTTGATCTGTCTGTGTGTGGTACCAGCACAGGGGCCCTGCGGAGCTGTGCAGTTCTCATGGTCGGGACACGTTCTTCCTCCCGCGTCCCTGTCCCGCCGCTCCGCGGGCCGGGATGCGGCTGCGCCAACGGAGCCAGGATTAAGGGAATGGCCGGGATCGAGGCTGATTTCCCGAGGCAGCAGCAGATGGGGCTCAGCGCAGGCGCTGGATGGCCAAATGCAGAAATAAACCCGGTGCAGATGGGACGCTGCCCGTCGGAGCCGCGGTTCCGCTTTCCCTGGGATGCAGTTCCGCTGGAGAGGCTGGTCCTGGGAAAAGCATCTGCACCTCCTGCAGCGCCCGGCAATGCAGAGCCAGGAGAGAGGGGATTTCTAGCTGCTCCCTGGCAGGAAAGGGCACGGGGAAACGTGCTGGGAATGCGCAAGGGAGCAGAGCCGGGCAGGGTGAGGAAGGAACCTGGACACGGCCGCAGGGAAGCAGGGAATGAGCTGGCCCTGATCTGTATTCTGGAAGCAGGGTCTGGGTGACAGAGATGTGAACACTGTGACCTGGCTTAGCTGGATCCCTAATAGCATGGACCAGGAAAACGGACTGGAGAATCTTTCCGTATGGAACGTTTCCCTGCTCTTAGAGCAGATTTGGTGCCAAAGCGTGTCCCCCGTCCCCGTGTCCGCGCTCTGTGACCGCCTCTCTTTGCCTTGCAGAGAGATGCCAAGGGCCAGTACCTGTTCGACCTGCTGTGCCACCACCTGAACCTGCTGGAGAAGGACTACTTCGGCATCCGCTTCGTGGACCCGGACAAGCAGAGGGTAAGGGCTGGTGCTGGCTCCGCTTCCTGGCACGGAGCTCCTCCATGGAGCTGTGGAGAAGGGCAAGGGATGACACAGAGTTCAGCCTTGGAAGAGGGAAACATTCCTGGAGCTCCCTCCTGCCTCGGCTGCTCAGCAAAGGGACAAACCAGGGCCACCTCTCTCATGTTCCCGCTGCTCCGTGTGCCCGGGGGCAGGGGAGCCATAGGTGGTTTTCCTCGGAACATCCCGCCTGGAAGCGGGTGGATGGATGGATGGAGCGAGAGGTCTCCGGGCCAGCAGGTCCGGGTCTGTGCATCGAGGGGATCCGGAGCGCTCGCGCGGACACGCGGGAGCTCCCGGCTCGTCCCTGCCTGCGCTGGTGCCGCGTCGCAGCCACTGCCACCCCTCAGCCTGGCCTTGCTGATGCACCACGAAGCGTTCCCGTCGGGAAGGAGCCCCTACGGATTGAGGAGCGCTGTTGTTTTCCCCAATGTGCCTTCCCGAGCGCTGTCAGATCAAGGCAGCGGCGGCTGCGTGCGGCAGAGCGCGGCGCTCTCGCGCTCAAGGCAGAGAAGTCGGTTTGGAAGCAGCGGCTCCGGCGTCGCCTCCTCCTGCCCCGCTGTGCGGCGGCGGGAGCTGCTGCCGGCTCCGCTGCACGGAGACGCCGTTGCGGGGCGCAGCGTCACCCGGGGCACCGGGGACACGGCCGGGCGGCTCCGCGTCCCCGGGTCGGAGCTGGCGTCGCGCCTCCCCGCGCGCTTTGAGCCTCAGGAGCCGCGTGGTGACGTGCCGGGTCGTGCGCTGTGATGGGCACGTGTGTGCCCATGGACACGGGCCGAGGCCATGCCAGCGCGGGGATGAGACCCTTGGAAAATTATTGTCCCCCTCCCTGGTTTGTGGCTCAGCCACAACACGCAGGGGCCAGGGGACAGCAGGAGGTGCCGGTGGTGACGGAGGAGGAGGAAGGACACGGTGACACGGACTTGCCCAGCTCGTGGGCACTCCGAGCCGCCCTCGACCCCCTTCCGGAGCCTCCCGCTCTCCCACGGCTTCGGCACCCCCCACAAAACGCCTTTATGTAAAACGAGCCTTATTGCAGGCAGTCCTTGCTGTTTCTTCAGTTTTACCCCCAACAGGCGATGTTGCTAATTACAAGTATTGTCTGGTGAGTTATTTTCATTCCTTTCTTTTGTTTCAGCACTGGTTGGAGTTCACCAAGTCGGTCGTGAAGCAGATGAGGGGTGAGTACCGCCTCGGCCGTGCCCGTTCCCTTGACGTCCCGCGCGTCCCCCCTCCTGCGCTCCCGGGCTCCGTTTGGGAATGTCCCCGCGGCCGCCGCGGTGCCCGAGGAGCAGCCGGGGTGACGCTGCTGTCCCCACAGCCCAGCCGCCCTTCACCATGTGCTTCCGCGTCAAGTTCTACCCCACGGACCCGGCGGCGCTGAAGGAGGAGATCACCAGGTAGGAGCGCGGGAGCGCGGCCGGGACGCGCGCGGCGCCGCTCCGTGTTTGCCCTGCAGCGCTGGCTGCTCCAGCAAACCTGCTGAGGTTGAGCTGGCACCGCTGGGAAGCAGTGGGAAGCACCGGGCGCGGGTTTGGAGTCTTGGGGAGCCCCTGGAGCCCCGGCTGGGATCGGGGCTGCGTTCCGTCCCATGCGGAGCAGAGCGCCCCGAGGGCAGCACGTCCTATTGGGGCCCCTGGGTGTCCTTGGCTCCACGCGCTGCCATCCCTCCTCGTGCTCTATATCCCCCTTTGCCCGTAGCTCTCCGGACTCTCCATGGAATTCCGTGAGCTTGGTGCATGGAGGCCCAGCAGGAGCAGTTCACTTTGCTCCTAGTTTTGCTCTCCGCATTCCCAGGATGTTATTGCCATGGCTGCTTGAATCCTCCCCTGGCTCAGAGAGCTGCAACCTGCTCTGGATGTGGCTTGGAGGGTCCAGGTGTCTCCAGGTTCCTCGCAGTCCCTTTGGCTCCGTCCCTTTCCGAGCGAGGGCAGTGAGCGCAGAGGACACGGGTGATGAACGGTGATGCAGAAAGCGAGCGCTGCTTCACCCAGTGTCTGTCTTTAGGGGCTCTTCGTGCCGCTCCTCCTTCCAGAGGGAGGTGATGAGGGGGATGCGCGGGCTCCGTGGAAGCTCGCGGACATCTCGGACGGCAGCAATGGGTCGGGGTGGCGAGCCCTGACCCCGGCACCGTGAAGCTGTACTCGCGATTTTGCTAAAACTCTGAATTCCCCTTGGGGATCTTTTTGCCATTATTACTGCAGAGAATTTATAACCGTCTTTGCCAGGTCTGGAGGTCGCTGGGGAGAAGATTAACAACAGAGCTGGTGTGGGGAAATGCAGGGAAGCAGAGACCCTAACTGAGGCTTTTGTGCCTCTGCGTCGCGCTGGGGCCGTGGGGCTCCCGCGGGGCCGTCGGATGATCCGGACGCGATGGGGCCGCGTGCGCCTTGTCCCCGGGGCTGCAGCGTTCGGGTCTGCAGGGGTGACGGATCCAGGGCTCGTCCCCCTGAATTCCCGTCCGCGGTGGCCAGGGGCTCGCAGGAGCCATCGGCACTGCCAGGGGCCGCAGAGCGGGAACTCGAGGAAACCCTCCAAACCAGCGCGATGGATCCCGGCTCCCGGCACCGCGCTCCACCGGGAATGGGAGCGCCACGGCCCGGGAGGCGGGAGGTTACCGCAGCGAGTCATCCCGGAGCCACGTATTGCGCTCTGCTATCGGATTTTATTAGTTAGCAGCTTTATCTCGTTAAAGTCGGGGTAGTAAGGTGATCCAGAGAAACAGCATGTGGAGGAGTGGAAATAGATGTATTTCCCCCCCTGATTATGCCCTGGCTCTAGTGTTGCCGTGCTGAAGGACACAACCACGGAGGTGGCAGCTCGGAGACAAGGTGGGAGCTTTGGAGGCAGCTTTGGGAAAGGCTGCATGGCTTTTCCATGCGGGAGGATGAGCAGGACTCCGTAAAGACATTGGTTTGGGGGCAAATAAGGATGTTCAAAACACATTTTTGTGTGTGTGCAGCAGCCGTGCGCCCGCTCCTTTGCTCCCGCCTCGGCACGTGCTGCGGGAGAGGCGCACGGTGCCTTTCCCAAGCAGGGAAGCCCCGAGTTTAAGGAAAGAGAAAAGGAAATAAAGAAAAGCAGCAGAAACTTCCTCGTCCGCCCCCAAAGCAGACTGCAAATGTCATTTTGTGCCGTGGACCGTCAGCTGCAGCAAACTAAGGGGCCTCCAACCCTCTCCTGGCCCCGATAGCCACTAAATGGTGACAAATGCCGCGTGTCACTCACGCC
>JAWLRI010000245.1:359162-370353 GCA_034781795.1 Crypturellus tataupa
TGCTCCCGGGACGCCCTCCCGAGCGCCCGGTCCCGCGAGAGCCGCCCTGGCGCGGGCGGCCGGCCCGAAATAGCGCCGGGTTGGGCTGCCCTTCGGGCGAGCGGCAGCATTTAGCCTCCTGCACGGCCCCGGCGCGGCGCTCCGACCTCGGACGCGTGGCGCTGCCGAGCGCGGAGCCTCCCGGGAGCCGGCGCCGGGGCCCGTAGCCAGTAGAAACCACCTGGTTCCGTTAGGGAGGCGTGGGGAGTTGTGCTTGTTTTGTACAAAAAGAAAAAAAAAAACACACAAAAAAACCAAGAGACTGTTTTGACGTATATTTTAACAACAAAATGCTATTTTGTTATTGAACCTAACCGAGTCTTTTTTTACTTTCTGGATTGGGTGAACGTAGCGCGCTGTACAAAGTGATTCAAGTGGAGAAAATGGTTTGGGAAAAAACGTTTTTGTAGACTGGACTCCTAACATCAGCCTAACCCATAACTAGTTTTGGAATAACGAACGGAGATATCGTTTTATGACTTTGCTGAAGGTAAACAGGCCAGAACTGCAGAACTGGAGGTAACACTGCGGGGGGGAAAAGAGAAGCCAATAGACAACCATTAACTTAGCTATCCTTGAGCAAAAATACATAAATCAAACAACTAATTCATTTTCCTTGCAACATGAACACTGGACTCTTTGGTTACCTGGGAAGCATAACACTCTATCTACAAGGGAGCAATAAAAGCTAGTCCTGGGAAGTTTTTAGTGAGAAGTTTGATGCATTTAGCACAGAAAATTCAAAGACGAGCAAGTTTAATTTCATCTCAGGGAGAGATTTTGCATAAGCTGGGGCCATAAGCGCAGCTTTCCAAGCCTGCCCGTCCCGTTGCTGTCTCTGAGCACACGGCACCCGCCGCCGGGTGGGAGAACCGGGGCCTTCGCTCGCTTGTCACGGCAATAAGCAAAGTCCATCCCAACTGCTGCCCGTCGGGGAGCACTGGCAGCCGAGCGGCCGCTCCGCCGCGGCCGGCAGCACCGCGTGGTCGAGGAGCGACCGGCGCGCTGGAGGGCAGCGCACGCGCCGAGCCGCAGGGCTGCCGTGATACCCGTTTTATGCAACATAGCAGAATTAACTAGTGTAGTGTTCCTACCTCAGCCTGTAGTACACGGTGTTTCTATGCAGTGAGTGGTAGTCTCAAACTCGCCATGTCCCCCCGGGTCGATGCCGTGGTCCCTGGGCGCGCAGCGGGGCCACCGCTGGCCCCGTGGGACATTCCGTCCTTCCACACCAACTGCAGCGTAGGACGTACCGACCCGGAGAAACTCTTCCACATCAGCTTACTTTAGACTAGCTCTAAGCGCCAGACCTAGTTTACCTCTGCAGGTTTCACCCGGCATTTTACTGTACTATCATGAGAACCGATAACTTGGGTTGTGTGTTTTTCCTCTATGTCCCATGGTGTCCTGTGTTTCGCTACCTGTTAGTTTTACCTGTCTTTATATTAAACTGCTGTTTCCACAGATTCTTATCAGAAGAAATCTCTTACTAGCATACTGCATCTTTAAGCAGTAGACGGTAAAATACCTGAAAATGTGAATTTCTTAGTTTTCATAAAAATCTAGAAATTAACCTTTCATGTGCCAAATACTGTAAGTTGCATTTTCCTTCAAACTGTACCTTTTTCTACATATTCAATATCTTAGTTAGCATAAAATCATTGGTGCCATGAAAAGTATTTTTAAATTTAAATAAATATTTAAATACCCTGAAAACAAGAGTCGGTGGTTTTGTCTTAGGTGAGTCATGAAAATGGTGTGTTTGGTGGTAACGGGAGCGGTAACGACCCTGTGGGGCAGTAACAGGAGCGGTAATGGCACATTTGCGGACAAAACCTCTGCTTTGATACAAACCATCAGCGCTGGCTCTCATAGTGGGACCAATGTCCTTTTTAACTACAGACGAAAAGGCTAGAGATAGTTTAGAACTTTTATTTTAAAGCTTTCCAAATACTCTTTTATCCTGAGGGAATAGAGTTAGCTCTAAAAAGTTTAATACAAATTAAACACTTTCACGCAAAAGAGAAAAAAAAGAAAGATCTGAGCAACATTTCCACATTTTTCATTCTTTGAACACGTGCAGGCGACCGCTGGAGTTGCCACCCACCAGGATATTCCTGGTGGGATGAACAACATTGATGGAACACACGGAACCCAGATAATCCACATTATAGAAGGAGTGCAACAATTTTCCCGTGTCCCGATATATTTCTATTTGTCGTGGCCGTGCCATGCTGCCCACCACGAAGCAATCCTCCTGCTTCGGATCCCATATTGCTCTGAACCTCGTTAACCAGCGTCCCGTGTTATTGTTGTGTCTTTGGAAAAAAAAAAAGGGAGAAAAAGAAAGGGATAAGTATTTTTCTTATCAAATCCAATTTTTTAAAATTGTCATTGATGTCACTTTTGCTTAAACCCCTCATTCTTGTCTCCTAAACCATCACTGCTGGACAAATGGTGCCACTCAGATCCACTGAATGGGATGAAACAAAGATATAACGAAGCCAGACAATAAAGCAAAACCCACACTGACCAAAGCAGTTATTTACCAGTATTTAAACATGATGGTGGCGTACTTTAGTGGTAGGACAAAACAAATCACCAAAATGGCAAACCAAAACATTTCAAAACACTCCAAGCCAACACAATTCACCCTTTAAGAGCATAAAACTGTTTTGCAGATGTTGGGGCTCTACTCGAAAACAGGCTCCATATCATTAAGAGCAACCTGTGATATTCACGGGTGATCCCGGTGCTCAACTTACCTGACGGTGCTGACGACTCGAGTGGTGGATGACAAAGAGCTGGTGTCGTAGACCCTTTAAAGTAAAGACACGTTCATTAAGAGCAGGTAAACGATGCTGTGGCCCTTGCAGGACCCGCACGCTCATTGTGGCAGCTCCAAGACACAACCCGCGCGGGGGCCGAGTTTCTTCTTGCCGTTATCGGGTCTCCCGTGCTGCACCCACCCCTCTGCAGTGCAATTTAGGACTATCAAGCATCTGTCCAGCCAATATACAGAGACAACTACTTATTTACATGGCCAAACAACCTGAACTATGGTCACAAATTGAGGAAGCAGAAGAAAGAGGAGGTCTCTCAACATACAACTCGACGCACGGCCCTCACCTGAGCTTGTCGTCGGCGCACACGGTCACCACGCGGTGCCCCGACACGGGCGAGAAGTAGGCGGAGGCGACGCTCTTGGTGTGGCCCTCGAGGTTGCTCACCGCCTCGTTCCCCTTGGACCTCAGGTTCCGCACGTCGTAAACGCGGACGTCCCTGCAACACACGGCACGAGGAGCCTCGCACGCGCTCCGAGGCGGCAGCCCAGGGCCCTACTTGCTGTTCATCAAAAATCCTTGTGATCAGCGCAGCTTTGTGCAAGCTGGGCTTAGAATCGAGTTGCATCAATTATTATTAATGCTGTGTGATCTTCTTGCAAAACTACTCAGTAACTTAGACCATTTCAAACCCCTTACCAATATGTAAAAGCAAGTCTATAGCACATCTTACTTCTGGATGGGCATAAAAACTTGTTTTCTAAGATCAAGAAGCCTTGAATATATCCTGTGGTTGCCAAAGTGTCCCCTCCCCAGCTGCTCCTGCTCTCCAAACAGGCTGCCTTGCCAAACCCAGCGCAAACGGAGCACTCGGAGCCCAGCGCAGCTGCAGGTGGGCAGTACGCACAGCGAGCCAGCGGCCAGGAAGTACTGCTTGTTCACGGGGTGCACGTGGACCGTCCGGGTCCTCTTGAAGCCGATGTCGGCAGACAGCTCTGCCGACGTCCCCGGGGTCCGCACGTCCACGAGCGCCACGTCTCCGTCCCAGCGGCTCACCAGCACCGTGGAGGCGTTTTCCTCCAGGAAGTCGAAGGAGGAAAAGTCCTCCTCGCTCCTGCAGATCTGAGCGGAGGGAAGGCCAAAATGAAGTGGACATGATGCTGCCAGACACACCGTTACTCACAATAACCACAATGCTTTCACTTTTTAATATACTAAAAACTCTAATGAATACTACCCAATTTGATAGCGCCAGCCTTAGCTCTTCATTCAGGTAATCTTTCCATAAAATTAGTGTGCTTTTCACAGAGGAGATAATCATCCAAAACAAAGCCAGGTGGAAGGCAAAATAGTCTGAACTTGGTAAAACTTTTATGAGATTCCCCATGAATAGCTTTTATCTTTGTAGTGCCAGTGATGCTGCTAGGGGTGTCACAGAGCCGTGTATTTGGCAAAAGGCTGGTAGGGCAGGAAACCTGCAGCTCTCCCCAGGGTCCCTCCACATTCACTCCTGCAAGAACAGGGATCAGGAATGGATTTCCCGGCTCGCTCGGTCACCACCTGCCCGTATTTCCTAGGCAGCTGGCCTGCAGGTGCCATAGATTATGGTGCTTCCAAGGGCATTGGAAGAAAAACACTTTGACCTGCTGCAGCCTGTTACATTTTCTAATGTTGGAGGCCTGATCGGGGCAGACAGGTCTGTGCAGAAACCAACGCGCGAGCAACGAGCAGCGCTCTGCAACGACTGCCCCAGTGCAAGCAGCCACAGCTGCTGCTCGCTGCAAACGCTCTCCTGCCTCACGACGGCTTTCTGCAAGATTTAGTTCTTCAAACTGTTCTCATTTACTATCTCTAAGAGGCTCTCTCTTCAGAAAGGAGAGGCACGTACTGCTGAAGTGAGGGGACACGAAATTAATTTCAGTGTGAAATTGCCACTGCCTCTCCGGGAAGGCGATCGGAGCGCGCAGGCTGTCACCGTGGCTTGCAGACTAGGAAGCCTCTCCACATTGCATAATGTTAATTGCACTTCGTGTATCCTCGCAGAAATGGAATTTCCAACTTTCTTATTACCAAAACGACCGACAAATGGTCATCTGGGTGCAGTGAAATTCAGACCTCACGGGAGTCACGCTCAGGGTCCCAAGGGGTCTGCAGTCCACGGGAACGCTCACCTCGTCGAAGACGGCCCTGGTGACATCGCCGCATCGCAGACTGTCGTAGCTCAGAGACACCAGGTGAGCGGGATTAGCCGGGGAAAAATGCATGCAGCTGACCGGATAATTGTGTGGGACAAAGACGTGCGCTCCCTCCTCAGCGTCGCCGTCCTGAAAGAACAGTTGAGACTCGATGGACGCAGATGCTACCCGTTACGGGTATTTCTCCTAATTATTACAATTTGCTAATTAGCGCCTCCGTTTTGCGAGTGTTGGCAGAGGAGCAGCAGGGAGCGGAGCCGCTCCGGGGGCACCAGCTGCCACCCCCTCCCAGGACCCTCCTCATCCCGCACGCGCTCCAGCTCCGAAGAGCGCTGGGAATGTTCCCCGGCTTTGGAATTCTGCTCCTTCAGCTGCAGAAGCTGCAGCCTCCACGCGGGTCTGTGTCATCACAGACACCCCACGGGATGGGGTCTCAGGGGGCACCTCCAAATCCGCGCTGGCAGCCACTCAGATGCCACTCATCAGAGCAGGGACACATTAGAACTGGGTTTCCTAGAATTCAGGCTAGACTACGTCAAGCAAAACTGAATGTCCATTATGAATAACCCCAATCTGCTCTCCTAACACTGGTACCACTGCAGCTGTGACACTTGAAAGGACATGAAATAGTCCATCCTCGAGGAGGCACCAGTTCATTCCACAGAGGTTACTCTGCTCCTAAATGGTAAACTCACTTGAGGAGAATAAAATGGTAGAGCAAGAGGGGAAAGAGCAGCATTAACACAGCCGGGCTACCACCCAAACACCTTCTCAGAGCCACAGAGGGAGGCTGCGGCATTTGGGGATCCGGATCTACGGTCCCCAGATCACAGTCCCTACAGGCACTGACAGCCCCTGCGCAGCCTGAGCTTTCTGCATTGTCAACAGCATCGTCAAAACTGAATAAAAGTCTCATAGTTAAAGTCAGTCAACTGATTTCTGAAGCTGTCAAAGCAGGAATGACTCAAGACAGATTCCAAAGGAGAGGCTAATGGCATTTGGAAAATTCGCACTGCATTTGTGTGGACTGCAAGGAGCTGGACAGGATGACATGGGACCAAAGAAGAGGTTACAAAGCTCTAGGACAGGGACGAAAACTCCTGCTGCAGGACTAAGACACTTCAAACAGCGAGTAAGACCATCTGCAAAGCTCCCCAATGCTCCGAATGCTAAGCTCTTTTTCAGAAACAGTACGTGCAAATATGTGCCATCACGTATGGGCAGAACAATTCTATTTCTGCTTTCCGAAACAACAGCCATTTTCTGAAACTATCCAAAACTCCCGCAAACTCGAAACAAAACAAACACAAAACAACAAACCCCACCCCTCATTCTCCAAAATCTAACCGTGATAGTTGCACGGGGGTACTCTGGTCAGACCCTGAATCACTCAACAGTGAATGGTAATTTTAGCCCTTGCTGATAAGACTCTTTGTGCCGTCCCCACAAAACTGAGTGCAGCCACCACGTCTCACGAGCGCCAAGGGGCAGGCAGACCCGCAAAAGCTTCACGGAGCCTCACGGTGCCCACGGGAGAAGGGAAAGCACGAGCCCCTCTGCACCCGTGTGGGGAAAAGCTCGAGACCCCCCTGCACATCCAGGGCTGTGGGGCTGTGCCCCATCCCGCGCAGCCCCGTCCCGCGGCCCCATCCCGTCCCACAAAGCGACTCACGACGTTCCAGAGCCCGACGTGGCCCAGCTTGTCCCCCGCGGCCACGAGGACGGCGCCGTCGGCGGGGTGCAGGGCCATGGAGCACACGCGCGCCTTCACCACCTTGGCCACGTGGCCCGCGCGCAGCGCCATGCGCTCCAGGCCGCCCATGTACCTGCAGGGCACGAGACAGCCCGGTCACGCGAGGACAACCGGGCAGCACCTCGTGTCCAGCTGCTGCTTTCAGGTTACCTTTCCAGGTCACGCGAGGGCTTTGGTGTATCATCAGGTCTCATCTACAGATAGAGAGGAAAATAAATAGATAACGTAGCATAAATAACATAAATCTAACATAAATATATAACATAAATACATAACATTCAATACATCTAACATAAGTAGATGTTAGGTTATTTAGTATGCATGGTAAATTACGTTATTCAAAAGTAACTAATGAAACCCAGCAGTACCTCACTGATCCTTGTCCACATGGCGAGGAACTCCTCCGTCGCCTGGCTGTTCTCCTTCTGGTCCTCCGGGAGCATCGACACGGGCCCGGGCGGAACTCGAGGCTGGAAGGATACCGGGAATTCTCCTAGCACAAAGCAGCTAAACCCGTGAACAGGGTGAACTGCGAACGCTGCACACGGGAGACGCTGAGAGCGCAAGACTAGACTACAACAAACAGGAAAAAATTTCTAACAAAATAAGTTATGGAACAGGTAAATAAACCCTGTTACACACAACAGCAAAGGCAAATAGCTGCCCCGCGACTCGTCCTTCCTGACACTCTGCAGGCTCCATCTCGAAGAACTGCGTTAAAGGGAGATGTCTTATTCTGCAGCAACGTGCAAGATGGAGATTTCAATCTCAGGGCAACAGAATTTTTACTTGTTGCTATATAACTTCTTCAAATAGGGTAGTAAATATTTCAAAGGGAAAAAAAAACCTTGTAAAAAGTTACAGTGAAGTAGCATTAGGAGGGTAATAAAACCGGGAATGTACAGGTGCTTAGAATACTTGGACAGGTGAAAAATGCCCGTTTTAGCCCAAGATCCTGCAGAGCATCTTCATCAGGTGGATGCAGAGAACACGGAGCAGCCTCCTGTGCAAGAGCTCGGGGCAGAGGATCCACCTTTCATTACCAAAATCTGTCACGGCCGCCCGAGCGGCCGCGGGTGTCAGGAGGAAACCCGGTGACGGCAGCAGCCGCAGCCGGTGTCACCAGCGCCCGGTCCCCGTCCCCATGCCCTTACGTATTCCTCGGCGTCCGGCTGCGCGGGCGGCTCCGTCTCCGGCGCGGCGGCTCCCGCGGGCTCCGCTCTCCGCAGACGCAGGGAGCGGCGGCGCACCGGCTCCTCCTCCACCTTGCGGGGCCGCGGCCTGCGGATCCGGAGCGTTGGGCAGGGCGGACACGGAGCGGCACGGGGCAGCGCGCGGCCCCATCCCTGCCCCAGGGTCAACCCCTCCCAATGCTGCGATTCATTTTGCTCTGATTCATTTTCCCTCATGACAGCAATGAACAACAAAAGAAAAGCCAGAAAGCAGTTTTTCCAGAAAGTAGGTTTTTTAACCTAGCAATAAATATACATTACGTTTTTGTTTCACTTTTAATGCATCCTGCCATTGCCAGCCTTCTCCATCATGTTTCTATTCATTAATCAAGTCCTCTTTTCCACCTCTTTCATCAGCTTTACTCTGTTCTTAAACTCTTTTTTTCCGCTTTGCTTGGCATTGCAAGAAGTGGTCCTTTATACCTCCTGGCAACCCCGTCTCCCTGTATCTATTTCTTCTCCCTCCTTCTTTTCCACTCCCTTTCTTATTCATTTTCATTGCTTAACATTTATTTTCTTTTAGCCATCATGCAAAATATTGTAAGAAAAACCCCAAATCTGTACTTGCAATGCCTTAATACACATATCACAAAAAGAGTAACTTGTGTGACTTGATGAAATATTCACACTGACGTTTTCCCCCCAAAGGACAGCAGGGGAAAGACACTACCCAGAGATCGGCCTTTTCATGGTTTCAGAGTTTAAAATAATGTTCCTCAGACACAGCGTTACAGAACTGCCCGCCAGCTAAAGCACCCCAAAGGAACAAGGATTCAAATCTGTTATTTTTACCTTTTGGTGACGTGAGGTTGTACTTTAGTTGCAATTTTCTGAAGTCTTGCAGCTGACTTAAAAAGGAGAAAAAAAAAGAATTAAGAAAAGCATGTAACAAGTGTAAAAAATATACAAAATAAAGCTATCTAAAGGACGCAATAAACTATATCATAACTGTTTCTAAAGCAATAATGAAAGGGGATTTTTAAATATTTAGCTGTGCTCTGTCTGCTTTGCACTGGGCTTCCACCTGCTCTGAAGAATTCCCTCCTCCTGCAGATGATGATCAGGAAAGCAGCAGGGCTGCCTGGATGCTCTGTGGATGTTTTCCTTAGGAAGCAAAGGAAATGCTTGACCTTCCACGCACCAGACAGCGCCGTTTGGAGGAGAATCCGTAACCTCGGGGCCTCCATCCCCATTTTTTAATTTATTGTGTTTTAACCGTGCATCATCTCGCTCGTTCAGACCCCAGGAAAGCTGCACTCGGGTCAGAACCACCAAGTCACAGAGGCTCCGGGTCCCCCTGCGCAGGACAACTGCGGAATTCCCGGAAGGAATTCCCTCAGTGCTGCTAGAGAGGGGATCTACTTGGAGTTTTAAAAGGCAGGAAGAGAGAAGCAGTGCAAAGAACCGGATCCACTCCAGCAGATAACATTTAAAATTCTGTTACTTGGACTTGCTAAACGCTGTCTCCAAACCAGACTGACTCACGCGGCACACGCTGCTCTACCATCCTGGTTGGATCGCACGTGGGGAAGGTGTCCGGCTGCCCAAGCCCTGCAGCTCCTTCCCAAAGGGACGCAGGGCCCTGAGCTCAGCGCTCCCGACAACCCGGAACCCGGCGCACCGGGAGATCCGGGTGCTGCGGCGCGGCGCTCAACCGGGTAACGCGTGCGCGGGGAGACCGAAACGCAGGGGAGCGCCGGGGGAGAACGCCCGGGCACCGGAAAGGCAGCAGCAACGTGTGCCCGAGCGGGCAGGATGGGGACGACGGAGCGGGACGGGGATGAGGGAGCGGGATGGGGACAGAGCGAGCGGCACGAGGGAGCAGGACGGGGACAGAGCAAGCAAGACGGGGTATGACAGAGCAGGACGGGCACAAGGGAGCGGGACAGGGGACAGAGCGAGCGGCACGAGGGAGCAGGATGGGGACACAGTGAGTGGGACAGGGGACACAGCGAGCGGGACGAGGGAGCAGGACGGGGACACAGCGAGCGGGACGAGGCTCGTGCAGCCAGTCACGCTGCCCAGACACCAGCACCGTCACGTGAGGGAGGATTTTGTGTGTGTTTCATTACCCCAGAGCCACCTCGGCTGCTCCTACCAGGGCCAGATGCTCTGTGTGCACATACATCCCGCACACATACTAGCAGGGCACTTTTTTTTTTTTTCTAACTTATAAATCTAACAATTTCTCCTTTAAAAAAAATCCAACAGGTGACATAAAAAGATTTCTTTAGGGACCACTTGGGGCAGTCCTGATGTCTCGGGGAGTTTTCAGGGCTCCCGTCGGACGCTTGTCCCTCAGCAAGGGGTTTCATAACAAAAACGATGGGTCAAACCCTACATAACAGTCAGTGAGACAATACGGACCGCAGGCAGGATACGGACCTCGTGCAGCTTTAGCGCAGCAAAGAATTTAGCATTTTCCGTAATGTTCTTCAGCCTTTTCCTTTCGTAGGCCGACAGCTGCGGAAATCCATCCTGCAAGAAGAAAAGCCCGTTATGATCCTGCCGGATCCGTCGGCGTGATGGAGCCTGCCCGGACTGCCGGGGAGCGAGCCTGAACCCGGAGCGTCCGAGCTATTTCAGGGGGGTTCAACATTAACCAGCAACAGCATAAATAAATGAATGAATAAATAAATGAATGAATAAATAAATGAATGGATAACAAGCCCCAAGCCCCAAATGGGGGAGCCCCCCGTCAGCCGGTGCTGCGGAGATGGCAGCGACGGAGGTTGTGCAGGAAGGGTCGGTTGAACACGACTGAACAGCCAGGCAGAGCTATGGATAACTAAAATCTATGGATAACTAAAATCTATGGATAACTAAAATCTATGGATAACTGAAGCCCATGGATAACTGGGGCCCACGGATAACTGGAGCCCATGGATAACTGGAGCCCATGGATAACTGGGGCCCACGGATAACTGGGGCCCACGGATAACTGGGGCCCACGGATAACTGGGGCCCACGGATAACTGGAGCCCCCGGATAACTGGAGCCCACGGATAACTGGAGCCCACGGATAACTGGAGCCCTCGGATAACTGGGGTCCACGGATAACTGGGGTCCACGGATAACTGGGGTCCATGGATAACTGGAGCTCATGGATAACTGAAGCCCATGGATAACTGGGGTCCATGGATAACTGGAGCCCATGGATAACCGGAGCAGGGCTATCTACTGGGGTGC
>JAWLRI010000245.1:370453-388830 GCA_034781795.1 Crypturellus tataupa
GTTGTGATAGAGCTGGGACCGGATAGAGCCGGGACCCGGGGAGAACCGGGCTCATAGAGCCGGGACACGGGGGAACCGGGACCGATAGAGCGGGGTCTGATAGAGCTGGGACCCAGGGGAACCGGGACCTGATAGATCCGGTGCCCGATAGAGCTGGGGCCTGATAGCGCCAGGTCTGATAGAGCTGGGCTGAGAGGAACTGGGACCTGATAAGAGCCGGGCCATGGGGGAACCGGGGTCCAATAGAACCGGGCTGCGGGGAACCGGGCCCCGCTGGACCCGGGCTGGCAGCGCTGGCAGCCCCATAGGAGCTGCTGTTTCCCCCCAACTCCCCGCAGGCCGAGCTGGAGTACAAGACGCTTTGGGGTCATTTTAGCTGAGTTAAGTGAACTGCCTGGGATGTGCAGCACCCGCAGCAGCTGGAGGTGGCTGTTTCCACCGCCCACCCAGGGATTTTCCACCTGGGATAACGGGGGCAGAAGCAGCTGCAGGGGGGAAGCAGGGAGGGCGCAGGGCAAGGACGCTGCCCCTCAGCAGGCAGCAGTAGCCCCCAGGCTCCTGCAGCACAAAACGCTGTTCCTGCAGCGTTTATGACAGCAGAGCCCTTTGGAGGGGCACAGCTCTGGTGCTGCCGTCCTGGCCCCGCAGGAGCAGCACGAGGACACGGGTGGCACCGCAGGGACACAGGGGCCACACACAGCCCGGCCCCGCTGCCACGGGGAGGGCCCCAGGGTGGTGAAATCGTCACCTCCAACACGAGGGGGGTGCAGCCTGCGCTCACGAGGCAGGAAGCTGCGAGTCTAAAAACATTTATTTAGCACTTCTCCCTCGGACAGTATGTACACATTTATTCAGGTCTAGTAAATGAAGGAAAGGCTAATAAAAATGATTGCATCTTCATGGTACACTTCTGTACAGTATTTACACGTGTAGTTACAATAAGGAATACGAAGGCTGAAGGAACTGCCTGTTTTTGGGCTTTGGGGGTGCCATGATCCCCAGTTTTCCACCCATTCCCTGCCGGTTGCTGACAGTGTACGATGCTGAACTAGAGTCAGACGAAGGTGCAGCCTTGCAGCTCGATGCCTTCTTGCTCCTTCGGTACTTGTTGTAACCACTACAAAATCCAGAGAGAAATCACGCTATTACAAATCACACTACAGTGTTATGCACTGTAAATTGGTATGCATCAAACACCTGCTTTACTTGGCCCATTTCCCGTGCCAAACATCTGGTTTACTTGTGCCATTCCCTGCCATGGTGCATTCACCACAACCAGGTTTTCTGCAAGACCACATTTTCATTAGAAGAAGTTCTGTATCACTCAAAACTGCATAAAAACCTTCAAAGTGCAAATCAGGCAGAGCTGTTACTCTGACATCTGCCTGCAGGTGAAAAGCAGCCTGAAACGCGGACACCAAATGCTGAACCAACCTGACTCCTATTAATCCAATCAGTCACCAACTTTAAATGACACTTCAGGGTCAACAGCATTTAGTGACTAAAATTTTAGTGGACGGGAAGGTGAAAGGGGTAAGAGTAAAACCTACTGAGCCGGGAGCTTGTGTAGCCCGACGGTACCACAGTATTATCAGCTCCAACTTGCTTCCTTTTCATGCAAAGGCAGCCTTAACCACGGTACATATTTTAGAAGAATGA
Source organism: Crypturellus tataupa (assembly GCA_034781795.1). Taxonomy (NCBI): domain Eukaryota; kingdom Metazoa; phylum Chordata; class Aves; order Tinamiformes; family Tinamidae; genus Crypturellus; species Crypturellus tataupa. The sequence goes on from JAWLRI010000245.1 coordinate 372,113, forward strand.
TTATAAAAGCAAAACAAGATTTTTTTGCTGATGTTTTCTGGTGTAATTTTCCCTCTCCTCTTTCTAAAATGCACCTATGGAGAGTGGAAGATCTTCAGCCATTATCCCTTTTTCTTTTGCTTCCTTCTCAGTGATCGATCACCCAGTGTCCAAGCATGACCCTTCAGCACAGGCTGCTGGGACTTGCGCTCTGAGACCACACGGGAGTAACGTGGTTTCATGGTGCACCATACCCAAGCCCCAAATTAACATTTAACAAACTAAAACCAACCACGAGCAACGTACCCTTTGGAATAAAACTGCTGGCCACCAGCATTGCTGGACTTTTTCCTCTTGGATTCTCTGAAGTTTGGACGCCTCTTCCTTTTCTTTCCTTGGTTTGCATTATTGCAAAAATAACTCGAAGTTGTAACTGCATCTTCTGCCTCTTCATCACTGTCCAGCGTTCCAGCGCTTCCCGGAGCCGTGTCCCCACTTTGGGCGACAGCATCATCTGCAGAAGAGAGAGACCGTGAATCAAAGCCAGCAAAACCAAGACATTGCTGGGCTGGCCACAGCTGCCCGCCAGGACGCACTAATTGGACCAAACTGTTGTCCTTGCTGCCCAAAACCTCTCCACTGCCTTTATTCCTGGGATGCTCTGGACTCACATAAAGGCGTTTCTCAGGCTGGTGTAGGGGCCAGGCAATAAACTGCTTTAGTTTAGCAGTTTACAGTGGCACACAGGACCTCCAGCCAGCCCTATTTCCTCCAGCTTGCTTTTCTGTCTAGACTATGCTGTAGCATTGGGCTTTGTGCCTTCATTGTCCCCTCCTGTGTCAGCTGGACAAGGATCAAGGAACATACCATAATACTACAGTCAAACACGGCATTGCTTTTTAAAAAAAAGCAGCAGGAGACACCGAAGGGCTCAGACAGACACCTAGGAGCTCCTCAATCAGCCGTGACCAGGAGGGACAAGCAGTAGAATAAAGTACTTTTTTTAAAGTCAAGTGCATGTCTGCAGCCCTAACAACTGCAGTTATTAATATAGCAACAAGAACGAACAGTCTGCCTTAAACACCAGCGGAGATCACCTCGGTGTTGTAGGCCACAATGCCAAGTCTGATAGCCAGCCTGTCCTAAACACCCGTATTACAACACAGGCTACCTTGCTAGGCCTACGTTAAAGTTCCTCGATTTGCTAATCCCTGTACTACATTCTCCGCTGAGCTGCACGGTGTGCGTTAGGTTACAGCTGGGCAGACACCCTCAAACACAACCCTTCCCACTGACAGCTTTCTAACACGTGAGTAAGGACCGGGCAGACCTCTCTCTCGATAGCTTTTTACAATTATGGTGAATTTTCTCTGCTTTTTCCTCACTAAAGACCTTTGTATGCTCCTAAAACATTGTTCCCTCAATTGTTCCTGCTTTGTAATTATTAAATTGCAAGAGTGAGAGCTTCCTACAGAGCAGGAGAAAGGGTAACATATAGTAAAACATGTATATAGGTATAAAAGATACTAAACCTGGTAGTGTCCACTCAGAGTACTTATCCATCACTTTAATTATTTCTGCACCGTATTTTTCCAGTTGATCTTCTGTGACACCATCAATCTGCAACAAAACCTCCACATCTGAAGACAGGGTTTCTATAAATAAACACAATGTCACAAAATAAGAATTAGACATATCAAGCAAAACTGTTTAAGAAGAGAACAGTGGATAAAATAAGAAAATCCAGGTAAGAGCACAGATGAGTTAAAATGCAGCGTTCAGAGACACTTGGGAGTTTTGTTAAAAGAAGAACATGGGGTTGCACTAGGAATGATGGAGTGAGAAGTTCACGTCTGCAGACTAAGTGAACACAGTCTCGGATGCTTTAACGTTTGTTTCAGGTATTCAGTAAGCAAAAGTAACCAGAGTGGTACTTAGGACCCCTGGCACAGGTTTGGAGAGAGATCGCAGCAGGACAGTCTGGGGGAAACTCATTCCTTTTAGCACTAAGCCCCCCAAAAGGGAGCCTTTATTCTAGCTGGTTAGCACAAAAACTAGAAGATTGCTCTAAAAAGGCTTCAAAGTTTGCTCTGCAGGACGATTTGCCCTCAGAAAAGGCTACACTTGCACATGTGGGCCACTGCCTGCAGAGGTCCCAAGTGGTGAAAAGCCGACTTTACCTGCTATTTTCTTGAGAGTTGAAGTACTAAAAATGTTGAAGTAATGCACATCAAACACTTTCCCAAGAGTTTTGCAGGTGTCAGTAAGTTCTCCAAGACACTTCTTAACCATCTCCTCCCGCTGTGACATTTTGGCTACAGAGGCCCTTTGCTTCCTGATGGTGCTGGCACTTTCGGTTTCGTGGAACTCCACCTGCGAAAATAAGGCAAACAACTTCTGTCTGGGAGTTACTGCAGAACCATCATTAGCAGAATAATCGATTACATGGGAGAACGGTGAAGGAAACAAGGAGTATTGCCCAACTGAACCAAAAAAAAAAAAAAAGTAATTAATGCAGGACATTTTTAATGTGACCTTTTTTTACGGGGTACTTCATAAAGCAGCAATTCTCATCAAGCAGGTCCTGTGAAGCACTAATGAAGTGAGTGTATCCAGCCTGGGGGAGTGACGGCCAAGCTGCCACCCCAGCGCAGCGAGCTCTGCAGACGGGCCCTCGCATTACACCAGGACCTCTGCTCGCTGCAGCACGTGTGGGGCAGACACTGCTCGAGCAACTCTGACTGTTCCAGAACCCCCTCCAAGTGCATTTTGCTCTACAGCTCAGCAGAGCAGAAAAGGCAGGGGAAAGTCAGTGCTGTTCTCCTCTTCTTAGCTGTTCTAAGTGCTGCTCATCACCTTTTCCTGATTAGATGGAATCAGGTGGAAGGGAGAACAAAAGCAAGATTCAAGCCTCTATCCCTACAAATCCACCTTTTGCCTCATGGCCTTAAACACCGAAGTTGAAGTTATGTTGGATTTTGTTCCCTGCATCCGTTAAAGATTAGCTCAATCACATTAATTTGTAGACAAATTGTGTTTAAACTGTCCTGGACTACCTCTTGCATAAAACCCGTGGCACGTTCCTTACCTGCAGTGATCCACCTAGCACAGCCCGGGCCTTCTCTCCTGGGATTATGTAGGCTACAGCCTGGTCGTTAGCTGTGATATATAAGTCTTCATCCAGAATCTTGTCCAGGACCAGTTTTCTGAACAGTCTCTCGGCATTATGCCGCGAGTAGGCAGCACCTTTCCCAAAAATTCCAGACTGAATCTTGGCACTCTTTGTACCTGTGCGGTGGGAGCAACAGGATCAGCCTGCAGCAACAAACCTCACACACACATTCCAGATGGGCAGAAGCTCCCAAGAGACATTCCGGAGTCTGGGCACAAAGGAAACCAGCCACCCCCAAGCCCCAAACCTAAACACACCCACGTAGGCACCAGAAGCTGTCAGTGCCACCAGGAAGCTCTCATTAACACTGGGCCACCTGAAAGCAATTACAGCTTTAGCCTCACTTATTTTGGATCATTTACCACCTAGAGCTCCCTGTGAAGAACAACTTCAACAGATACATCTTGCTTTTAAACCACTGCCGGTGCCACATGGGCATTCTGATGTCTCAGACTTGCTGCAGCAAGGCTAACAGTACTCACCTAAGAAGATGTCCACCATCATATTCAGTGTGTACCTTCCAGAACCCGTATTTCTCTTCCCGTTTATTCCACAGTGCTCCTGTACAAATCTTATAATGCTCTTCACTTCCTCCGTTACATTTCTCGATTTGTAATCCTATTCAAATAGAGTTGATTAGGGACAAAGAAAAAGTGATCTGCTTCTATTCCAATGCAAGTTGCTATTGACTTCTTTCATTATTAAGCTTTTTCTAGGCATGAATTAATTTTGTTCCAAACATGGAAATAGCTATTTCCCAGTTAGCACATGTACAGTGATATCATCACAGGAATTCTGGGTTACATAATATTCTGAAAATTCAGAAAGCTAAAGATATATCAACACTTGCATATAATCTTTATTATGTTAATTTTATACAATGAACTCAGATTGCTGAGCAAGTACTAGTAATCATGGTTAATTGCTTTTAAATTATTCCTGTAAGTATTCTGCTGCAATGCACTAGAATTTACACTTCCAATACACATTAAAATGAGAAGACTTTAGCAAACATACATTATTTTAGCCATTTTTTATTACAATCCAGCTGCACGGGGTGATGCTTCAAACACAAGACCGAGAAGCAACATCCTCAGCTACAACAATCCCGATGTGGCTCATAGAGACCAGGCCTTCCCCACAGTGTCCCCACCTGTGAACGTGGGATCATGCCACCCGTGACAACAGCAGGACCCCAGCATTTGGGTCCTTTCAACCCTATTCAATTTAACTTTCTCTATTTGCCTCAGAAATGCAACACTAGCAATTTTTTAAGGCAATGCATATACATAAAACCAGTTTAAGACCCCGCAAATGAGGCACATTTTCACCTTTGTCCTGCTGCAGTTATCACAGGTTACTTCTGGGTGATCTTTACAAAAATTAGGATTGAAGTTCGTTTCCCCAAAATAGGCCAAGAGCTGAATTCTCCGGCAGTCGACCATGTTCTCGCAGTAGTGGACCATGCTGTACAGGTTGTTAAAGTGCGTCTCTCTCGTGTGACTGTTTCCATCTTTTTCCACTGAAACACAATAAATTCAATTGTATTTGTTGTACCTGCATTACTGTCTTTTTAAATATTATCAAACACACTTTTTTGAAGCAGCAAAGAGTATTTTGCTTCTTCTCAGCACATTAGTACAGAATAAAGCTAGGACAGCTTTTTACCTCTAAGATTTTAAAGAAAAGAGAAGGGAAAGGACCCTACAATGACAAAAAAATATACAAAAACATGTAGGATTTCACTCACTGAGTATGAGCCTTCTAAGCCTGGTGACATCGCTGTAACTGTAGAAAAGGAGACAGTGGGACATCTCCCCGTCCCGCCCAGCTCTGCCCGACTCCTGGTAATAACCTTCTATCGACTTCGGGAGCGAGGCGTGGATAACATAGCGCACATCAGGCTTGTCAATTCCCATCCCAAAGGCAATGGTTGCACATATAACCTGCAACAGAAATAATAATTTGTTACATGAAAGTCTATAAGCTGCTTATGGGCAACTATGCACCCAAAATAGGTACGTAATAGGGCTTAAGAAACTGCACAAGGCAGAGTTTAAGTTGTAATTGCAAGAAAAGCAAAAAGTAGCAAAAATCTCTGCTTCTTTCGAAGCGCTGTACAACAACAAGAAAAACTGAAAACTCAGAACTCTGGAGGCACTGAAATATAAGTTTCAAAGACGTGCCCACAGCTGCTGCAGAAGCCTCACAGCTCGCTTCCTTCCTCCCCGAGTTCATACCTCGGTGCAGTCCCGCAGCCTTCCGTTTGTAAAATCCTCAGTAAAAACAACACTAACCTGTTTTGACAGGTCTGATCATTTATTTCCTATTGCAGCTAATTTGGCAAAAATGTTACTAATCTTCATTTTCCTTTACTGGGTTAAAAGGATAAAAGTGCTCCAAATACTATTCGCTTTTTTGGTTTTGTTTTGTTTTTCGTTTACCTGGCATCCTTCTTGATTAATCCACTTTTTCTGTACAAGATCTCTATTGGAGTCAGTGAGACCAGCATGATATGCGAGCGCAGCCAGTCCTTCCTTCTGCAGGATGGCAGCTGTCGTGTCACACTCATGCCGCGAAAGGCAGTAAATTATCCCAGAGTCATCTGCAAATATAAAAAAAGATTTGTGCTTTCCTCCCTTCTACTTGCTTTAACAAATTCATTTATTCCAACAGGGAGAGGTTGCTAACAGCAACTCTTCACAGAGAGAAGTGGTTTTATTAACACTAGATGTTTTTGTTAATTTCTCCTCACTCGATTCCATGCTTTTTTGTTGGGCGAGATCAACAGAAATTCTGCTCAGACTTTCTACTATGCAGTATGAGGATTTAAAATCCATAAATGAAAACCTACACAGAGACCTACAGCAGTACAGCACACGATGCCCTGGCTGCAGCAAGTAACCAGAGCTGTAGATTCCCAGAAAGCCTGAACAGGCAGGAGATGATCAGGAGGATCCTCAGCTGAGCAGGCCAGCAGAACTAAGCAGCCAAAAAAACCTTATGAATATTAGATGGCACATTCTGAAGACACAACACTAAGGGATCTGCCAAACTCCAGAGAGATTACTGAGAGTATTACCTTAATCTTCTTTTTCATCTTAACTTGACATTCTTACTTTAGGATGTTTTAAAATCTGATTCTCATTATTAGCAATATAATTCTGTCTCCAATTTGTTGCTTTAAGTAGTTTCAAGAATGCACAAATTTGGTGGGTTATTATAACATTGCAAAAGCTCTTCCTGCCTCAGTAAGCAGTTGATACAGACACATACAGGCACACCAGGCTGCTCAGTACTCACACGGGTGGTGTTTTCTGATCCACTCTAAGCAATCCAGTGCCACTTTTTTTGGCTTCTTGGGCAGTACGTCGTATTTCAAGTTATGTCTGTTGAAACTCATTGTAAACCTAAAACAGGACATTTCATTGATGCTGTTCACTTTTAAGAAGCAATAATCCTTTCAACAAGTTCAGAACTGACCAGAATGTCTCAAATTTAACTGCTCTAGGTTCTGTGCATTTAAAGGAATTTTTGTTCCACTTCCTATGTGCCCTTCATTTTCCTGTTAAAATGCTTGCATCTACATAAAATCTTTTAAATTTTCAGAATACTGTCATGTCCTGTATTTTCTATCCTAAAAAATGCTTCTAACAAAACAGAAGTGTTCTCCTTTTTGTCATAGATAATAAAAATGCTGCAATAGAATCCAAATCTCAATACTATCTTCATTGTCTGTTATTCCCTATGGTAGTTTTAAAAAACAACCAACCAAACAAACACCCACCACATCACCAGCTTATGGAGTTTACCAATATTCTAATGAAAAGCAACCCAAAACACAACTTTCACATCTAGTTAATGACTATCAAAATTCCAAGGTGTTATGTTCTTTAAAAAAAGTTTCTCTAACCACGTCAGGAAGAGTCTCACAACTTTTTTTCCCCCCCCCGTTACAGTTTAATATTTTGCATTTGAGGCACGTTAATTTCACATACGCATTCTCATTAAATCAGATACAACTATAAATATTTCATTCGGATGAGTCCTTAGCTCTTTTCCTTCTTTCCTAACTTCTCCATTCCAAAGATGCTGTACAAATCATAAAAAGCCGTTCCATCAAATCGCTGAACAACTTACACTTGTGGCTTCAGCATCTCAAGCTGATTCTGAATATCTTTTTGTACTCTGGGATTCGCAGTGGCCGTGAGAGCCATCATGGGGACAGAGTGGAACTTCTTGCGCAGCATGTTGAGACGCTTGTAGTCCTTCCGAAAGTCGTGACCCCACTAGATTCAGAACCAAAATGTAATTATCATCGAGTAAGAGGCTCCAATTATTATTATTATTATTATTTTTGCCATAAGAAGTGTTTACCTGGCTGACACAGTGAGCCTCATCAATGACAAAACGCGACAGCAGCTTCCTGTCGTAGAGGTTCTCCAGGGCAGACATCAGGCGGCCACTTGCACAAACCTAAGCCCACATTTAAGAGCAGCGTTAACAAAAGCAGCCCAGTGACACGATAACCCCTAAGAGCAGACACACAGCTGCTCCACGCAGCAAAGTTGCTGTTGTGCCCTAGGGAAGGCCTCAAAGCGCAGCAGGGACGGTGCCCAGCCTCGCTTGAACTGCCAACGCAGCTGGCGACACGGTCAGGCTGCCTGGAGATTCTGGGGGCAGCTACACAAAGCTCCTGCCAAGCAGATTGAAACAACTTGTACATCACAAGAGATAGGGAAAGAGTGACGAAGACAGCAACTAAAACCAGGATGTTCAACGGTGCCCTTCTGCAAAGCGCTTGTGGAATAATATCTATTAAAGGCGGTATATAATGAATTACAATCTTTTGGTATTCACCTATTACATCGGTAGTTAGGTATTTTTCTCCCAATAACATCCTATTCAGAGTAGTCTAAATTCTAACACTCCCTGCACAGCAGCTAGCTCCCGAGATGTACACGGATATATTGGAAAGAATGGGGATGGGAAGGGGTCAGTTTTAAACACTGCAGACGGTCAATTTCCATTTGTTAATCATTTTTGGTTTTCCTTTGGCTGACATGAGATACATTGCACAGCCTTGCTGAATTTGCTAAAAATATTTTCTTTACACTTTTTTTTTTTTGCTAGAAACCTACTGTGCAAGTTCTTTTTCTCCCTTCAGCCCTTTATAGTAATTTTGTTACTGTTGTCTTCATTGCTTTAAAATTCAAATTAGGCACAAACCTTCTCAGGGGTAACATACAGAAGTTTTATTACAGGATCTTTTTTGGACAACTGCATATATATTTTTGAAGCATCCGCATCTGTTATATCACCAGTCAGGTACGTTGCAGCAATCTACTCAACACAAAAAAAGAGCATTAACGTTTTAATGTGTGCTAAATGTAGAAACATCTCCGACATACAGTCCTACATCTAGTCATAGGCCAGATGAAAAGCATTTGCATTTACTATCACCACTGAAGACTACACAAAGCAGCACTGAAAATGTTAATTACAGATAACATTTAACCCTCCAGCATACTGCACACATCCCAGACTTTTTTTCCATTGATAAAGCCAAGAGACTATAAACCAAATTCTATTCTCGTGTTCCCAGTTTTATCAACAGACCAATTGTTGATGTTGGGGAGTCATCAATTTTCTTTCCAGTAAATAAAACAGAAGTGATGTTTGTTTACTGCTCCATATGCTACAAGACTGAAAGGGAATTCAGAGAGCAAACAGAGATTTTAAGATAAGAGCCAAATTTCCAGGAAGCACAAAACCATGATAAATACCCTCAATAACAGTGCCCGCAGACAAACAGCAATATTTGTTTGTCAGAAGAGATTGAATGCAACTCAGAGCAGCAATTTAACACTTAAAACTTAAAGGGTAACCTACTATTCATGCTGAATAGTAACAAATGAATTAGATAAACGTGACCTAAGAGCAGGTCAGTGAACACAACACCCACAACCACAGGGCTGGTTCTGTCCGTCGGTCCCTCACGCCGCTTGCAAGTGCTACCTACAGCTCCACGGAGGGAATTCCTGCAGGATATGCCCATTCCCGGGAGTCTCTGAGGGAGTTTAACTAGCTTTTATAGCTACTACGTGCGTGCTATTTTTCCAGAAACAGTTAGGATCCTCAGAACCTTCCTAAGCCAGGAATTCCTAATGTTCCGTTTTCTGATTTTTTTTTTCTTTGGAGCCAGATAACTCCTATTTGGTTACCCAAATACAACTCCCAGAAGCTAAAAAATCAGGCATCTGTATTTGAACATTCCAACAACAAATACATATACACATCAGAAAATTAGCAGTTAGACTGCCAATAATTTCTAGATCATCTAAATTAGAACTTCTGAGATAACTTTAAAAGACTTTTTTTTTTGTATTTCATGTTTGAGGAATGTGGGAACATATCTAAGGGACGGAGGCCTTCCCATGGGAAGCAACTACAAAGAACTGAGCTAAAGAAGATAGTGGATACTCCCTGATCTGAAGGAATGTGATCCTGGAAAGTCCCTGAACTGCAAGCATGAGAAAGTTGGGCGAGATGGAGCTGGAATCAAGCTTGTCAGTGAGAGAAGGACTGGTGCACAGACCAATGCTGTGAATACCTGCCCCTTATCCACAGCCAGCCAAGTGCAGTAGAAGATGCGTGGACAGTAGCATGTAGCCAATCGTTATGTATGAGTATGTGTGGCGAAAGAGCTTGCTTCTGCTTGTGTATATAAGCATGCTATTCGGGCTAAATAAACGGATCAAGGCCTAATTCACAGGGAGTCTGCGTCTTTGATCCCCTCCCGATTCCTTGGGCCGGCTAGAAGTTTCTAACAGAGGAACATAACGCTCAGTGCAAAATTTCAGCTTTCCGGTCCACTTCCTTGCAGTTTAAGTGATTAAATGTGCTGTTTGAACTTACATCTAAAGTCTTCAGCTTCTGAACTTGATCGATTATCAGCGACCTCAACGGAGAGATAACGACTGTGACTCCAGGAGAGACACATGCTGGTAACTGGTAGCACAAGCTCTTACCTCCACCTGCACGGTTAGACAGAATGCAACATCCGTTAGGAACAGAAAGGAGAGAGGGCAGGATGCAGGGGCATTGGAAAAGAGGGGTCCTATTTCTTAGTTTGCATTCCATAGCACTTTCAGGAACATCAAGTTATTGATAAAAGCTTATTATGGTATCTGTGGGTTACGGAAGGGTTATCGAGTGAAGCACTACGGAAGGCACGCGTGAAATCACCTTCCTTCACAGTGCCAAGGTGCACACCCAATCCTCCAGTCTTGCAGCCACTCGGTTCAAACAAGGCAACAAAACTCTAACCTCTCTAAGGGGGGAAAAAAGCTTCCTGCAGGCCGCACTAACGGGGTTTCAGCTCCTCCCTGTTGCAGTGAGCACCATCGCCGCGGCGCTCACAGGTACCCACCGGTGGGCATCAGGATGAAGCAATCCTCGCCCAGGAGCGCGGCGTTGACGGCCTCCAGCTGGTTGGTGCGGAAATAGTGCAAGCCAAACTTCTTGTGAAATATATTCATCATGTCTTCTGAATGGGAAAACTTAACACCCCTGAAACGTTCCAGTGCTGGATTAACAACAAGCGGATCTAGCAGACAAAGAAAGTTGACCTAAAGTTACAGTATCAAGTTGCAGTGCATCCCTCACAGCACATCCCTCAAAGATACTCCAAACTGAACTGGAACTTGGCTTTTCCCTGCCCTGTTCCTGTATCAGTCATAGGAAACGCTGACCTATACCTGTCTACTAGCGGGACTACGTTTGTTCCAACAAGAGTCCCTTTCTCACTATTTTGCAAAAACAGGAAAAAAAACATTGCACAGCTTTGAATTAACAGTTGCAGTGTCATTATTTAATAAAATTAAAAAAAAAAACAAAACAGAAAACTAGTTCCCCAATTATCAGTTTCAGTTTCCTGGGGTCTTGAGCCTCCATGGCAAGCAAACATTTGAGAAGTTTGACATCGCTGGGATGAAGAGCATCCTACAAGAGACACAAAAATAAAGTACCACACACACAGAATGCATTGGTGTCCTCTACAAACAAGTTAATTAGTTTTAGACTTTTAAAATAAACTAACAAGGGGTATGACAGTAATCCTAGTTAGCATGATTTACCTGAAGAGTTTTTAGCTGCCATCGAGAAGCTTGGTTTGGGAGCGATGGGGTTTGATACCAGAGCAGATCCTTTGGCTGCTGACATTATCTTTGAGAGCAGCGATTTGGCAGGGGGCCCTTCCCTCACGGGCTGGTACGACCGTGCAGATGGCTTCTTGGGTGCTGAAATATCTTCTAGATCCTCCCAACTGTCATCAAAATCATCGATATCAAAATGCTCCAGATCAAAGCCTGTATCCCTTGCATCCAAACGGTCTCCCCCGCTGGAGGCAGCAGGAGCTCTGCCCTGTGCCTTCACAGCCGTGCTCGTGACGGGCCTCCCGGGCGGCTGCCACTTCCCAGCATTTCCCACCACTGGGATTTCACCCCAGCTACTGCCAAACGACGTCTCGGAGCCAGGGCTGCGCCACGTCCTCTCTCGGGCGTTTATCCTGGAGGGGAGTTCCGTAGTCTGTGTGCAGGTGAGATCCAAAACGCATTGCTTGGAAGCATAAGGGGTATGCAAACTATCAGATATTCCATTTTGTTTTGTAGAAAAATGGCTTGAATTAACAGTCTCAGAAAACAAAGACGGAAGTTTTGTGGATTTTGGTGAATTTCCAGCGGAACTTAAACTACAGTTAGTGCTAGAACAAACAGCAGCATCAGGACCTGCAGCGGTGCCCGGGCCCATACGTGGCCTCCCTGTTCTAGCAAAACCGGTGTTTGTGCTGCTTCTGTTCAACCTCACAGAATTAGCTAATAACTTTCTCCTGAGAGGGAGAGAAAGGGAAGGGAAAAGCAGAATAATTGTGTCACAGTCACAGGAAAGGATAAACCAAGTTTTATAGCATTTTTTCCATCTTCCAAAAACTAATATTTGACCATTAGGTGGTATTTTCTGCAATTGTATTTTTAAAATTACTTTAAATGTGGACAAGGTGGAGCACAACAAAGTTTTTAAAGGCACAAAAGTTAAAGAAAGAAAAAGGCATAAACTAAACTATGTTTTTATGTGCTCTCTAAAGTCTAAACTGACTGCTGCAATAATAGGAAACAGGGCAAGTTAATTTCACTGACAATGTTCAGCAAAAGCCTACGATCCTAGTCCAATAAAGACAAGATCCCAAATCTTAATACTTCCTCTGCGTATTGTGTCACTAGATTATACAGAAGTTAAAGCAGCAGACTGCAGTAGCAACATCCAAACTCAGAAACGACATTTATAAGGATATTAGGAGCAGTAATAATCGCTATAACCAGTGATAATAAGCCTCAGAAGGAATAATAAATTAATCCCTCGGTTTGTAAGGAACTGGGAGGAACCCCAGAATGGAGAACAGATTATACCACATTGCTGTGTCTTTGGAAGTATCCGGAGATAACTTCCAGATGGAAGGATCAGGACTATCTGTGCCTCAGAATTGAATTCTTTCATCTCTTCTAGCAGAATTCAGAAACTTTTAATACCCTCAGCACATTCTGAGATTTCTTTTTTTCCTAAAATCCCATTTATGAGTAATTTGGAGCCCATGAACAGCTCCGTGCCCGCTTCCCGGCGCAACAGAGACACCTGCAGACAGGCTGCAGCCTCGCACGGAGCCGGCAGCACGGAGGCCGGTCGCAGCACTCACCTGAGGTCTCTCTGCTGAAGAAGTTCTTTTGCGCAGGACAGATACTTAAGCTCTTGAATTGGGATGGCTTCTACCAGATTACAGATATCATCCATGACGCTGTAAAGCTGCTGTTCCAAAGGCAAGTTTTTATCTGCAAAGTGTAGCACATTTCAGCATAGAGCACTCCTAGCTTTCACTAGGACACAGTAATAAGATGGTATCAATCAAAAATTTGCTACATGCACACTAAAGTGTAAAAGAAATTAAACTTGACTAACTTGCTCTCTGGAGAGCATTATTATGCATATTGTTTTTAACACTACTTTGGGCATTCATAAGCACAAAACGTAAATGATCCCATAGAACAGTACATCTTCAGCATAACTGAAAGAAAAGTCTGAATTTGCAGTTTTAAACCCATGTTTCAGTCCTACACCTAGCAACTTTTCCTTCCCTGTGTCAAATTCGGATACATTTTAGTTCAGTATTTCCCAAAGTCAGTAGCTGTGGAAATCAAATAGAAAACTAAAAAGCTCTAACTTAAGAGTGGAATTTCTTTGTGCCACAGCTGACTGCAGAACTACCTGGCATGTCCATGCTTTTAAGTTCTGAAAGGAAAGTCTGTTACATATCTACGGTCCTGAAAATCCAAGAATCCGAATCAGACAGCACATCACCAGACATAAAATTTCAGAATGTTTCAGCTACCTGCATCCTCCTTGCTGGTTTCAGCAACAGGCTGCTTTGTGGTACTCTTCTCAGGCTCAGACTCAAAACTCGATCTTCCACCAGTTGGAAAGTCTTTGAAAATATTGCTAATATTAAAATAAAAAGTCAGTAACACATGGCTATCTAAAAATCAAAGCATTTCCATATGAGACGTTTATCTTCCAGAACAGCAGCATTTAAGGCATGTACAATAGACCAACAAAAAAATTTCCTAAAGGCAGTTAAAATCCAAGTGAGCAGTCGGTCACTCCTGCATGCCAACTTGTAAAGACTTGTTTCATTAAAAATTTTTCCCCCACTAATAAGGAAAAATAACCCTGCTTCTTCTGAAGCAAAAGTAACCTTAAACACTGGCCATTAAAATAAACCCTCTGTATTTTATAATATAGTAACAGCAGCTGTTAACTGCTAACCCGGAAAGCAATAGCCACAGACTCCCAACCCAAACTAATTTTTCACAGAGCACTAGTTCTTGTGTCTGTTTTGGTAGAGATTTTCAGTCATTCCAAAGGACAGAGCTTTATCTGCAAACCTCGTTTTACCTGATGTTTCTTACGGGCGGTGAGAAGGAAGGGATCTCCTCCTCCGGGGAGGGCGGCACCACGTCGCACAGATCCTCGTCCTCGAGCTCCAGGCCGGCGAGCAGCTCGTCGGCGTTGGCGCCCAGCTCGGGCTGGCTGTTCCTCTCAGCACCGCTCAGCCGCTGGGTTTCATCATTCTTGCCTTTAACATCAGCCTCTGAAAGAAGTGCATTAACACTGCTGTTAACACTGTGCACTCATTCCGATATAAACAAAAGGCAACTAAATAGCAGAAAAAATACTACCTAAATTCCAAAACAGTAGCTTATTGTAGTTGCTAAAGTTTGGAGGATGTGGTATACTTACTGTGCCCCTTTTCTCCTCCTTCAAAAAGGGCCCAAATAAGTAAGTAAACCTCCAAGTGTAAAATTTATATAATTACTTTTCCACGTCAAAACAGAAAAAAATGGCTTCTTCAAGCTTCTTTTTAGGTTTATCTTCCTATAAGAATTTTTTAGAAAACTATTGTTGCATTAAACACTAAATTACATTAAGAAGAGTGTGATTATAACTCTAGAAACCCTCACCAAGTAGCGCAGTCCCTAGACTGAAATTAGGAGATAAATCTATATATCTAAGATCTTGTAAGCCAAATCCTACTATGTAAGTCAATGGATAGCCTTAAGAAGAGAAACACACGGTTTTCAGAAATCCATGTTCCCCTTTAACAGTAGTATCAGAGAATGTTGTGCAGCACTATTTCATTTATAATTAATAATGACAAAAAGTTTCCAAAACTTAGCTTTTCTGTTTTGTATGTTTTACCTGTTAAGTGAAACACAGCTGCCAAGAAAGCACTCTGATGTTTTGGACCTTTTCAGTCAAAGTCATTTTTAAAATGACTAAAAATCTCTTTTTGCTCTTTAATATTTCTCATCATTACATTGGGGAACAAGATGATGTTAGATTCCATTTGCACGAATTACAGAAGTGCCATTATTTCCGTTACATCCCTATGGAATACTGCTTTGGAACACCACTCCTGCAGCTACTGTGCACGGGTAAGAGCTGCACACGAGCTGCTGCCCTTTGGCAAACTGTGTTCGCTGGAACAACATCCAGGTACCAAAGAGCACTTATCAGATACAAAAGTGCAACTCCAATTACACTAAGAGATTTCATTTCTGAAAAATCAAGTCCTCACTGAGCAAACATGGATTTATTTTTCCCTAGTTCAACACTTTAAAATAAGTCATTACCTGCAGGAGCCTCTTCCTCATGTGAAATCACTTCTGCGGGTAAATTCTGCTGAGGATCCTGCCCTGCAGCCCTGCCGCTGTTGCAGGGAACCGCATCCCCAAGACAAATCAGAGACCCCTGCGATAAGCCCTGCTCATCGAGAGCAGCTTCGTCAGGCTCGCACGTGCTCAGGGGTGCCGCGCTGCTCGTCACCGTCCCGGGCGACCGCGGCACCTTGGTCGCCGAGGCATGGGACCTCTGGGCAGTCCTGCTGCTTGTCTGACCTTTGGGGGATAAAACTGGTCTGGAATATTTCTTATCGATGCCTGACAAATCGAAGTCATCTATATCATCCCATTCATCTTCCACGGTAACGACGGTGCTGGCGGAGCGGCCCGTCCTCCCTCCGCACGCCGGGGCGTCTCTCTGGCCTTGCTGGGGACCCTCCAGGGACGCTGCGAGCACCTGGCTGGCGCAGGGCGCCTTCAGCTCCCGCCTGCTGGGCACCCTTGGGAAGAAGTCCTGGATTTTCACTTTGTCCTTGGAGGCAGGGGGGCACGACAAGGGCTTGGTTAGCGAAGTGTTCACGTCCTTGTCCTTGAGCGCGGAGCCGCTCGGCGTGCCGAGGCACTCTGCAGGCGGGGCGCTGGCCGGCAAGGCTCTTTTCTTGAACGTGAACCCTCTGCAAAAGGAACATCATTTTGTTAGCTTTTTTGAGCATCTCTGTGCTCCTGGGGATTCAATGGGTTTATCTGGGAAAGCCACAAGTGACCAGGCGGGAGGGCAGCACCAGAGCAGGGAGGTCACACGCGATCAGGATCATTAGAGACAACAGCAACGAGACCGGCCCAGCACAAGGGCTGGGGCTGCACCAGAACCGGGGCCAGGACAAGGGCTGGGACCAGGGCACAAGATCAGGACTGAGTTTGAGCCAGGGACCAGAACAGGGAGCAGGAAATGAATGGGATCAAGCACGGGAATGGGACCAGGCCAGGCTTTTGGAGGGGACCAGGACCAGCCCCAGGGCACAAGACCAGGATGAGGCTTAGACCACGGACAAAGCCAGGGAGCAGGGAGGGGACGGGGCCAGGGCCTGGGACAGGCACCGGGTCGAGTGAGGACCAGGAACCAGGGCAAAGCCAGGACCAAGGGGCAGACCAGGGCCAGAGTCTGGGAGAGGCACCGGGCCGGGACCGCAGAACCGGAGCGGGGCCGGGACCGCAGAACCGGAGCGGGGCCAGGCGGAACCAGGGCCAGAGCCCGGATCGGCCCCTCTCCCGCGAGCACCGCGCGCTCTCCCGGGGGCCGCGGGGACACTCACGCGGGCCGGTGCCGCGCGGCGGGC
>JAWLRI010000245.1:542541-553817 GCA_034781795.1 Crypturellus tataupa
ACGCGCCCCGCGCGCCGCCGGCCTCCCTGCGGCACCGGCCCAGCCCGGGGACCGGGACCAGCTCCCCCGGAGCCCGGGTGGCCGCTGGTGGGAGCAGGGCTGGGGGGCTGCTGGGGTGGCCGTGGGGAGCCCTGCCGGGAGGGCACTTGGGGGCCTGCGCCCATGGCCCGTATTGGGGCCTGGCGGGGCTTCGCCACAGGTGACAGGGCCGGGCCCCGGTGCTGCCCTCGCTGCAGCCCGCTGTCCCTTTAAACGAGCACCGTGATTCCCACCGTTCCCGGGATTACAAGGAAAGGGTTATCGATCGGCAGCCTGTGCCGCGCGATCCGCGCCCGGGCAGCCCCCCCGGCCCACCTCTCCTACTGTACGCGCGGAACCGTTTATAAATGTTTTATTTCGCTCGCCGCCTCACCCCGGCTGCGTAATCAGGGCCCGGGGAGCGGGGCGAGCGCAGGGGAGGCGGAGGATGCCTGGGACGGCGACGCGCGCGGGGAGCAGCTTTGCCCCGGCCCTGGAGGTGAGGAGGTGCCGCTCACGCGCGTGGCCCTGGGGCGCGTGGTCCCGCTCGCGCACACTGGGAGGGAGCAGCAGCCTGGAACCCCAGCAGGGAGTCGGGGGGCTCCTGGCAGAGCCAGGGATCCCGGCCCTGGAGGCCACGGCGAGGAGCAGGGAGACATCCTGGCTCCATCGCCCCCAGCCCGGGGCTGCCTCTCCATATGCCCTGCCGCCCTGGGGAGCCCTTTGAGGCTCTGGACATGCCCTGCTCCTGCGCCCCTTGCACGGGGCCTCTGTCCTGCGACAGGACCCCCAGCCCCCTGCACACAGGGCTCCGCAGGTGCCGGTGCCGCACGGAGCCAGCAGGAGCCGGGGGCTGCAGGGAGCGCGGGGCCATCCCGGCTGTGCAGGAGACCCGATCTGGGGCTCCCTAATCCTTGCGGTCTCTGCTCCTGCCAGGGCCCAGGCCACTGCCCAGCAGCTTGTCCGTGGCCGAGGTCCCGGATTACCTGCGGTAAGTGAAACGTGGGCACTCGCTGCCCCAGGACTCGCTTGTCTGGAGCGGTCCGTCCCACAGCAGATTGTGGAGGGAGATGGAGCTGCCTCCCCTGCGGCGAGGTCGTAGCAGGGAGGCAGTGCAGCCCCAGCCCTGCCCTTCCTCGCCGCACAGCCCTGGCCCAGCACGAGAGCTCTTCTACGTGCAGGGGTCACGGGGATGCAGGAGGAACCAGCCTTTTCTCTGGTTTTGGCAGAAAATACGGCACCATCCGCTCGGCAGAGCAGTGCAGAGCCTACGAGGCGGCGTTCAGCGCGGACTACACCGAGTACCGCTACCTGCACGCCCGCATTGGTGGCGTGAGCCAGAAATTTGTGCAGCTGGGAGCCAGGATGAGGACCCTGGGAGCGGGAACGGAGGAACGCAAGGCAGGCGCAGGAGGCCGGGGCGGCGCGGCTCCTCACGTCCCGCTCACGCACAGCTCTCGCGTTTCAGGCACTCGAAGCTACGATTCTGCGGGAATACGGACACGTCAAGAGGGTAGGAGCGGGCGCGGGGCAGGGACTCGCTTCCCTGCGGGAGCCGACCCGCGCTTCCCCTGCAGACGTACCCCCGGTACCGGCAGGAGAAGCGCCGCTGCGAGTACCTGCACGAGAAGCTGTCGCACATCAAACGCCTGATCCTCCGCTTTGAAGGGGGCGGGAGCTCCTGAGAAGCTGCTGAGGCCGCGTCCCTCCCCGCTGCCCTGGGCCCTGCCGGGGCACAGAAGAGGGTTCAGACGGACCCAGCGGGCCGGGGGTCGGATCGGGAACGCCGGCGCTCCCCGCAGCGCAGAGCTGGGAACCGGCTGCTCCAGCCGCGCTGCGGGACCCGTCCCAAACAGCCCTGCTGCTCCCTGCCGGAGCCGGCCGCGGTCTCGGCTCTCGGCCCCTGTGCCCGGGCAAAGGCCACACGAGGAGCCCAGGGGCCCTTTGCTGTGCTCTGCGCCAGACCAAGCAGTCCCGACACACCTGGCAAAGGGCTTTAGATTTTGCTCTAGCATCACTCATGTCACCTTTCCCTGCCACCCAGCACCTTAACACTTGCCGGGACACAGAGCTGGGGAAGAAATTCCGGTATTTCAGAAGGGATTCTGCACAGCTGCTGTAGCCGCAGGAGCCTGTTCTGAGTGCTGTGTCATCTGCTGTACCCAGAAACTTCAAGCAGCAATAAAGACTTGGTGCCCAGCGCTGCGGAGCAGAGGAGAAACCCGCACATCCCGTGCTCGCCCTTCCCGCGGTCACTCTGCAGCTCAGCAGCCGTTTGAGGTCCCAGTCCATCGGCTCCCGCCCTGCCTGAGCGCGACCCAGGACAAGGGCCTCGGCTCCCCCCCGCCCCAGCCCTGACCCTTCCTGCAGGCATTCTGGTTGCAAAACAGGGAAGCCCCGTGCGAGGCAGCCAGTCACAGCCCACACACTCCGACCGCAGCAGCGCGTTGTATTCCCTTCCCTCCAGGAAAAAAAAGCCACACGACTGTGTGGTTTTCTCCCACCACTTCAACTAGAATGATGGTTTTATAATTAACACGTTTGAATTGCCCCATCAAGTGCTACACCCTCCCAGCTCGCTGAAGCAGCGTCAGGCGCAGGGTGACGACAGGAGCGTCGGTAAGGAGGTTCCTCGTGGCCCCAGGCCCTGCCGCACAGCACAGGCGCCTGCTGCCCCTGCGTCTCTCACTGAGCCAGAGGGGAAGGCTGAGCCTGTGGTCTAGAAAACGAAGCCTTCTAAAGATTCATTAAACTACATGCACAGCAGGAAGCTCTTGCCACCACACAGCAGAACCCTGTCTGAGAGGTCTCCAAAGGACTGAGAAACTTGGGCTTAAGGGGGTCATTTTATTGTTTCACATCTCCAGATGTACAAAAAAAATTAGAAAATAACCCTGCCCCCCACCCCCTCCCAAACCACAAAACAAACCAGTCTGGGGAGCCCCACGACAGTGCAGCTAAGAGACGGCAAGGAATTAAACAGAACTAGGTACAGCAGCTGGGTCCCTTCAGCCCACATGGCACTGGTCACTGGCTCTCCAAACCCAGACTTGACCCCAGGCTGCCCAGTGCTCCCTCAATTCACACACAGCTCATCCTGACTAGATGGCGAGTGGGCTCTTTACAAATCCTCCTTCACTTTCTTCTTGGATTTCTTGGTTTTATCTTCCTCCTGTAGCACAGGGGTATTGGTTGCCTCTCGCTTCAAGTAACTAATGAAGTCACTCACTTCTCTGCCACCCTGCAGAAAGCACAAAGAAATAAGGCAATGCCGGGAGTCCCTGGGGACTTCTCCTTTGCTGGGGGGCAGTTGCAGGGCTCTCCCTCCCGGGCCGCGGCAGAGCATTCCCAGGAGGTAGCACCAGGTGCGTTCCCAGGGCAACAGAGCTGGAGCGCAATCAGCAATTCCAGGGAGACTCGGCATTGCTTGGACACCTGGAATCACAAATCCCCACGCTCCTAGAGCAGCCAGATACTCACCTCATACTTCTTTGGACTCTGTTTGTTGCCAGCCGGAGCAAAGTAGATGGTGGGGAAGCTGGGGAGAGGAGAGAGACATCTCAGTGCCTAACGCACGCCGTTTTCTTCAGACTCTACCACTTCAGGAAGATCATCACACCTCTCAGCGAGGAGACCCGCGCCCCACACGCCCCTCGTGCAACTCAGCAGCAGCACGGGCAGCTCTGGCACACCAAGCCCCAGCCAGCAGCCCAACGTCATTTTACACTGCTAAGAGCAAAACTACAGCAGATTCAAAAGCAGAGGAAGCTGTCAGCAAGACAGGCCTTTAGCCAAGGCCAGGACACGAGAATCCCAAAGCAGCAGGGCAGATGAAGTCACTCACTTCACTTGATTTCTTGATGCTTTGCTATGCAGCAACAGCATGCCAAAAGCTGGGGAGACTTTAAGCTCCCCTGCAGTAGTGACTGGTCAGAGACAGAAGCCTGGACTCTTCCAGGAGGACAGCAGTAAATCAATGGGGACACCTACCCTCTAACTTCATACGGAGAAGGCACATCATTGGCTGTAGCATCCATTTTGGCAATGACAATGTTGGGGTCTTTGCTGAGCTGTTAGTGGAGAGAACATGTTAACAAACAGTCCAAGGTAGTTGCACTAGTTATTGATCTATCAGCACCTCCTAAAACAGCTATGTCAAAGACAGCACACACCAAACACGGAAAGCTTCCCTCTTTCAACAGTTTTTTTCTGCACAAACAGGGCACCGGGCACATGTCCTCCCTCACCGGGTGTATGCAGCACACCACCTAGTGTTACCTGCTGCATTAGATTGCCACAACTCCCGGAAAACACTGAGCCCAGAGTAACTGCGTTTGTCCAGTATTTTAGAAAGTGAACTGTGGGCTGAGTGCTCAGGAGGAAGGATGCCTGACAGCCTAAGAAAGAAACACTAGTCAAACCCACGATAAAATTTCTTTCGCTATTAAATCCTGACATAACACTATCAGACACTTGTTCTGGGCTAGCAGGGACTGTAACAACGTGCAAGGCCGACAAATCGGGATCGAGACCAGTGAAGCGTGCTAGTATGACCCAGCCTCAGACGATGTTTCTGACGAGCTTTAAGAGCAGAGCGAAATAATAAGTGGTAGCTACATGACCATGCTTCAGAAGAAGCTCTATTATTTATTTGTTTTATTATTATTTTATTTTATTATTATTATTTGTCTATTGAGTAAGGGTTTACGCTTGGACTCAATCTTAAAGGTTTCTTCCAATCATAGTGATCCTATTTTATAATTCTAAGAAACTGTGAGGTAGCATTGTCCTCCACTGAACAGGAGACTATAATTACGCAGGGGGCAACAACCAAAAGGGAATTCTGCCATTTGAGACTAGTTACTCCATCAGGGAATATTTGTGTCACAGAAAAGGGACCCATCAATAACTTTGTTACCATGCTCCAGAT
This sequence comes from Crypturellus tataupa, assembly GCA_034781795.1. Classification (NCBI taxonomy): domain Eukaryota; kingdom Metazoa; phylum Chordata; class Aves; order Tinamiformes; family Tinamidae; genus Crypturellus; species Crypturellus tataupa. The sequence goes on from JAWLRI010000245.1 coordinate 547,490, forward strand.
CCTGCTAATTCACTTCTGCACTCACAGAGATGCCCAGGTGTTGCCAAGCCTCAAAGTGCATAGGAAGCCACAGTTATGCTACTTTAGGCCAGACAGACAGAGCCCACAGGACCCTTCAGTGTCTAAGATTCTAGTTTGTCTTTGGGGAAGTCCTGGACCTACCTTCTCCCCCAGTTCTTTGTATTTGGGTTCCAGGTTCTTGCAGTGGCCGCACCAGGGCGCGTAAAACTCTATCAGGACATCTTTGTCTTCTGCATTAACAATTTCATCGAAGTTTTCAGCAACCACCACCTGATAGTATTTGATCACAAAAATTAAGTGTTTTTTTTAAGACAACAGTAAAGGGACATAAAATGACATGGCCTGTTCACTCTGCCCCAGAAAGCTTGGCCTTTCCATAGCAAACAGTTATCATCAAATCACAACTACACAACAAGCATCCAAATGACAGGACACACAGCCTTCTCGCACAGCCCCACACACGCTCTACTTACAGATGAAAACCTGTCACAAGATGTAGGCACAACATACAAGTGAGGTTCAGGGAATGAGGGGGAAGTTGACTTTTTTGTTTTAATATCAACAAATCCCAACCCAAGGTATCATTTTTATCACTTATGCTAGACAGGCCAGAGACATCTTCAGTCACACCAAAAAACAGTGACTTGCACTGTTATCAGGCTGTTACAGAACCACGACATGAAATACTTTCACTCAGCACAGTATTTACCCAGATGGATAAAAAGTAAGATTTTTAGTAATACATAAAGCTATGACCTGCTTGAAAACCACGCCCCGAGGGAGCACAGGACAACGCAGCAGGCCCATGTCACTTGCAGAGCACAGCAGCAGCTACTACCATAGGAAATCAGAACTGCAGGCTGCTTTTCTCCCTTAGCTCAGGAAACAGCAGTGCAGAACTAATGAGCTCTCCTGTGCATCCTCAGAATATCACACGGAGCACTCACAGTGTGGGACGTACCTCCACGACTAAGAGCTGCTGCTGGGCACAGCCCTTCACGCACTGGTAGGTGCTGCTACTCTAGATACAAGGGCATTTACCTTCACGGGCCCATCGTTGCTCTCAGGGATAGGCTCCGATTTCAGGTATTTCTTCAAGTTCCCGTCAAAGTAATCTTGCAAGAACCTCTCCAGAGCCTTTCCATCACGGCTGAAAGTAAAATGTCATTTTACAGCCCTCATGACACATGCAGAAAGAGAGAAGGTAACTTCTAAGGCCAAATTAAGCTCCTTCCACCCACGGAACAGATGCCACCTACACCTGAGAACACCAGCCTGGTCCCAGCTTAGCAGACCCTGGAACAGGCGTGAAGGACACTGTCAGGGTCCTGAGAGGCGGCTGGGCACATCCATTCCAAGTTTTGGGTCCTCTAGCCCCAAAGAAAGGCCCCCCCATGTGTATCCTTAAGTGCATCTCATTTCTTAAAGACTTGATATAGCTTGGATTAAATTCTCTACTTTTGCATTAAACAGTAGAAGGGGCTTCAAGTCCTGTACTGAGCAGGAAAGCACACCCAGCAGCTAGGGGACATTTTGATCCAGCAGTCCTCTTCCTACAGAAACATCCAGCTTTCCAGTTCTTTCAGGATAATACAGTATGAACTCTTCAGAGATCACAGCCTATCTAGTGAGAGGGAATACTGCTAAGTTCAACAACTTACGAAAATTCCTCCTGCATGACGTATTTCTCTCCCTTGGCTGTTCTGATGGCAACAACAGGAGCCTCACCCGTGCTGCTGTCTAGACCAAACTCTGAAAGCTCATGGCCAAAGGCTTTCCGACTAGCAACAGCAAAAGACAGTTTGTGGCCAGCATCCAAGAACTTCTTTGCAATCATCATGACTCTGGAGAAAGAAAAGAGGTGATTCCCATGAATACTGAACAGAGTATCTTCTGCAGGATAATAACACCTGTCAAACCGAGGCAGACACAGAACAACTTGATGAGAAGCGATGTGCTCCTCAGAGAAGTCCTGGAGAAACGCTGCTGAGAAGCAGAGGCTCCACGCAGAGCAGAAGCAAGCCCTGTGTGCATTCATTCCCCAACTCTGCCACCGGCTTGATCACCAGGTGTTCCAGCTCCCAAGGATGCAAAGGACAGCATCTCACACCACCTCGGTAAGGAATCTTCTGTTCTGAGGTCTCAAGTAGCCTCCAATGACTAGAGATCCAAAACCCTAACCGGGGAGGCTTCAAAAGATAAACACACTCTATACTTTGGGCTGTGCCGACAGCAGCCACTCCAACAGCTGATGTCTACCATAAGTACATTGACATTCTTCATTTTGTTTACATGTAAAACTGAACTATGGGAACAAGCCTAATACAGGACACACAAAAGAAAGGGGTGGGAAGGTGCTTATCTGCTTCCTTACCTGTTGCGCCAGTAGTTGGAGCCCTTTGCATTCTTCTCATAGTCCACATCATAGTATGCCACCAACAGGTCCTTCCCCTGGATCAGGTCTTTGTTGTCTTCAGTCATGTGTGGACAGATGCCAAAGCTACCAGTGAAACAGAGGGCAGCAGCTTCAGTCTTACTGCCCAGGACCCAGGCCCTCCCAGGGACAGGCCTGATACAGCACAATCCTGCTTCCTCCCTGAAGGAGAGCTTCACACGTCAGCAACCAGCAAGATCCAAGCAACCACTTCGTCAGTCATGTGCCAGTGCGGGAAATTAAATCCACACTTCTAGCCGCAGCCCCAGCCAACACATTTAAAGGTAATGGAGATTGAAGCTGACACACCTCTCTGGAAGCTCACTATATTTCAGACAGAAGCAGGGTTGGTTCAATATGAACTGTAAATGCCAAGAGCCACCCAGAAACAAGAGGGTCCCCAAGGGAGATGATGCTTGCAAGACACATTGCGGGACAGCCCTTGAGCGGGAAGTGGCAGCAGTGCCAGTTACCGAGAACAAGCCCTGACAGAGCTGAACTCAGGCCACTATCACATATCCACTGAGGCATCACTCACATGTTCTCCTGGATAAATTTCTTGATCTTTCCAGTGGTGATTTTGTCTTCTGGGTATTTCACAGAGCTGTCCTCGAACTTGTTTGCCAGGCGTGGAGGACGGAATAACACTACGCCTCTGAGGGGAAACAGAACACAAATTAGTTTAAAGCATCTCTGAATTGCCTAGGAGTGGCAGCTAGAGAAAGTAATAATTCAGTCCCTAGTGTCTGCCCAAATCACTGCTCTCAGGTTCAGTGAGGTTTTCCAGCTCCTGCTGGGGCAACTGCTCTGTTCACACCTAGCAGGCTCTGTCCCATTATTCAGACAGGCTGAGGCCTTCAAAGTTGAAAACTTAAAGAAAATATCCACACAAAACACAAAGACCAATGGAGAAGCAAAACGTCTCTGTTCAGGTATTATGCACCTGGTTATTAACCCTCCAAAGCCTAGAGGAGCTTGTACCACATGGAAGAAACCTTCCCCATGCAATCCTGCCATTCAGAAACAGCCCAAAGAATCCTGACTGAGCCAGAGGTAATCAGGGAATTTTAAAGGTCACAATAGCAAACTTAACAAGAAGCAGTTTCATTGTTGTTCTACCTTAATTCCACAAGGAAAGAAATGAGTTAGTGGCAGTGGGGAACAAACAAAAGCAAACAAACAAGAAAGAGTACTAGTGGATGGGGAATTCCTTAAGCTATGCTCAGGAGACAAATCCACTTAAGTTATATGAAATCCCCAAATTTGCTCTAAATGTCTTAATAACAATGCATGTTTATGTGAGTAACTCACTCTCCATCTTCTTCGTATTTCTGCACCAGTTCTTCCTCACTGGTGTGTGCAAAGCGATAGTTATCTCTGAGGCTGTTAGCAGCTTTCATGAATTCTGAATACGCATCACCAGATGCATCTCCAAAGAAACCTGCGGCAGAAAGGCAGATGGTGACCCCAGACTGACTCAGCAGCAGTTACTGTGCAGTTCATACCATTGTCTTTGTAATGCATGGGGGCATCTCTTCTAAATTAAGTCCTCAAATGCATGCCCAGGCCCTCTTCTTTTAACAGGTTTTCTTCCATTTTTGATGTCTCTATTCCTTCCCTTTTACCAGCAGGAAGCTGCTAAAAGGTTTGTCTGGCTCAGCAACCCAAGCTGACATCCACCCACCCAGCAAAGGGAAGCAATTGTCTTTTGAGCACAAAGATTTCTGCTGGCAACCAAATGCGACACCACTAGCGACAACTGCAGCCAGGGATAGGCAGCAAGTTTAAGGATGATGATTAACTCCCATGTAGCTGCACTTCCATTATCACATCCAATTCACGCAAAGGAAAGCTGGTGTTACCGTGTTCATTCACAATCACACAAAAATGTATGATGCTGTCGACAGCCTTAAGATGTCACCCTTGGATAGCTTCAAATTTCTGAAGTAACTGTTGTCACTTAGCCAAAACAGCTACAAACTTTTAAAGGGCACTGTAGTGACAGGAAGTCTGACAGTCAAAGAACCACAGGAGGAAATTAAAAAAAAAAAAAGAAGAAAGAAAGGAAAAAAAAAAAAAAAAAAAAAAAGAAGTCAGAAACTCAGGTTGGAAGGAATCCATAAGGGCATCAGTTCCAACCTCCTGCGCTAACCAGGAGCAGCCCTGAGGTAAGATCAGGTTGCTCAGAGCTTTGTCAAACTCGTTTTTTAAGACCTCCAAGACTGAAGGTTTCAACCTCCCTCTGGGCACGTGTGCGAGTGCTTTGTCACTCTTATGAAGAACCTTTTTTTGCTCACACCCAGCTCCAGTTCCCCTTGTCACCGTTTGCGATACTGCGCTCCTCCTTTCACTGCACATCCCCACGGGATCCTGCGGAGCCGGGCGCCAGCGCTCGCGTGCTGCAGGGAGCCGCTCTACTCACCCACCACAGAGGCGTCCTTATCGCCAACAAACTTCTCAAAGTCGGCCACAGAGGTGAGCGCCACTGAAGCGGGTCCCGCCTGCTTCTTGAGGTGACTGACAATCCCATCTTAACAAAAAAGTTCCTAATTATTAAAGGGATACAATGCTCCACAAGACTTTAAGCTTCTCAAAACAAAAGCTGATTCTTCAGCATCCCTAATTCCTCCTCCTACAAAAGAGATGCTTGTGCTACTTCCTATAGTGTCAACTTCATGCAAGAAATGATCTAAACGGGAGAGTTTTTTTAGAGGACTGCAAATACCAAATAAACAAATAAATCCTCCCAACATTCTCATATTAAGAGCTTCTGGCTTGCTACCAGAAAAGGCTGAACTGTGAGAAGTCATGTTTTTCAAGAGGGCTGATCAGAGATTAGTAAAGCCTGTGTACCAAGAGGGTATCTACACAAGGTCTTTCCATCAACCATTTCCCGCATACGGCCCATCAAGGACATTATGGCTCAAATATAACCTTTAAAGGTGCCTCTTAAGGGACAAGAAGCACCCAGGGCTTTCCCAACAATGAGCTGGGGGAGGAGAGAAGGCTTCCCTCTTTTGCACCCCTCAGTACATGTAACATCACAAACTGTCTACAAACACAGACCTCCTCGCAGCACTACTGCTGGATGTACAGAGATTGACAAGTTTCTACCTGCTGTTCTGGGCCCATCATAGGTTCCTGCCTCTTCACCATCTCGAAAAATCTTCAGAGTGGGATAACCACTCACTCCATACTTGTTGCAGGTGTTGGAGTTGGCTGTACAGTCAACCTGAAGAAAGAGAAACATTGCTGCTCAGCGTCCTCAACCGTGCGCACGCGTGAGACCACAGCTTTACCACTTGCCCACATCCCCGTTATCCTGTTACGTGAAAGTGAAATCTAAAGGCCTTGAAAGGCGGCAAATGTCTTTGAGCAGAGCTAGGTTCTCTTCTACCAAGTACAGGGATGCAAAAACCACCCAAGGGCCGTGGTTCAAACACCTCCAAGGGCATAACCCACCAACCAGGCGACCCAGAACAGATCTGCTACGCAGCACCCAGGCACGGTCCTGCGGGAGGCCGAGGAAGTCTGGATATAATAACAGCGTCAATTTGTTTTTTTTTTGAGGCAATACTGGAAAACCACAGTGCCCTGCATGAGCAGAGCACACAAGGCAGCAGGAAGGCCATTCGGCTTCAGCCACGAGACGTTTTATTAAAACCGTTTGCAGGCCCGCAGCAGTCCTGGAGCTCCGGCAGTGACCGGGACGAGCAGAACGAGACCGTCCACAGGAGAGACCGGGCTGCGACGCCGGGCACTTCCCGGAGAGGCGGGGAGCCCAGCCGGGAGCGCAGAGCCCCGCGCGCTTCCGGCCGGGACGGCCCGGCCCGGATTCTCGGAGCCGGAGGGGGTGGCGCCGGCCGCAGCGCG
>JAWLRI010000245.1:572699-641719 GCA_034781795.1 Crypturellus tataupa
GGGGGGCGCGGGGGGGGCGGGCGGGGACAGGGGCCTCTCGGGACCCGGCCCGGGGACGGCTGGAGGTGACGGCCCCGCGGCTGCTGCGGCGCCAGGCCCGGCGCTCCGGTTCTGAAATGAAACCTGTGCGTGATTGAGCTTGTTCCGGGTAGCTCCCTTTGGAGAAACGGGAAAACTCGCTCGTGCTTCAGTTTGTTACTAACTTTTTTTAGCGGCTGCGATTTCAGCAAACTTGCTGACGTTTCACGTTTAGCAAATGAAGGAGACACAGTTGGGTCTCGCGGCTGCGGCTGCTGTGCGAGCAACGTGTCACTTGCTCAGGAGCAGAAGTGCGAAGCCGAGAGCCCTCCCTGAAGCTGCACCCGCAGCGCTTCCAGCAGGAAGCACCGCTCCCTGTCGGGAAGCGGGAGATACTTGAACCACGGATGTGTCTGGAGCTGCTGGCGGACTGGGGCTTCCAGAGGAGGCTTCCCACGGAGGCAGAACTTTGCTTCTGGAATTGCAGCTTTGGCAGCCTGGTTCTCATCTCCTTGCTCTGTGCAAGTGGAGCGTGGCAGGCTTGTGCTAATGCACCAAGTCCAAACAGCTTTTAATTATTAACTCTGCAATACTTTTGTTTTGAAGCAATTAAGAGTTTATGCCACTTGGTGTTTGACAAGAGGACAATGTTGCCTTTTGTGTTGTGTGTGATTAACCGTTAATACAGAATCCTACTCTGTAGGTCCTTGCAGAGCAGGATTACCTCTTCAGGCAAAGGTACCTCCTGATAATGCACGTGGGATGGTGGCCTAGGCTTCTGTGTCCTCCGATGCAGACAGAGTTCAATAAGACCTTTCCAGCATTAGTATTTTTCCAAAATCCCAACCACACTTACTCATAAAGGTTGCAGATGCTTCCAGTATCTTGGATGGAGCTGGGGCTCTGTACCCGAATCGCCCTCGCTGTGCGTTGGCCGAGCGGTGCCCTGGGCTCCTCGAGCCTCCGTCAGAGCTCGGAGGCTCCCCGGAGGCCCCGGCCTCGCTCCCGGCCCTCCTCCTGCCGTCGCAGCGGCCGCCGCGCCGCGCCGCGCGTGGCCCCGTTCGCTGCGCGTGCAGGGCGAGGGCGCTTGCAGAGCGTGCGGCTGCACCCGTGTTTGGGCTCCCTTAACAGCAATGGGCTCCATTAAGAGCATTAAGGAGCTTGCCCTGGTCAGTACCGCGTGGTGAGAGAAGCTGGCACAAGAGCTGCTCTTGCTCCCTTCTTTTTCAGCCTTTTGGTATTTCAAATGGGGGAGCGTAGAATAAACCCATGAACACCCTCAGCTGAGCAGCACCAGAATGACCTGCTGGGGAGGTTTTTCACTGTCCCATTTCTTGTCCTTGCTGTGGGGCAGTCTGGAGAGCTACTCCAGAACGTGGAGGGCAGAACTTCTGTCTGGGTTTCAGGCTGTCAGCAGCTAATGATTGCCGTTAGTTAATTACCTTCCCTTCCCTGGGGCGCTGTATCTGATGACCTGCGCCTTGCCGGGGAGGTGGAGGCGGCGCGGGAGTGTTCGCAGCCGCAAGCGCTGGCTGGACGGTGCCTCCTGTAGCTGTGGTGCAGTCAGGCAGCCTGAAGGTCCTGTACTCCAAACCTTCCTTCCTAACGTTTCCTTAGCCGAGTGTGTCTCTGTTTTCCGTTTGCCTTTGTGCGTGTGTTAGGACTATACTAATGCTCTCAAACCTTTCAGAGTTTAGCCGGCAGTATTAGCTCGGTGCTGCTCTAGCTCAACTCTAGCTTTTTTATGTGGTGTGTCGTGACCATGGAAATAGCTGCAGAGCAGGGAGCAGGGTCGGGGCTTTTCTTCCTGACCAGAGGCAGGAGCGTAGAGAACCTGTTGCTTTCCTAGTTCTCAGGGCAAAGGTTCTTGGAGGAGGGAGGGCAACAGCCCTCCTTTCCTTGCTTTATTTCAGGAAGCTGCCGACCCACAAGTGGGCAGGCCTTGCTGAGGCCTCGCCTGTGCCCCTGCGCAGAGCCCAGCAATGAAGGCGGCCCCCGACTAACTTGGCAATCCTGCTCTTGTCCTGGTGTCGTATGGCAGGGTTATACGGAGCACGCGGTGGAGACTGCCTGTGCGGCCCCGGCTGTGGCACTGCGCTGGCCCCGCAGGGAGCACTGCTGGGAATCGCAGCCCTGACCCCGCTGTCCTGGCGGCTCCTCTTGGACGGGCCCCGCGCTCCGTGTGCCAGCCGATCGCCGAGCGAGCCAGCACTGCTGCCGAGGCCGTCGTCCCTGCTACGGTAGGAGCCCAGCTTGGTCTCGGTTCTGTCGCACTGGTGGGGCTCTCCGGGCGATGCGGAATGGTAACTTAGGCTCCAGCAGCCATCTGTCTGTCTGGTGCATCTCTGCCCAGTGCTGTCCCTGGGCAGGAGCCTGTCCTTCTGAGAACTGGCACAGCCTTCTGCATGGAGACCTGCTTTGTTGTTACATTTATTTCCCAGGGGATTTCACAACCAGCTGGGTTGCTGTCTGTGCTTTTATTCTTTTGCTTTTCCCACTCTGCTCCAATAGATTAAGTCAACCTCCCTCTCTGTCCTCTGTGAGGGGGTTCTCCTCTCCTGTGAAACTGCGCTGCCAGCGGGTGCGTGCTGCATGGGCCATCTCCTGCAAGAAGATCTGTGAAGAGCTGGCAGAGATGGTGGGGAGATGATGGAGCTGTGCACAGTGTGGGGCCCTGGCCGCAGGGGAGACCTGCTTCACAGCAGGAGATGCAGCAGGTGCCAGTCTGAGCGATGCTGGAATCACCTAAGAGCATGCGAAGCAGCAGCACCATGTGTCTTGTCCACTCTTAGCAAACGCTTAATAAGATAAGGTGTTTGCAGAGTCATAGGTGACAGTGCAAGATGCACTCCTTTCCTGGTGTGTGTATATGTATAACGTATAGGTTATACGTTCATAATTCATGGTCACACAGTAGATCGGAACTATCTTGCAAACCCACAGCCCTATCTGTAGCCCTAACTATTGCTGTGGCTTTTTCCATGTCTTCTTTCCTCTTCTGAGAGTTGTCACTTCTTCCTTTTCTTTCCTCCCCCAAACTCACATGCCTCTCAGACTAGTCTTTCTGTTATTTTAGGTCTTCTTGAGCTAAGGGAATGAAAATTGGCGATTGGAAATTCACCTTTGTTCTCTCAAGATTCATCCTAACTTTTGGAGTCAGAGCTGAAGTCTTTGGGTGTGCGAGGCCACAAGTGTATCCACTGTCCTGGTCAGCGATTTATCCAGCGGATTGGAGCATGCGTCATTGTAAGGTTTAAATCACTTCAGCACTAAAGATGACACTGTCCCTTTCCTACTTGCTGCATATGGGTTAGTTCTGCAGTGGGGGAGCCTTTCTAAAACGGTTTGTACCCCCTGGTGCCCCGAGAGTTTCTTCTGCCCCATATCTGCCTCAAGGCTTCCTTCCCCTCGCCTTGCTTCCTGCTTTGGTGTGGGGCAGCCTATCCCTGCGTAATCACACCGCGTCGGTGCCCCATGAGCCCGTCCTGCCCTCCTCCTGCAGCGTCTGCCCCGGCTCGCTCGTGTCAGCAGCCCTTCCTCATCCCTGTGCGTTGTGATTGCAGAGCGGGATGGTCGGCCACCCAGGCTGCAATGTCGTCCCTGACGACCTCCAGTGAGGGAGAGAGCTCTGCTCCCAGGTTTGTGGTCGGTTCCAGGGATGACGAGACAGACTTCCTTGGATCCAACATGAAGACAGACGAAATTGATTTCTTTGAAGATGACGAGGAGGAGGAATCGGTAAGGAGGTGCTGTATTCTGAGCTGAAGCCTCCGTGCAGAATTCCTGGGTCTGAGCTGATTTTGGGTGGCTGCTGTGGATACCACAGGCAGCTGGGGACTTGGCAGCAGGCCGCACGGCACTTGGGTGATGGGGTGTGCTGCGTTGTCCTGCTGCCAGCTGCAGCAGCACACAACTTCGTCCTGGCAGTTTAAGCTCCATCTCTTATGAGTCTCTCTGTTTCACTAGGGAAGTTTTGAGGGAAACTGTGGGAATTGTGCATAGGGCAAAGATGTGTCCTCTTTTCTGCAACCTGCAGTAGGATACAGAATAACCTTCAGCTTTCGCTGTTTTTGACCCTTATTAACCCAGTCCTCTGGTCCCCCACAATGGCCTTTACTAGGGGCCCGTGTTCGGAGGTCCTTCTGTTCACTGAAGTTCTCTTGCCTCTTGCTGGGCTCAGTGGACCATGGCTTATACTAAACTGCACTTGGCATAACCTTAGAATAGTATGTCGTGGCCTTGCAGAACTGTAATCTGCTGTTTTCCTGACTTCTCTTTGGTAGGTGATGCAACCTATGAGGGCCAATGCGGGTGTATCCTGCAGCACAGATAGGAAATGTCACGGGCAGTGCGTGCTGACCCCGTCTTCAAGGGTGGTAAAGCAGCTCTCAAGACAGTGCAAAGGAAACGGTGAATAGCTGGGACTTGTCTCTGCAAGGCCTACAGGGCAGGGCACTGCAGTGGAGTAAAGAAACTCCTGTCTTTCTGTTGCTTATTGTTTTAAGTCTGGGGTGAGGGGAAGTTTTGTCTGTCCATGGGAATCCATGGGAATCCACCTTTAGGAAGAATGCAGTGATATGGTATTGATGCTTCAGTGATTGGAGTGGCCAGTATTCATTGCATTTTTTAGGTGATTGAGACTGGCTTTTTTTATCCTTTTCATTTCCCCTCATGCTTAGTTCTTTCCCTCTAAGTTGTGATTTGAAATAGAAAGAACAACTATTTTTCAAAGAAATGTCAGATTGGAAAACTAGCCGGGACTGCTGGAGCCGATCAGTCTAACTGAGAACTGAGGAAGGGGAGCTAGGAAGCAGGGAGAGCTGGACAAGCCTAGGAGAAGGATCAGAGCAAAGACTGGAATCTGCTGCTCTTCTGTTGTGCGCTGTGCTCTGCACGTGCGCTTGCTCCTGCTCGTGAGTCGCTGGAGCACGTGGCAGTGAAGCTGTTACTCACATTGCCAGTGCCCTCTTGTGTCTCCTCTGCAGTTGTGTTGCTGACCTAGGAGATGAACGGGCTCCCGTGGTTATGTATCTTGGTGCTCGGTAAAGAGCTGCTTATCAGATGTGGCAAAGGAATTGGAAGCCCTTAGTCCTCCTAGATACTCCTTTTGCGGTGGAATCTGAGCCCTTGGCTTTGGGGGTTGGTGCAGAACTCCAGAAGTCTCAGTTTACAGCCTGCAGCCACCGTTCTGCGTCTTGTACATCTGCAGTACCGTGCTTATCGCTTCAGACGACCCCACTGGGTTTAGTCTTCCTTGGGCCAGAATTAATCTGTTGAAGTCACCCAGTCTGAGTTTAAAAGGTCAGTTTTGGAAAATGTGCCACAGACTCTAGCTTGTTTCCCATCTACAGTTAGCAGTGCTTTCTAGATGCATGCCTTTTCTCTATACTTATTTAACTTCTTCCCATCAGATTTTGTTGTACCTTCGTCTGGTAGATTGGGGAGCCCTTGGTAGTGTTAGCTTCTACTTGTAGCTGTCACTTTTTTCCTTCTTTTTTTTTTTCTTTCTTTTTTGTCTTATCTGAGGGAAAAAAAAAAAACAGGCTAAGTTCTAAGTTCCTGGAGTCCTTTGCTGTACAGGATTTGTTGTTCTTTTTGGAGTCCTCCTAACTCTATCAATGGTCTTTGTGAGTTATGGGCCAAAGAACAGAGTACAGGATTGGAGATGCTGCTGCTTGTTTCTTTCTGACCTTGACACTAGTGCCCAGAAAGAGGAGATATAGATCACCTAGGAAAGAAGTGATTGTTTTGGGATGTTTCTTTACAACATCTGCCAGTGAAATCTGATGGGAACTGGAAGTGTATATGGATTTGAATCCAGCAAGACCTGGGAGTGCTTGTGGTTAGAGGAAATTCCCTCCTTTGTTCCTAACTGCTGTATTTCTATGTAAAGTAGCTGACCCCGCACTAAACTGCCTCGTGTCTTCCCTTAGCCGCCTGAACGGCAGATTGTGGTTGGAATATGTGCCATGACCAAAAAGTCCAAGTCAAAGCCCATGACGCAGATTCTGGAACGTCTGTGCAAGTTTGAGTATATCACAGTAGTGATTATGGGGGAAGACGTTATTCTGAACGAACCAGTGGAGAACTGGCCCTCTTGTGACTGCCTTATCTCCTTCCACTCCAAAGGTAAAAGTCTGCATGGCAGGCAGTATCCTACCCGAGATCTGGGCAAGGGAGTTTCCATTCATCTTTTTCCTTTCTTCTTCCCTGCCCCTGCCCCCCTGCATTTCAGGATTCCCACTGGATAAAGCAGTTGCGTATGCCAAGTTGTGCAGGCCGTTTTTGATTAACGACCTTGATATGCAGTATTACATCCAGGACAGGTAGGTGTCTGGGATCCTCTAATGCCCCTTCCCTTTAGCTGATTCCCCTCCTAGCAAGCTGTGCAAGCTTCATCTCCCTGGTTATAGGCAAATAAGGGATGGAGGGACATGCCGCTTTGGCAGTGGACTCTAGAAGTTGTTTCCCCCTAGCATGAGGGAAATAGGTTTCAGGGTGAAACCTTTCAGACATGGCATGTTTTGTTGTCTAGTGCATGCGCGCTGTAAGGAAGGACTGAATGAATTAAGAGGACACAATCTTACAGAATGAGGCTGGTATGGCTAAAGCAAAAAGACTGCTCTCTGAGGAAGAGAGCCACGTAATGGGATGACATTCTGGGGCAGAAATTTGGAGCAGCAAGGCCATTCTGAAGCGGGAATACAGCCCTCTCTTGAATAAGGTATATCGGTTAGACACTTCAGAGGCGTTTCAGTCAGCTCTTCGTAAGTTCATCTGATGAGTTAAGTCGGTTGGAAATCAGGTACCGACTTAATCATGTACTTCAGTTCATGTGGTCAGAGTGCTTTGACTACAGATGAGTAGTGTTAATATCAGACACCAAAATTCGCCCATGCTTTCGAATGTGGGCAGCGTTCCTGTGGCTGGTGATAGGCACCATAGGCTCTCTAGTAAGAGCAAGGTGTGGGTGATGAGTGTGACAGTCTCCTGGGAGGGGGACACATCTGGGGAGTGGGCGTTTGCTGGCTATGTTGCTGTGAGTTGGGCAGGTGCCCGCGTAGGCCAGGCAGAGGTCTAACCTGTGATGCTCCCATACGCAGGAGGGATGAGGCATGCCCTGTATCTTGTGGGTCTTGTCTGGGGAACATGTGCTGACAAGGATTTGCACTCTGTCAATACTTTCTTGTGTTCATTTGACTTTATTTTTCATCAGTGAAAACAAAGCCTTTCCTTTGGTGTGTACTGATGACCTTCCAGACTCTTCTGTTGATCCTCACTGCTTTTTCCTCTACAGGCGGGAAGTGTATCGGATTCTTCAAGAAGAGGGGATAGACTTGCCCCGCTATGCTGTGCTCAATCGTGATCCTGATAGACCAGAAGGTAAATGCCAGGCTGTACTGAAAGCGATTTTTGTGTTCTGTACCGTTTAAGATACTATGCAGAGAGCTGCATTGATAAGGTGCTTGGACAGATCTGATTCATAAGTCTGTCAGTTTAGTTGGACACTGCTCAGAGGATAAAATACAGAAGCTGCTGACTGGCCAGGACTGAAGAGGCTCGGCTCTGCAGTAGGGCTGTTTGCCCCTTTAACGTGCTGTTGCTGTGCTTTGTCCTCAGAATGCAACTTAGTGGAAGGGGAAGACCACGTGGAGGTAAATGGAGCTGTTTTCCCAAAGCCGTTTGTAGAGAAGCCAGTCAGTGCTGAAGACCATAACGTGTATATTTACTACCCAACGTCAGCAGGTGGGGGCAGCCAGCGTCTCTTTCGGAAGGTGAGCGGGACTCCAGTTCTGCTGTTGGGAGCAGCAGATCTGTTAGTCTGAGAGATCTGTGTGGCTTCAGGAGGGAGTTTTGGGGAAGGGAGAAGGCAAGCTTTGTTTCGAGGTTGTCTGTACCTTTGTAAAACTCGGAGTTAAATCCCATCTAGTTGGGGTTTGCAGAGAGACATATTCTAGTGCTGACTATACTTCTACTATCCTCTGTTTGACCTGTCCTTAAGAAGCAGTCCTTAAGAAGTGTGTCCTATGTAGAACTGCACAGTCTTTTTCCAGATCACTTCTTCAGTTTGTCAGGATGATGTTTTTATTCTATTCTTGTCTTCTAACATGCTTGCTGCCCTTCTCAGCTTAGTGTAGCTTGTAACTGTAATAAATGCAGTATTTATTCCTATGTTCCGCAGGAAATCTATGTCTGCTCTTACTCACTTCCTCCTCTTTACCAGTGAGCCATTAATAACTATGGAGCATGACTTTCCAGCCAATTATGCATCTGCTATTACTAATCTTAAAATGATTATTTCCTTAGCTCTTGCATATAGACATGTCACTAAAGATCGTATCCTAAGTCTTACTAAAAATGAAAACAGTATTAGCACCTGTCTGTAAGGTCTGTTGCACTGTCTTAAACTGATCTGATTGTGATTTGTCATTGCTTGTTATAATTTGCTTATTAAGTAGGCTCCTTACCTTCTAGGTCTTTATCCGCTGTTTTTGTTCCATATTCTTCTAGCGATTGGAGTCCACCTAGTGGTCTACGATAACATTTTCCTCTTTAAAGCCTGGAAAAGGACATACTCAGTGTCTGCGTCTTTTCTGTCTTTCATTAATTATTGTGCTATAATAGTTGGAGATGTTCAGTTAGTTCTTTAAGTATGGGATTAAATTCATGCTGTTTGTTCTTCTCTTAAAAAAAAAAAAAATCTGTTTTATTCTGTGCTTTCAGATTGGCAGCCGGAGTAGTGTGTACTCCCCAGAGAGCAGCGTAAGGAAGACAGGCTCATACATTTATGAAGAGTTCATGCCTACAGACGGCACAGATGTAAAGGTAAGGAAAACCTGGGGAGCTGGAATTCAGGTAGTCCTACTTAACACTCTAGAATCTGTTTTTTTTTTTTTTTTTTTCAACCTACAAGATGCTGATTGTGCAGCTTGGATTGCAAAGTGAAGAGCTAGCACTCTGCAGATCCTAATAAGAAAAATGCATGAGAGCTTCTAATCTCTTTTGCTTTTGATGCTGTTTATTTTTTTGTTTGTTTGTTTTTTTGTTTTTCCTGCGTGTGTGCTTGCAATAGAAATGCCTTCTGGAGGCTGCAGTTAGTCTAGGGCTTATGTCAGATGTGACTGTTTCTCTTCTCAGGTTTACACTGTTGGGCCAGACTATGCCCATGCAGAGGCTCGCAAATCCCCTGCTTTGGATGGCAAGGTTGAGCGGGACAGTGAAGGGAAAGAAATCCGTTATCCAGTCATGCTCACTGCCATGGAGAAGCTAGTTGCCAGGAAAGTCTGTGTAGCCTTTAAGGTTTGTGTGTTTCCTTTTCTATGCAAGCAGAATACTCGTGGGGATGTCTGCTTCGTGACTCAGGCACCTGTATTAGCTTGAGTCTGTTGCCCTTATGTATCTGTGATGCGACTGCTCCATGCCTGGTGCCAGCTCCCTCTGCCAGCCGGGTGCAGCAGGTTCTGCTGGCCCCAGCAGTTTGCTGGTCAGAGGTGCCTGGGACGGCCGGAGTGCCTAGGGCAGATGCTGGCAGGTGGCTGGTGGCCAACGCGCATCTGCGCATTTGATATCTGCTTCTAAGCATGCTGCTGTCCATCTGATCTGCACTGATCCCTCCTTTGCTGTTTCGTGGTTGTACACAGAGCCTGGTCGGCCTTTTCTTGGCCACCTTCATTCTCTTCTTGCCCTGGCTTTGGTCTGCATTTGTGTTTTGCTTATAGGTAGGTGGAGTCAGTGTGCGTGTGAGTCTTGGTACAGTTGCAGGATCTGCTCTGCCTCATCGGTAAGGTCAGCAGAAGCAGCATTTGGCTACTTGTTCCTGGCCCCCCTGTGATCTGCATCCCATGTAGCTGTTGTGATGTGGCTGTGGGTGTATTCTGCATTACAGCCTTTTTCATGCGTTGGCAGATGTCTGTGCATGCACTGCATGTTTTCTGTTCTTCTACAGTCTGGTTCATAATAGCTGAATTTAGAGGCAGGAGCTGCTTTCTCATACCCTTATTGCTCTTTGAGGTAGCATTAACTTGCAGAATGCAGAAGTTCATATGTTGGGCCCTTGACAGAGCTGTGACGGTGTAAAGATTCCACTAAAGGGCCTGCTACTACCAGCTGCTTCAGGGCTGGTGACACAGCAGCAGTGTCACTGCAGCAGCTATTGCAGAAGGTGCCTTTGGAGACCCCAGGGGACCTGAATTGGACAGTACGTGTGGGGTCTGCGTGGCAGTGCCTTTTGAGCCTTGTTTGCCTCCGGAATCTGCTGTCCTGCTTGCTGTACTTCCTCGTGGTTGCTTACAAATGCCATGTCCTCTGTTTCCTCGTACAGCAAACTGTGTGTGGATTTGATCTCTTGCGAGCAAACGGCCACTCGTTCGTTTGTGATGTCAATGGCTTCAGTTTTGTGAAGAACTCTATGAAATACTACGATGACTGTGCCAAAATCCTTGGGTATATAACATTTAAGTTTTGTTAGTGGGTAAGGGAATCTATAGGAAAATATAGTGAATTTGAAGTCCTGAGCAGTATGTGTGGGAGAATTCAGCATGTGATTCAGATGGGGATGTTTGTTGGGCAGGGGGAGGCCTGGCCTTGGCAGGAAGGGGTCAGTTATTCTAGCCCCAGGGCTCTTGCCTGCACCGGGACTGGCTGTGGATGATAGGCCCAGCTGTGGTATTGGTGATGTGAGTGCCTGTCTTCTGGGTGCCCCACTAGCCCGTGGTTGTTAGATGTCTCTGCAAAAGAGGTGAGGAGGAGCTCCCTGTGACCCTCAAACCTTTTACCTGGGCTACAGGGAAGGGGAAGGAGAACTGGGAGAATGGAATTTCTTGTGAACTCTGTGTTCTGATTTTTTCTGTTTCAGAAACATAATCATGCGTGAATTAGCTCCGCAGTTTCATATTCCCTGGTCCATCCCAACAGAGGCAGAAGATATTCCTATTGTCCCCACGACTTCAGGCACCATGTGAGTACTTAGGAACTTCTCAAAGGGATCCTTTAATAAGTAAGTGAGGGGCAAAGTGCAGGCCATGTCCAGGAGACATGCATCGTCTAGCACGATGCTCAGTTATGGCTCAGTTATGCTCAAGGGGCGTGCAGGAGATGGTCAGTGAATTGTAGGAGTGCTGAATGTGGAGGAACATCCTTTGGGCGAATTACGGAAACTGCTCATGGCTTTTGGGAATCTTCAGTCTTCCATCTGCATGGGGAAGGGATTAAGGCATCACTCTGCCTGGTTCGTTGGAACCATCATTATTCAGTAGGTACCTGCTCAGAGCAAACGGTTTTGAAGCTACCAATGAAATGGGTAGAAAACTATTAGCAGAGGTACTCAAATTAAATGTACAGTTGCAAGGCTCTCACTTCATACTGTTGGCCATACTAGTCTTCCACCACAAAAGGCTGAAAGATGAAGACAGATTTCTCTGTGCCTCGGAATGCTTGCATGAGGCGGGGGAAAAGCAGGTGCTACAGAAGAGGTGAACTGAGAGCGTAGTTCATCCTTCCTGTAGCATTGCGTCATTTGGATAAAGCTGCGAACGCCGCACACTTGCAGCACTGCTGGCGGCTGTTAGATTTTGTGATGGTGAAATGAATAGAATCAACCCCTGATTGTCTGGGATCTTATAAGAGATAGGAAGTCATATAGCCAGCCTAGCTACTGATTCCTGCAAGTGGCCGACTGCTGTGGAATATCTCTATATACAGCTGTTTCTGATTGATCACAAGCAGGACCTGACTGTATAACCAGTCTTCAGGACCATGCGTTTGGTTTTCTCTTTCTTTTTTTTTTTTTTCCCTGTCTTTCCCAGTGATGCTATGATTATTACACAGGTTGGGCATGTTGCCTTTCTTGGAAGAAGTTTGATACAATTCAAAATGCTGTATATGTAAATTCTTAACATCTAGCCTGGTTCCTGTCTGCCCTAGTCTTGATTTTTTTTGCATGCCATGTCATGATGCTGGGTTGCTCATGGGCCTGGTAGTTCCTGCACTACCTTGACTGCTCTTGTAGCCTTAGCACTAGTGCCTGTTTCAGACTAGAAGGATTTCTTTACTGTTAAGGGAAGCACCAGCTAGTTTCTGGTAGTAATTCTAGTGCTTAAGGATATATTTGAGGTGTGTCTTGTTTTTCCAGGATGGAACTTCGTTGTGTTATTGCCGTCATCCGGCATGGAGATCGAACCCCAAAGCAGAAGATGAAGATGGAAGTCAAGCATCCGCGGTAAGTCCCAAGGCAAGAAAACACTGTGGGAAGTGAGTGGAGTCCACCGGCTGAATACACAGGCAGAGCAGAAGGGACGAATACATGGGAGGCAGAGCTTTTCGTGCTTCCGTTCAGGAAATGTTTTCTGCTTCGCTGAAGACACCTTCTTTCTCCATAGAGACCATGGCACTTTCTGTATGAAAGCTGGAAGAAAGAGCAAGGGTTTGCTAGGTGCTGCAGAGTGAAGTACCTCACCAGAGGGGAGTTAGTGCCGGCTTCCTGTTCTTATCTGAGACTGAAATCACTTGTTTTTTGGGGGATGGTGGTTTTGAAGCATAGTGAGGGGTCTGTGGGCCTGCTGCTTCTCCACGTAGAACAGAACTTGAATGCATATGGAGGGGTAACAGTCTGTGTAGCACTGGCACAGCAGAAACTGGGTCAGAGTTCTTTGTTGTCTGTTCAGGTTCTTTGAATTATTTGAGAAATATGATGGCTACAAGACAGGGAAGTTGAAGCTGAAGAAACCAGAGCAGCTGCAGGTAGGGAGGCCTTCTCTGGGGTTACTGTGTGGGAGCCGCAGGTAATACGGATTCTAATGCAAGGGAATTCTTTGGGAAGCGGGAAGGGGGGTGGAAACAGTCCATTGCACAGATTCCTTGGCTCACTGCGTGCCCACTGTGTGCGCAGCAGGGCAGTGGGGTGAGTGTGGTGCAGACTGCTCCTGGCTGAGGCCGAGAGCCTGGAGCGCGGACAGCCCTGCTGCGGCTGGCCTGGCTGCTGCGGCCGCCTGTGCTGGCGGGGCCCCCCAGGCTGTGGAGTGCGGGGAGCCTGAGGCATCCCTTTGCTTCCGGACAGGGCTGGAGCGCAGACCGGAAAACCAGAACGTGAAAGTTCGTGCTCTCGAGTTATGTCTTACGAAATAATGTCTTTAATGAGTGTGTGTGCGGACCTGCTGCTGGGGGGAGCCTCTTGGAGGACCCGCGAGAGTGTATTGTGAGTCTGAAGCAGATTTGCTAGACACTTGAGACTGTCTGCTTCCCAACAGGAGGTGCTGGACATTGCAAGGCAGCTCGTGGTGGAGCTGGGAACACAGAGCAACTGTGAGATCGAGGAGAGGAAATCCAAACTGGAGCAGCTGAAGACCGTCTTGGAGATGTAAGAGCTCTTGTCTTGGGACAGCACGGATTTGTCTCGGGGCTGTGGGTCTGCAAGGGCTAGTGAGGAAGATGCAGGGAAAGGAAGTGATACAGAAGCAGACTTGTGTTCGTTGTGCTGGTCAGCTGGTTTCCCAGAGGCCAGACTTCTGCAACTGCTTTTAGCAGCTGTATGTGAAAGGTGCCGTGCTCCTAACCTGTCCTCCTTGGCTTCAAAATGAATGGCAGTTCTTGTTCCAGATGTCTTTTGTCTTTATTTATTTATTTTTGTTAAGACCGCTCAAGGTGAAGCTGAGCTTCCATTGTTACAGAACAGGGAATCCTGTGCGGACTGCATAAATATGTTTTGATAAACTTAGAACAAATGTGGCTTTATGTGAGGTGGTTCTGGTGCCAAAATTTTAACAAAAGGCACCGTGAGAAAATGAAGATATGTTTGTGTCTTACTTAAGTTTCATACAGCCCAAATAAAAGATAATGTGATGGTGCTGGCAGGCTAGAAACAAAAGGAGAGTTTCTGAGGGAGCCGTAGTTCACTGTGGCACTCGGGCTGTGTCTGTGTTTGTTATATGGAGCACAGAAGATGATTTTTTTGCCATGATTCCTTATCCTGCTCTTCTGATTAGAGGTGGGGGGAAATTTGTGTTCCTATGTCTGGTAGATGTCTTTTATTATAATTTCATTCATTCACTTGTTAAAGATGTAGATAGAAATTATCAAAGCTTAGTTAAAGCCCCTCTGGGATATGATTGGACACAATGTCAGCTGAGCAGAGCAGGCAAGTAAATGAGTCTGAATTGTTGGGGGGGAGAGGATTGGACTTTTAAAATTTTGTTTTGTCTTTTTTATATGGTGGCCCACAGATGGATGTTTATGTGGGTAAAGTTTGTGTCCCTTGGTAGTGGTGCTGCTGGAGGAAGTCCGTGCCTATGTTTCTGTTTTGTTGTTGTGAGATCTGGGAAGGGGTGAGTAGAATTAATGAGATTTTGTTCCCTCCCCTCTGCCCCCTGCCTTTTGACAGGTATGGACATTTTTCTGGCATTAACCGTAAAGTACAGTTGACCTATCTGCCTCATGGACATCCAAAAGCTACAAGTGAAGATGAAGGTAAGGAAACTTCATGTTGCTGCCGTGTTGTTAAAGCCTGCTGTTCAAGAGTAGGCAGCTATCCCTTCTATGTAGACCTTTGGAGATGAGAGGAGAATTATTGACCCGTGTGTTATCTCTGCTGCCATAAGAAGGGCTAGAGAAGATGCACGGTGTAGTGTACTAATACATTCTAGTTGGTGCCACAGGGTTTGTACTGCTGATTTCCTTAATGTGAACCTGTGAATACAGGTGGAGCTCGTATAGTTTCAGACAGAGACTCTTGTTTTGGTGCTTGCTGAAGCCAGATTTCTGAAATCTGAAGCCAGAAAGGCCAGATTTCATTCCTGTGGATTTTGAGCCAGCTAGCATTGAGAATGTCCCGCAAGTGCTCTGATGATTTGCCCACACGTGTACCTCCTCTCCTCAAACTCATCTCTTGAGATCTGCCATAGCGAGTACCTTTTGCCTCCTAGAAGCGCGCAGAGAGTCTTCCCCATCTCTTCTCCTCGTGTTGAAGTGGGGTGGAGAACTGACACCGGCAGGAAGGGTCCAAGCAGAAGAACTGGGGCGAGCCTTCCGCTGCATGTACCCCGGTGGCCAAGGTAAGCTCTTGGAATGCATCTCATGTCCTGTGACTGCACCAGAGTGCCCGGCCGAGTTGACTAGTCACCAGCACATACAGGGATGCTCAGACTTCCTGTGGATTGCTTGTGACCTGTGTGACCTGGGGATCATTCTGTTCTTTGGAACAAAACTGACAAATGCTTAAAAGTGGACTTTGCACTTAAAAAACTCTAAGCGTGCTAGATGTCTGCTGCTGAGATTAAGCATCAGTGTGTCTTGAAACACAATAGTGTTCTTTCAACTAATGTTCCAGTATCAGAAAAAGAGGAGCCATCTAAGAAAAAGACATTTTTAATGCAGCCAAATGCAAAAGTTACATATTGGTTAGCAAGGAGTTTAGGTCAGGTGTACAGCACAGTAGAAATTGTCTTGGAACACAGATAATTCTGTCTTGAGGCGGGGGAATGGAGAGAACATCTCTGTATTTTCTCTGCCATGACTATGTGACTGACTGTGGAAATGCCTCCAGAATGCATCTAGATCAACAAGGGAGCTGCTGAGCAGAGCTCTGCTCGCGCGCAGTGCTGTTACTGCCGGGCCCTGAGGTGCCAGTCCTGAACCCTCTGCTCCCTGTCTGCTGAGCACTGAGGTGCTGCACTCCTGCCTACAGAAGGGCTAGGATGGAGCACACTCAGAGGGACTGACGGCCACTTGTACCATGAATTTGGAAGGTTTTTTGTTTGTTTGGCTTGTTTTTTTTTTTTTTTTTTTCATCAGGCAGTCAGTCCTTCATGCGGAGGGAGGGATCTTACTTTACAATGAGATGCTGCATTACAGTTCCTGGATAGTAGCTGGTATGTGCCTGCTTTGTCCAGATATACAGCTGACCTTTGCCTGTTCTCCCTCATGTTTCTTGGCGTCAAGCTGAGTGTTGGTATCGGTTATTCCATCCGCCTATGCACTATGGCTGGGTGCTGTGCAAACTCCTCAGGGGATCTCGGGCAGTGACAAATCAGTCACTGCTCTTCTGTCTTTGGAGTGCCAGACGCAGAGCTGTGAGAGCTGCCTTCTCCCGTTACTGTTCTGTAGTCTGTGGTTAGCTCAACCGTCACGAGCAAAAGAGTATTCCATGCCCCAAGATGAGTGCGGCTCTCTGGGGGTCTGTGTTGGATGCCAGACTCCTCCTGACTGACTGTGAGTACAGGTCTGATGGCAGTAGCACCTGCTTTTGCACACAGAATGAGTAGAAGGAAAGAGTGTTTAACTGCGACCTTATTCTCGTAAGCGAGTTCAAGCTAGCAGAATAGTTACTGCCTGTTGGGAGAGAGTTCCTGCAGAATTTGGGTAGCATCAGACCTTGACTGGTGGATTTGGACTCTTTCCAGAAATAAACTCTCGTAACTTTCCTGAGTTTTGACCTTAATGTATTAGCTAGAGCTATCTCTTTTGAAGCAGCCGAAAGGCTGACTGTGAAAGTGATGCAGCTTTGATACTGCAGGAAGGTTTGGGGTCCTGGAGTAGACTGCTGAGAGTTTTGCAGCTGTCAGAAGGCCTGTTACGAGTGTTTTCTCTTACAGGTGATTATGCTGGTTTCCCTGGATGTGGGCTGCTTAGACTGCACAGCACCTACCGTCATGATCTCAAGATCTATGCTTCTGATGAGGGACGAGTTCAGATGACAGCAGCAGCTTTCGCAAAGGTCCTTCTCTCTTGGGCATCTGCTAGTTCTGTTACATAAGGCTTAAAATATGCTGGTTCTAAAGGAAGATTTCCAGTGATGAAGGAACTGACCTAAGAGATTTCTTCTCTGTGGTGGCATGGTGGGGCAGTGTGCTATGGAGCCGTGTATTGTAGCTCTATATACATGTCGCCCTTGGGATTATGCCCAGCATAGGAATCTGATAGGTGAATAAGTTATTTATGGAGTGTTGCTTTGGTGTTTGTTGCAGCATAATTTATATTGCGAAGTATGCAATTCCTACCCAATAAAAATGTCTTTGACAGTTCAACTAGAGGGGTTATACTCTGACTTTTGGATGTAAAAAGGGAATTAAATGTCTACAGCGTAGTGGGCGCAGTGGAAGGAGGAGTTAAAGCTTGAGTCAAGGAGAATGCTTTAGTGACCTTGCTAGCTGTTCTTCAGAGCCTCTACTACTGTGTCAGTGTTTTCTAGCAAGCTAAACTGGCTGTTCAAAGATGGCTAGATAAATCAGGAGCTGCTGTAGACAAACCTGATGTTTGGTTTAGGGTAGTTCTAGGAGCATGCCAGAGTCGTGTCTAATGAGATGTTCTTGCTGTAAGCTGCCCTTCCAGAGCACCTGGGATTTCACTCAAGTGGAAGGCCAAGCCTGCAGGCTGACTGTGAAGCTTGCAGAAAAGTTTGTTGCATTGCACACATCTGAAATTCTGTTGTGCACTATTCTAGGGTCTTCTGGCCCTGGAAGGAGAGCTGACCCCCATTCTGGTGCAAATGGTGAAAAGTGCCAATATGAACGGTCTCCTGGATAGCGACAGTGATTCCCTCAGCAGCTGTCAACACAGAGTGAAGGCGCGGCTGCGTGAAATCATGCAGAAGGATGCTCAGTTCTGTGAAGAGGATTATGAAAAGGTAAAGCACCTGTGTGACCTTGGATCATTTTGTTTGGGATGCAAAGTATTGCTCCAATGGTATAAGATACAGAATCACCTGCTAATATGTAGCTTGGTCAGTCTGAGGTCAGTTCTGGTCAACATCGTATGATATAAAGAGAACTGTGGGAAAATGGAGGGTTTTTGCAGTGTAATAATCCCTGCCGTTCCAGTGGAATCCTCACTGTTACTCCCCTGATCCCTGCAAGAGTGAGTATGGTACCTTCCTCGTTCTTTAGAAGTACCAGTGCGTTTTATTTTTATGAATGTATTAATGGAAAATTGATTTGACAAGTCAGATTAATTTATTATAAATAAATGTGATTGATTGATTGGCATTTGAGTTTGTTTTGAAGATTTCCACTGTGCAGAATTACTGTAGGCTATATTAGAAGAAAGCTGCAAGCTGTTGTGAAAGTATTGGTTCCTCCAATGTTATCTAGTATATTCTCATATGAGTTAGAGATTGTAAAAAATAATACTTATTCTATGTAGATTTTTAATGAGGCCTCTATGGGAATCTATTTTTTTGTGGTGGTGGTGTAGAAAAGAGTATCCAACATAGACTGCTGGAGGGACAGGAAAATAAGAGAGCATTCCACAAAACGATGGGTCCCACCGTAAACTGGGCACAGTTCAATGGCATTTCAGGCACACCCTTGTGTGCTACAGGGATGAAGTATGTGCAGGTCCAGTGCACGGGATGGAGACTGTGTTCAGGAGGGCAGTGATGCCACAAAGAGCGATGGAGTCAGCTAAGTAGCTGATGAGTTGTCGCTTCTCCCATGCAGCTGGGACAAAGCAGGTCCCTCACGTGCCTCTCTGCAAGATGGGAAGTGGTTCTGGGATAAGGCAGGTGAAAGAGGCAGACACTTTGCTCTCCCAGCACCGACTGATGCGTTCTGGTGTTCTCTCTCAGCTAGCACCTACTGGCAGTGCTTCTCTGCTCAACTCCATGGCGTTTATCCAGAACCCAGTTGAGGTCTGCAACCAGGTGTTCACCCTGATCCAGAATCTCACTTCCCAGATACAGAAACGTCTGGAAGACCCCAAATCTGCAGGTAAACATCAGAGCTGGAAGAGGCCTGAACAGAATCACTTTTTCTTATATGGATGCTTTTCTTATACATAAATCCTAGTGGTGTGTGAGAGCTATATGTCTTCTGTAAAGAAATTCTAGAGTGAAATTAGGTGTGTGTTATTGATGTAGAAGCTCCTATTTTACTTTCAAATAGTGTTCTAGATAACTATAATATTAAAGAAATTAAGGGCATCATGAGGATTAAAGTGAATGTAGACAGCATCATTGCTGCCTTTGTGTTGCCTACAGCGTTGCCTTTGTTCAGGCATTTCCTGGAGTGAGACTCAGTGCTGTAATTGGTAGATTTTTCAATTTTGTTGACCTGTAAGAACTGTACTTATGACAGTACAATCTTTAGAAAGGCAGTTGTGAGATATTCATACATCTTATAGCGGACATTGGCAAAAAAAAATTAAGCAGCTTCACTTTTCTGAAGTATTTCAGAATTAATTTAGGGCTGTGGGTTAAAACACAATGCAATAGATCCCATGACTTTTCATAGCTGGGATTCCTACGAACAGCATAACAATCAGACCTTCTTTGCTAGAGTCGGTCATAGCAGCCGTTGGGTCAGCTGGAGGGCACAGTTAGATGTGAGTGTGATTGTGTTCACTGCTGTTTAGACCTGCAGCTGTATCACAGTGAGACTTTAGAACTGATGCTGCAACGCTGGAGTAAGCTGGAGAGAGATTTCCGCATGAAGAACGGGCGTTACGACATCAGCAAGATCCCTGATATCTATGACTGCATCAAGTATGATGTGCAGCACAACTGTGCCCTGAAACTGGAAGGCACAGCAGAGCTCTTCAAACTCTCCAAAGCCCTGGCAGATGTGATCATTCCCCAGGTACAGCCTGTCCTGCCTGATTGGGTCATAATATCTGTGCTGCTGTTTTCAAGAGCAAACACATGGGAGAGAGTCGAGAGAGTCCCATGCACATTAACTGCTAGGGCAGTGCATTGCAGATATTTCTCAGATAACTCTACTTCTTTGTATGACTCCAAACCCTGAAGGTCAGGGGTTGATATCAGGCATTGGGTCCTCATAATGCAAGTTCAGGTGAGTTATGGTAACTCTGTCCTAAAGAGGTTATATTTCCTGCATGAGGATTTTGACAGCTTCAGGATAATGAGTGCAGTAGCTTTTCCACATTCATCATAGTGCTTTACCAGATACATTCAAGCTGAATTGGTGCACTATAGCACAAATGCTTTTCTTCATAAGAGATTATATATGGGAATAAAGAGCTTTAGAGTGAGGGCTTGTTCTAGTAGATCTAGTGCCCTTGTCAATCTAGAACTAGTTTGGCTTGCAAAGTTGGATTCTGACCAAGTTTAGGGTGGCTACATGCGATAAATCTCTATATTCACCTTATTCTGTCCCAGAAGTAGTGGCAGAACTTCATGAAGCTTCATGTGCATGAGATAAGCTCTCGGCAGCTGGGGGGTGGGGACGGGTCTTCTAGGCATTTTCATTCTCTTCTGACTGAGAGGCAGTTTGGCCATTTCAAGTTTTAACTTTGCAAATAGTAGGTACTATGCTAATGCACGTGCCCGATTTGAATCTAAATGTTTGTCATGAGACAATGTTCCCTGATGGCATTTTGCACATTGCAGCTGTTAGAACTCTACTGCCAGCTCTGTCTAGACACTTCTTGGAAGTGTTTCTGTCCTCCATTACCCCCTACATATGTGAAACAGGCATGGAAAGGTGCTAAATGGCACTTCCCATTTTAGCCTTGCCTGATTTTAGCGAGGCTCTTAGGCCTGGAAGTCCATAGTCACTACTGCTATGTCATTGTGAACGTGCAGAGGCTCTCAAAAGCCTGGGTGCAGGCAAACAGCCTTATTTTATTTAAAGATGTGGCAAAGAACCGAGGCTAAAGAATATATATTGTTTTGTTTCTGCAGGAATATGGGATTAATAAGGAGGAGAAACTGGAAATTGCTATTGGCTTTTGTCTTCCTCTCATTAAAAAGATACAGTTGGACCTGCAGAGAACACATGAAGACGAATCTGTCAACAAACTGCATCCCTTGTAAGGATAATGTTGCGTGCTGCTGCCGGAGGAGGCAGCGGGAGGGCAGGCTTTGGAGTGATGTGTGGGGGAACCACGCCAGAAAACAGTACTGGCATGAGGGGAGGCACTAAACATTATACCGCGACATACACAGAGAAGGCTTGTTAGTGCTGCTAGAGCTGCAAAGAAGTGGGAAGGCACAAGGAGGCTCCTGAGTGGGAGCCAAGCTGAGACGGAGGTTGAAATCCATTGTGACTGGATGGTGATGCACTCAATCCCGTCCCTGCAAGGAGGAGCAGATGCAGGCGTGGTGAGGCTACCTCTGTCACACCATGTGCCTCTGTTAGGATATCGCAGAACTGGCTGCTTCTGTGCCTAGTGCTCTCTCAGCTTGTTCTGCTCCTGCTGCTCTTCAGTAGTTTCTGGTGTGTGATAGTCTAATGCTGTTAAGCATGCAGATGTGCTCCTGTGTGATAGCGGGTAGTTCGTTGACAGATTGTGAATAACATGGGGCTGGTTTGGTTTAGGTACTCAAGAGGAGTTTTGTCCCCGGGTCGCCACGTTCGGACGCGGCTCTACTTCACCAGTGAGAGCCACGTGCACTCTCTGCTCAGTATCTTCCGCTATGGAGGGCTCCTGGATGTAAGTGTCCCAACAGTGCTCCCACAGTAAGCCTCCTTCCTTTCTTTCCAGTGGCCCTTTCCAGGATGGACAGTGTGTCTGTCGGTTGTCCCTCTCCTGATAATGATGCATACGGGTGGGCTCTGGCCAGGCTCCATCTCTGCACTGTTTGCATGCTGCAGCTTGCCACCTTCCTGGCATGCAGGAGGATAGCTCTTCCTTGCTCCTGATACCATGTGCCTTGCTTATATGGAGGCATGTTTTCTCCAAGAGCTGCCCCGCTGATCTCGGAGGAGTCTAGCCTGCTTACATGTAGGAAGATACCAGCATGAGGCAGCAGAGACTGAGGGAATTTCTCTCTTCTTACCTTCATCTGATTATTTAAAGGCCGTGGCCCTGATATTTAGTGACTCTTGTCAAAAAAAAAAAATCATTTTGCTTTCAGAAGTAGTGCACTAGGGTTGCAAAGCATAGAGAGCAAGTGCTTCCTAACAGACAGGTGACCCAGTTTTAAGGCACTATGACTTTTCTAATCCAAGCTCTTCACCAGTCAAACGAGATCTGCTCTCAGAACCTGTTTCCTGATGGAGCTGGTGGCAGGCCCTGAGAAGCTCTGTTTTATGCGCTTCAGTAGATCTTTTGGTTTGCCTTCCATTTTTTAAACCTGGTGTTCTGAAATGCCTTGCAAGTTTGGGCTTATTTAGCACGCTTGACTTCTGGTGTCTCTGTAAGCTCGCTGTCTGCAGGCTGAGATCGCACAACTGCCTCTTAATTCCTTGCTTACTGAATAAGATACTGTTGTCCATTCTAGCGTCAGAAGAATCCGTGTTGTCGGCACAGGAATACTAGGCTGCGTCTGGGTTTGTACCCCAGGGGTTTGTTTCGCATCCAGGGCAGCGGGGTGTTCCCCAGCAGCGCGTCTGGCACTTTGGGTACGGCCATTCCCTAGCAGTGCTGGGAAGCAGCTGGGCGGGGGCTGCCCTGCCTCCTGCGGCCCGAGCGTCGCAGAACCGCAGGATGGTGGAGGTTGGAAGCCACCTCTGGAGATGCTCTAGTCCAACCCCTGCTGCAACCGGGACGCCCAGAGCACGGGGCACAGGGTGGCGTCCAGGCGGGTTTGGAAGATCTCCAGAGGAGATTCCACAGCCCCTCTGGGCAGCCTGTTGCAGTGCTCTGTCACCCTCGCAGTAACAGAATCACAGAATGGGGCCTGTGTGCCTCTGTAGCCATTTACTTCATCCTCGAGTGAAAACAGTTTCATTCAGTCCCTTTTATTCCAGTTCATCCCTTGTGCATTCCTGTGATTTCTCTAAAACACTCCACTCTGTGACCATAATTTGAGAAAGACTGTTTTGAGGAACCTGCTGTGATTATGCTGTGTTCCAGGGAGCATGGCACAGGGCGCTTGCAGCTGGACGTGCTCAGATCTGCAAGTATGGGCGGCTGCAGTGTCCCTCCCGGCGGCTGCTCCTCGCTGCAAGCACCCTGCCCTCATGCAAGGTCATTTCTCTTCATGCTAGTTAAGCGAGATGTTTCTGTCCTGACAATGCTGTTATTGTGGAGAGGCAGTGCCTCTCAGAGCCATTTCACTGAGTGCTGCGAGGTGTCTGCTCTTGCTTATTCCATTCGCCTGTTTATGTGTATGTATCAGGAGAACAAAGACCAGCAGTGGAAGAGAGCCATGGACTATTTGAGTGCTATCTCAGAGCTGAACTACATGACCCAGATTGTTATCATGCTCTACGAGGACAACAACAAGGTGAGGGATTGAGCTGTAGGGTAGAATCCTGCCTGCTGTGATGCACAGCCCCCAAGAGATGAGCTCAGCTGGGAAGTCTGACCTGAGCTGTCTCAGCTTATAATAAAGATGTACAAACTGCTTACAAACTGTTAGCTTGTTATTTTAGGTGGGAGATGTGACCCAGTTAATATCCATTATATGTAAATGGAATACCACCATGAGCAGTAATACCAAATTTGTGTAACTAGCACTACCCATTTTACAATATTTCCCAAAGTAATGCTATTTACTATTTCATAATATTAATTAAAATAAACAAAAGGAAAATAAATTCAAACAAATTACATTTGGCAGCTGCTTCAGGATGCTTCTAGAAATTGTCCAGATATTCCACATTCAAAAAAGGCTTTTTAGTTTGAAAATACACTGATATATTTAAAGAATTATATGTTGGTGTATTTTGGAAATAGTAATTTTGAAGCTGCTAGAATGTGGAGACTCATAGTAATGACCATGAATATGCTCAATGCAGAGCTACTGGATAAAGTTTAAGGACTTGTGCTGCAGGAGGGCCTAGAGGAGCACTGCTTTTGCTGCATAAGCTGTAGAATTAGAATTTAGAGAGGTTATGTGGAATCTTAATGGTAAAAGTGAAATATTATTCAGGGATATTCTTTTTTCTTTTTTTAAAAAAAAGTCTAAGTAGATCTGCTACTAATAGTGCAAGTTTGTTACCAAATAGAGACAATAAATTTTTTGGTTTTATTTAATTAGTAACAGAGACTATAAAAGTCCTTGATCCCTAAAAAGAGTGTGCAATTATCATTATTTTAATATTGAAAATAGTTACTTAAGTTTTAAAACAACCTGGATTTATGAAACTAATGGCATAGAAGGGAAGAAACCAAATCTCTCCCTGTCCCCAAGTGTTGCAGTTTTGCTGCAGGGGGATCAAAAGGGCCTATGTTTTGAGTGAGTGCATAAAAATAAATATTTATTTATTTATATACACACACACCTATAGCCTGATCCTGCTTTGGTGCTCTGGTGGCTGTTGTCACAGAATAACAGCAGTCTGAATGCCTCAGCTCTGTGCTAACAGGGACTGTCCTTTCGGATGAGACGCAAACCCAAGGCCAGTTTGTTTGTGGCTGGTTTCTTGTTGCTTCCGCCTTCTTTCCAAAAGGACGTGCTCGGGGTGGATGCTGCGCTGGCATGGCAGGGTGGCCTAGGTTCAGATCGTAGCCTGCGCTGACTGCGGGATTGATTATTTCTTTCCTTTCCCTTGTGTTCGCAGGACCCATCTTCAGAAGAGCGTTTTCATGTGGAGCTGCATTTTAGCCCTGGTGTGAAAGGTTGCGAGGAAGGTGGAAATGTCCCCACAGGGTTTGGCTTTCGGCCTGCGTCCTCAGAGGTGAGTGTGATGTCTTGAATGTGAATGACATTGGCTGCCCTGTCTTAAGGAATGGTGTTAACTAATTGTAGTTGCAGGATTAGCTATTCTGCCAAGTTCTGATATAGTCCAGTGTCCAGCAGCAAATCTTTCTCTGACCTTTGTCTTGCATCCAAGAACTATTAAGGGGCTATGTTCCTTGCCTAGCTTTTCAGGGCATTTTCTAGGCAGTCTTTGACGATATACGATAAAACAGAATGGTGGTATCTTAGTGAGCTTGGTAGAACTTGGAGAACCAAGCCTAAAATGGATGCCCTGGGCAATGCTTGGTCAGGTCGTGTGGAACTATAGCTGTGTGTCTGCTGGCAATGTTTCCATGCTGTAGAACGAGGACAAGAAAGCAGACCAAGGCAGCCTGGAAGACCTCTCCAAGGAGAAGGGCGTTGATGAGCCGGATCGGGCCCGGCAGCGGTCTCCACAGCCCTCCGAGCCCGTCAGCATTCAGCGGAGATCCCCCCTGATCCGGAACCGGAAAACAGGCTCCATGGAGGTAATAACACAGTGGGTCTTCTCAGTTATTCTAGGGAAGGTCCCTTGCCTAGTATTGGTTTCCTGGGATTCCTCTTAGCACACCAGGGTCAGATTTGATTCTGTGAAAGGATCTGGAGATATTGAATAGGGATTTGTGGAAGGCTTGACCTATCAAACTCCTTCTCATTGAGGAAAGACAGAAGAAACACTGGACAGAGCAAATGGTGAGGAAGTGCTGCTGGAAGAGCAGGTAAGTAAATGTTTGAGAGGCACAAGTACATTCAGATCACTTGTTGAAAGGCATTAACCAAGTGCGAGATTGCATGCAGCCTCTTCACCTAACCATGATAACAGCTTTGTCTTCCCTTGGACTCCAGCTTTTGCATCTCACAGTTCCGTTCCACAGTTCTTGTTCCTGTCCCCCATCTGTGATCCCATGAGCATCAGAGGAGTGAGCTTCAGTGCTAATTTAATGGGTTTATTTGCAGGTACTTAATCTGTCATAGGATTTACAATTGTCCCACTCACTGATCTGCTAAAGCAGCGAAGATTGGTGTTTTTTTTTTTTTTTTTTTGCTAGCCTCAGTTCTTTCCTTATGGGCTGTCCCAGTGCCATAAGTCCAGCTTCATAGTCAGCTGGCAGCCAACACCTTCAAAGTACTCTGGAACTGGTTCTCCTGGTGAGATTTAAGAGGCATTTTGATATATATTTTCTGAGGCGGTGAAAAACAATTTCAGGGCTTGAGAGGTTTTCTTGAGAGGTTCTAGCTGACTATGGGTCGTTGATTTAATTTTGTACGAAGCACTCAGACTCAGGAGCTCTTTGTAGCAGCTACATAGTAAGTTAAAAAGGGTGTAGTTTTCTGATTCTAAAGAAGGAAATGTGTGTTGCAGCAATTCTAGTAGGAGTCCTGGGAGACAAGGAGCTGAGCACACAAATCCCTTCAAACTTCTGAAATCTGCTGTTCCACAACCAATGCAAACCTAAAATTAAAAATAATTGAGCATGCACTATCACAAGCTGAGGTTTACCCTTCGTAAAAAATGTGATTCAAGGACACTTTAATCAAATTATAGAGGCTTTTTGAGATCAGTGGGTAAATTGGTTAGGATTCCTTAAGGCAGGGCAGTGATTTTAATATTTTTCATTGCAGGTGCTTTCAGAGTCTTCCAAATCAGGAGGTTATCGCCTCTTCAGCACCTACTCCAGGCAGTCCTCTGAGATGAAGCAAAGTGGCTTAGGTATTGTACTTGGCCTGCACCCAGCCTGTCCTCCTGTACCTTTCTATTTTTGTGTGTATGTGTCTGTCTCTCCACGTCTGACTCAAGTTTCATGTGTGTCTGGGTGTATTATGTCCTCTTGTAGTGTTACTGCTTAGCTTACTGTAGAGGCTATTACAGAAGCAGAATAATCTAGACTGAAAAGGACCGGAGATCATCTAGTCCAGTGCTCAAGCAGGGTCACTTGGCACAGGTTGAGTAGGACTGTGTCCGGTTGAGTTTTGAATATCTCCAAGGATGGAGCCTTCAAAGCTTTGGGCAACCTGTTCCACTGTTCAACCACCATCACTGCAAAAGTGTTTTGTTTTCAAATGGAATTTTCTGTTTTTCAGTTTGTGCCATTGCTTCTCATCCTGTCACTGGGCACCACTGAAAAGATTCTGGTTTCACCTTTATTATGCCCTCCATCACATATTTATAAGCATTGATAGGATTCACTCCATGCAAACCTGCTCTTCTCCAGCCTAAACAGTCCTAAGTTTCTCAGCCTATCCTTATATGACAGATGCTCCAGGCCCTTGATCACCTGTGTGGCAAGCGCTCCCAGTTGTTATGACCTTTCAAAGATAATTGAGAGAGGTTTCACAGCAATATCAGTCATCTCGGCACTCGTGGGTTCTTCCTGTTCGTCCCTTGGATTTGTTCATGTGCAATTTGCTAGAATGTCCCTAACCTGAACCTCTTCCACGTAGGGAAAGCTTCCTTGCCTTAATCTTTCCGTCTGGTCTCAGGACCATGGAATTCCTGAAGGCTGATCTTACCAGTAAAGACTGGCCTGAAGAAGGCAGCATTCAGTACCTCAGTCTTTTCAGTCTCCAGGCCCCTGTCCCGTTTCGCTGCGAGACCACACTTTTCTCAGCTCTCCTTTTTGCTGTTTGTGTGCTTGTCAAAGCCTGTCTTGTCTCCTTTCATGACCCTTACAAATTCAGTTGCAGATGGGTTTGCCTTTCTGATCGCAGCCGTGTATGCTCAGACATTCCCATCTTGTGGTCATTACAGTCAGGGCTTCAACCAGTCCTTGTTTGTAAGCAGTGAGATCTAGTAGGATGTCTCTTTCTCAGCTCCTGGATCACCTCATGAGAAAACTGCCATTCATGCACTTGAGAAACCTCCTGGATTGTTTGTGCCCTGCTGTGTTGTCCCTCCAGCAGATACTGGGGGTGGTTGAGTCCGGCATTAGAATCATAGCCTCCAAACAGGAGGCTTCCAGTGATGTGAAGAAGGCCTCGTGCTATGTCTGGAATAGGCAGTCAGTGGCAGACACGCACTGCAATGTCACCCGTGCTGATCTGCCTGCTCGTGCTGAAGCTTTCACCTGCTTCTTGCTGTGCGGGGCAGAGCTGCCTGCGCTCCAAGTGCCCCCTTGAATCCTGGGCCTCCTTGCCCCAGCCCATCCTTTCTAAGGAGCCTGCATCCACGCGTAGCAGCACTCTAGTCCTGTGAGCCATCCCACCATGATTCCAGTGAAATCCTAGCTCTGTAACTGCACACAGAATTCTAATTCCTCCTGTTTGTGCCTTCTGTTCACATCACCCCAGATCTTATGTTTGCCAACCTCACCCATCACTTCCTTGCTTGATTGTTGGTCATTCTCTCCCTTCTCTGTTGCTTTTAGTTAATAGCTTTTCTTGCCAGGTTGGCAAGATACTCTTGCCACCTTTGGACAGGTGGATCCTATCTCTTCCAAGCAGTCATCGATCCTCAAAGTATCCTTTCGTCAGAGAAACCACAACTGTTGCTGACACCAACTGTACAACCAGTTGTTGATTTGCGGGATCTGTCCAGTCCTCCCAGGCTTTTCTAGCAGCAACAAGGAGGCACTATCCAGACTTCTGTGCCCTTTACCATTGCCTCCACAGCTGGGTAGTCAGGCTCGATGGTTTCTAGGTCTCCTTTGGCACTGTCATTGGTGCCCACAACAAAGACCCGCTGTGGAGAGGCAGTGCTGGCAACCTCTCCGCAGTGTCACAAACAGAAGCTCCTGATACACAGCAAGCAGACCTCCAGGGATGACCGTTGCAGGCTGCAGGCCTCCATCCCCTGCAGCAGAAAATCTCCCACTACCCACACTTGCTGGCGCTCCAGGTGCTCCTGTGTGGCTGGGACTCAGCTGGTATAGATGTCCTGGTTGACAATGCTCCCAGCTCCTCATCAATACAAGGGTAGTGAATCTGTCCCAAAGCTGCAGGTTTTCTGGTGGAGCAGGAGCCTTCCCCCTGCTGCCAGAAGTAAACTGCTCCCAGCCTTTGCTGCTGTTGAAGTTTCTACCTTCCAAACTGATAGGCAGAGATTCTGCATGTTTCTCCACTGCATTTGGAGGTCTGGGGTCTTGAAATTGCAGAGCTTCAGAGGAGACGGGGTCAGTCTCTTATGCTGCACAGTCTGCTGATCTCCCACAGATCCTTCCTTTGGCGAAGCTCTTCAACAACAGCCCACCTCCTGCAGCCTAGGAGAACATTTGCCTCTGCTTCAGCAACACATCCTAGCATTCCTCGCAGCTGGAGCCTTGCAGAGTTTCCTCCTCCTCCTGTTGGGAGCACAGCTGCTGATTCTGCAGCGCGTTTGCCCCAGCAAGGCTGCCGAGGACTGTGCCACACCATAGCTGCTGGGGCTGCGGATACGCGCGCTGATCTGAGCGGGTTGCTGGGGTCTGCCTTCCATGTGCTATTCAGCCTGAGCTGCTGCACGAGCTGCCACGTCTGCTTGCTGTCTGTTAGCTGCACTCTTGTAAATCTTGTAACTCCTTTTGTGTACAATCTCCTCCTTTCCGTTTCTAGCACCAGAAGATGCACATGTCTTTTATAGTACGTGAGCATCAGAGCAAGCTGCAGACTTGCAGATTGACTTTCTGGTTCCATGGCATAATCATTTGTTACATTATTTCTAAAATTACAGGAAGAGATTTTACAAGTCAATTAGCATGCTGCTGCTTCTGAAGAGTGATCTGTATGCAAAGCTACTCTTTATATAAGGTTATACTTCCACCCTTGATTTAGAAAGGGCCCTTGTACAGACAGACATGTCATTTGCGACAGTGTTTGCCTGGTTGGTGTAATTGAACTGGAATTCCCTGGTTAGCCATTCATAGCATGCAGAAGAGAATATTTTAAGCACTTGATGTTTTCTGCCGCCCTTAAGAGTACTAGTCGCTGCCATCTAAACCTAAATTGTGGCTTAGTAGTTGAAATTCTTCCCCCAAACGTTTTGAAAAAGCTAGATCATTTTGGAACTGAATAGCTGTCTTTTGCTTTCATGGAGTCTGAAGACAAGTGAGAACCCTAGACTTTACCAATGACTAGTAAACACCAGAAAGTAAAAATGTCCAAGTTAGATCCACTTTCACTTTCTTATTTTTTAAATGATTCTTGCATTTTAGCTTCCCAGCTTGGCCATAGATTTCGTGTCAGCAGTTCTGACTCGTCAGTTCTTTATCTTCTGGTTTTGAACATTCTGCAATCAAGGGATTGCTGAAAGGCCTGATTTTTTTTCTTTTTCTTTTTAGTCTAGTTGGTGCAACATTATTTGCAACGGTCAGTTAAATACCCCTAGAGTCTAAGTCTGACATCTGTGTCTCTAGCTAGTGGTAAAAATTCTAAGGAATGGCTGATGCATCTTTTCATAAAGACACAATATCCTTTACCATGGTGGTCTTTGGATGTGCTATTCCAAATCGTCTGTCTACTTATTTCTGCCTTCCCCAGACTACTTGCATATTAAGGAAACTGTTATAAACTGCTTTGCTTAGGGTTGAAGAAACCTGTGGTTGTTCTGTGAATCTGTGTGAAGCAGTGTGAGGGTTTCTGAGAGGGTGCGTAGCCAAGGAAGCACAGTGCTGGGAGAGAGGCTGACTGCCTCAAACACTGCGTGCAAACCGTTCTGGCTGAATGTCCGAGCAGCATAAGGCATCTGCTCTGGAGAGCCTCAGTGTTGCAGCCTCTTCTGTGGTTTTGATTGTAGACAAGACTGTGGACCCTTTTACGGTATTACTTTTCCTGGACAACAAAACCTGCAGTTTAATCAGCTAAGATATGCACAGGCAAAACAAGAGAGAGGAGGAGGAGGAGGAAGATATGATCTGTGACAGTGGATTTTTAGCTGAGTGCTCCACGCAGTAAGTAGTAACTCCTGTAGAAAATCGTGCAGCTGCAGGCACAAAAGGATTGAAAAGGAGAGCTGTGTATGCAGCACCTATTTGTGCAACTGCTAACCATCAGGATGGCTATGGATTTCTCTTAGCCTGAGAACTGCTGGAAAGAATGATGCTTCATTATCTGTGCAAGTCAGGCTCTTACTTCATCGTGCCTTTCCCACTTGCTTGTGGAGATCTAAGAAAGAGTGAGGAACTCCCAGGAGCTTGAACTTCCGCTGCTTGGTTAGCAGCTGTGCTGTGAGGAGGATCATTCAGCTAGTTTGCTGCTGCTGAGTTCCTCTGAAGCTGAGTCCTCTCTTCTGCCGGACCGTGTCAGCGTCTGCAGTGGGGGAACCTTGCAGGTCAACCTCCTTCGCTTGGACGTAAGGCAGAGCTCCTGTTACAGTGGTGTCCTAACTGCCAGAACGGTAACTCTGTCAGTTAAAAAAGTGTCTTGATATGTCTGGAAGGAGGAGACTGGTGCAGCCTGCTTTGGCTGTGCAAAGCAGTGCTTTGGTACGGCCTGTTTTTCTGTGCAGAATTCTTTGAGTCCTTTTGTATTGTCTGGAATAGCATATGTGTATCTGCCTTAAGAAGCCTAGGAATGTTTCAAAACCTTCTTTTGCCTCCAGGAATACTTCAAAACAGGGAGTAGAAGTCTCTGTCACTTTGGAGCGACAGAGCTGTTACATTGCCAATGGGGCAGGCAGTTTGTGCAAGACTCCCTCTCCTGTAGGGAAATAAGGGGGGCTTATTTTTAAGACTCTAAAAGTTAAGTTTAAAAAATATCCAATATACATTGTTAACTCCATCAAGTGTTGCTACTTTTTTTTTTTAATATATCCAAATGATTAGTATCCTGCTATGTACTTTAGCGTGCATGTCAGGTTGTTTACTTTGACTAGTGCGGTCTCCTAGAGTTCATGTCAGGCAATTGCCACAGAATCATCCCTTTAAAGTCCGTTTAGGTTTGAGGGTTTTAACAAAATGCCTCTGGCTACTGTAAG
Source organism: Crypturellus tataupa (assembly GCA_034781795.1). Classification (NCBI taxonomy): domain Eukaryota; kingdom Metazoa; phylum Chordata; class Aves; order Tinamiformes; family Tinamidae; genus Crypturellus; species Crypturellus tataupa. Next base: position 604,157 of record JAWLRI010000245.1, read on the forward strand.
AGAAAAGAATCACTGGGACATCCTTGTTGTAATGATTAATGGCACAAAGTTGCTCAAGGTCGCAAATGAGTGAAAAGCTTCTGATCCATAGTTTGTCTGCTGGTAAATGAGATTTTGGGGATTTGGTGGTGGTGTTTAAGCCATAGAAGTGTTATTATGGGTATTGTGCTGGATGCTGTTTGACATTATTTATTTATTTTGCCGTCTGACTGGTTCTGATTCATTCTGAGGCTGCACTGAGCTTCACTTTAAGTCATTAATAGAAAAGTTTCTAAGACTTTTGTACGAGTCCCCTGGCAGGCAGCATTTCTCCGCGTGTTTGGCTGAGAACACGTACGTGCCAGTCTGTCCTGTAAAGTGCTACCAGCAGCGTTTTCAGCAGTGGAGTGTATATGAGACAGTTCTTTGAGTTGTTCTCCTTTGTTTGAAGAAGCAGGTACCCTCAACTCAAGCTGAGCATGTATGTGCATAACCAGTGCAAGCAGGACGTGTTCACGTGGCCAGCAGGACGTGTAAGGCCAGCGAGGGGCAGGGAGGTGGGAGGTAGGCTGGAGCACGTGGCCTCTGAGGAGAAGCCGAGATCTGAGTTTATTCAGTGCTAACAGAATGCTGTCTTCAGCCACCTACGTGGAGAGTTATGGAGCAGACAGAAACGGGCTCTTCTCAAAGGTGTGTGATGGTAGGATGAGAAGCATTGGACAAATTGCAGCACAGGAAATGCCAATTAGCTAGAAGGATAAAAATTTCCACCGTGAGTTCAGCCGAAGATTGGAATAGGGGCCAAGAGAAATTTTAAAGACTCCATTCTTGGAGATGATAAAGCCTTGAGTGAACAAAGCCCTGAGCAACCTCATCCAAATTAGTCCCGTTTAGTGCGTGTGTGTATGTGTGCATGTAGAGAGAGGGCTGGGAAAGAGACCTGCAAAGGTCTTTCCAGCCTGATCATGCTGCAGTGCTCTATTTTGGAAGACAGACATATTTGCAGTATAGGCAGATTCTCTTTAACAGTAGTAACAATTTCACTCTTCTAGTTAAATAGAAATGGTCTAAATGTCAGTTGTCTTACCCAAGTAGACAAAGTGGAGCAAAATCGACCTGCTTGGCAGCCTTGCTATGTTGGAAGTAATGTTGTTTTTAGCAGTTCATATTCTCAGTATAGAACAATACTATCTGGCACTCTGAATAGAATTTTAGCAGATTAATGGTTTTGTCCAGTTCACAGCTACTTACTGTGGTTGAAAGACATGTTCCGTATACTGAGCAGTTCTTTCACATGAAGTCACATTGTCCTGTTTAAGGGCTGCAGCGCCTAAGAAAAGCAAAGGCAAGTGCTTGCAGAAGTGGTGGCCAGGTTGCTCTCCCGTGTTTAAGACCATTTTTCATGGCGTGTTCCTTATCATAAGGCAAGCTAAGGTCAGTGTTGTGTGTACACCTGGTTTTTGTAAAGGTAGTTCATGAAACGCAGGGGCCTACGCTGGAATAGTGAGGGAAGAACAAGTGAGTGAGAAATATCTGGGCAGCAACCTGTGGAAGAAAGTCGTTTCTTTTTCTTTGGTGCTTGGCACAGTAATTGGTCCTCGTTAGCTGATAACAGACCCAACACTGACATTTACTGGAGCTAGACAGCTGGTTCTCCTTCTTGTTGCTATATAGAAGAAGTTTTCAAAGAGAAAGGACAGAAGAGCAGAGAAATTATGTCCTGCAAATTGCACTGCAGTGCCTTAGCTTCTCTGGCATCTGCGATGTGAATACGTAGGTGTGCTGCCCAGAGAGTATCAGGATGTTCCACCTACGCTGGGGTGAGAAAGACAAGTGAAATAAACTCCGCAAAGACCTTTGGAATTTTCCCGGAGCTGGTTCCTGTGCTACCTGTCCTGCATCTGGCGCTGCTGAGTTTAGAGTGGGGAATAGTGCCACCCCATACTCCTCCACTATCATTTCTTTCCTGAGCCTGTCTCCAATGTGGGCTTGTTTCCCCTTGTTCTTCCACTAACCCTACTCTTCTGTAGCTGCCTGCAGTGGAGACGTGATACTAACACCTTCCATGCCTTTCCAGGGTCACAGTGCACCGGGCTGTTTAGCACCACTGTGCTGGGAGGCTCCTCCAGTGCCCCCAACCTCCAGGACTACGCACGCAGCCATGGCAAAAAGTTTGCCAGCAGCCTGACATACAAAGACGGTATGTGTGTTCTGTCTGCAGAGGAGGGCTCATTTGTGGACTTTGCCTCTGGATGATACTGAGTCAAACGCTTAGACTGCTGAGAGGAGCAGCGTATTTTAATGTGTATTCATCAGATTATGGTAATGCATTGTTATCGTATCCCAAGAAATCATGGTCCTGTTGCATCAATCAGATCCTTGCTAGGATAAGACAGGAACTGACACTGCATGAGGAGTTTTATACTGTTGTGTGGTATTGCTTGTATGTGATTTTACTCAGATATTCCAATATAACTTGCTATTGTGGGCTAGGCATCATTATTATAGATATTCCTTAGGTTTGTCCTGGCACAGAAATCCAAGACATCTTGCTTATTGTGGTGATTTGTGCTGAACTAAGCTTTTGTAGAGATGTTAATTCCCACCCTGCAGGAGATGGGGCTCCGCTGTTGGCAGTCATGTGCTTGGCAGGGCTCATATAGGGACCAGAAGCAGGCTGGGCAGTGCTATAGAAGAGTCTGGTGTGGCAGCCACAAAGCTAGGATGTGTGCTTGGTGTGCTTGACCCAATGAGGTGCTTGGAGGAAATATAGCAAAAGGACTGGAATGTCTACCTGCTGTGGCTGGCTCTGCAGAAACTGCCCTAAAATTCATGCAGTCTGGTAAAGTGTACTTGGGTCATTGGTTTCAATGTTGCCTCATGTTCCTTAGCGAAGGAGGTAGTACCAGCTGAGGACTAGTGCGATGTGCATTGACAGGCAGAGTCTGTCCCTATCCACAAAGAAGTTGGAGCACAGAGCACAGAGAAGGCTGAGACCTTCCAAAGGAACTATAAGGGCTGTAATGCACCAGAGCAAGTGTTCCTATCATCCTGGAAAGAAGGGCTCTGTAAGGTATTCATTAAGATACCATTTTCCGGGGTTAGCACAAGAAGGAAAAAAAGAAGACTCTGTAATCTTATGTCCCCTCGGATGCTGGCAGTCATGAGCTGTGCAGCACTGGCTGGACCTCCGGGCAGGGCATGGCGTGTTGCCCAGACTCCATCTGCAGAGAGGCTTGTCTGCTTGCCAGCAGTTCTGCTTGCCAGCATCTGATGGGGGTTAAGATGATCTGTTTTCTCCTTATGTTAGCTCCTTCAATAAATAGTCTTAGTGCCTATATGTGTAAGTTCATAAGGAGCACCTGCACTAATGCATTTCCTGGCAGGAGGTGAATAGAGCAGTAGTCTGGGACCTTTGAGGGAAATGGGGTTGGTTCCTTGGGATTTCTCTCCAGTTTTGAGGCAAGAAAAATGGCCCAAAACCTGGATGAAGAGATGCTATTCAGTTCTCAGACCTGTTGAGACTTCATTAAATACCTTTCTATTGAGCCCATTTTCTTCACTATGTAAGAGACAATTGTGTTGCTTGTCACATCTTTGGGAGCTCTCTAGCATGTAACAGGCCGAGTGACAGATGTGAACTGCAGGGATTTAAAACTGCTTTACCAGTTCTGCACTGCTCAGGATGGGAAGTGCTGGCTACCTACAGGTCTCAGAATCAGCTCATGGTGTTTGGAATGAGGTAGGAGCTGTGAATACCAGGAGAGGTTCTGGATAGACTGGTTAAGGCTCTGGCTCTGGCTGCTTCTCTTCTACAGTCTGACTCCCAGGCAGCACTAATTCTCATGGAAAACTGTCAGAGATGGCCAGCTGGGTGGCACTGGACTGGGAGCAGAGCGGGCTGCTCAGTGCTGGTGCTGTGCCACCTGTGTAGGTGGTACAGTCGAGTCTGCCTGTAACCGGCTGCCTGTAGTCAGGGCTTGGAGCAGGATCCTGCTGGTTTGGCCTAAATTCTGTGACACAATCTCTGCAGTGCTGTGACACTTGAGCTTGAGCCTCAAGTACTTAAAAGATACTTGCCTAAATATCATGCAATATTACACAGCCTGGAATTCATCTTGGTATTATACTTATTTTTTCCATGTTTCTTGGTGTGCGGCTGCACCGTGTGCTCCCAGCGCCTTGCTGCGGTCATAGCAATTGTGAGGAAGAAACTGAAAGTTTGGGAAAATGAGTAGGAGGCTGAAGAGCACTTGATTTCTGGGGAAGATAGTTTGGAATATAAAATAAGCATTTTATCTGAGTGTTCCTGCTTAAATGAGTAGCAAATAATGAGCATTAGCATTTAAGCCAAAAGTCATTAGAGTTTAAAGTAGTGATGTAGCAGACTTCACTTTCTCAGACTGCCTCTGTATCAAGGTCTTTTCTATAGATATCAGGCTAATAGTGTTTAAAGACCCTCAAATTCTGGAGCGCATTTTTGCATGAATTCTTCTGTGTGCAGCACAGAAGATTTGCTCAGTGAAGTTAAATGACCTTTATTTTTTAAGTCTTTTTATTTGGGTCTAGAAGAGGGCAAAGAAAACATTCACTGGTGAACGGAGTCTTAAAGTGGAGTGAAAATTTGCCACTGCTGACATTTCTTTGAAGCTGGTTTGTCTGAAGCCAAGACTCAGTAGCTTGTCTCAGCACTGTCCAAATTTGTGCTCTGATAAAAATACAAAGGAGGTTCAAGGTAGAATGGAGGTGATGATCAGTTGACTGCAAGGCGATGTCTTGGACAGTGCTTGGAAGGTGCGTATATATGGCAGCTTGCTGTGCTATATTTGTTGAGTTTAAACAGAGGAAATCAGTTTTTATGACTGTTACCCTCGTAATGGTAATTGTAGCAACTTTGAGCATTGATTTTAAATGCTATACAAGCAAGTCTGGTATTTTAGTGGATGTAGCTATGGAAACTTAAAGGGAGTGTGACAATGTAAATTGATATGTGTAGCACCTATTTTTGGTACACAGAAATAGCCATACAGCTTTGATTTACTAGGTAAAATGGATGCATGAAAATAAGAATGAGAAATAAAAACATCCTTGGTTTCTAAGTACCAGCAGAAAGTACGATCCACTGGGTCCTCACACAAAGTCCTGCATACACATAGTCTGATCTAGGCCATTTTTTTCCGTGACACCTGAAGAATTCCCAGAGTGGGAATAAGCCGAAGGTTTTGGCCTGTTTTTGTAGCAAATAGAGACTAATCCCTGTCTTTTAAAACTCATCTGCTTGTGCTCCATTAGATGCTTAGAGTCTGTCCTTGTGCTGTCTTTCTAGAAAGCTTGCCCTGGCCTAGATCATGGCCAAGACGAGCCTGAGGAGCTGTCTGAAAAGCGTATCCTCAAGCCTGTGCTGTATTGCAATGCACTGAGCAGCAGGAGCGCAGAGATGTTTCCATGGGTCTTAGATTTGTTCCCTAAATAGTTAGCTGATTTAGCTTTTTAATTCATAAAAAGCTGTGTTCAGCTTACATTGAGAGGGTGTTCTGAGCTGCTCTTAGCTGTCCTAAGGATCTTCAGATGCTCTGTTTTGCTTTTCTTTAAGTAGAAGTGAATTCCCAAGGATTCTATTCATATGGTGCTGTCACTGGCCTTGTGCTCTTGTGGCAGTAATTGTGGCCTGATCGCGTCTCCCGCTGTAGTGAGCCTGGGGGCCAAGTGCTCCTGCTTGGCGCCGGGTGTGCAGGGAGGGCAGGGTGTTTGCTGTCCGGGGCTGCACTGCGTGCAGGGAGGGCAGGGTGTTTGCTGTCCGGGGCTGCACTGCGGCTGAGACTGTTTGCGGTGCAAGGGGAGGCGGCGGCAGGGAGCGTGAGGGAAGGGGCACAGCAGTGCGTGACCACCCTGAGGATCAGCCCGGCGTGCGGGCGGCGCGGCGGCGCCCGTGGGCACGTGTGCCGCGTGGGGCAGGCGGAGGGTGAACGGGAAGGCTGCTAGCACGTGGAGGTCAGGGGAGCCCTAGAAGCAGGCTGTTAACCGAGATCATCTGTTTTTATTTCCTCAGAGCTCTTGTCTATGCCAGCTGTAAAACGATTTTCTGTGTCGTTTGCAAAGCATCCGACTAATGGTACGTTTGCTTTCTTGATTTGACGTTCCCTTACACTTCTAACCCCATGCTCACATTCAGTTCTCCCTTTTGCACATCTCCTCCTCCTCCTCCCAGCCTCCTTGTGGTATTTTTTGGTTTTGTCTTTTTTTTTTTTCTTTTTTTTTTATTTTGCATGTCTGTGTATCTGGTATCTAAACATGTTTCCCTTTGCCCCTGTCTTGTTTTGACTAATCTGTTCACTTGTGCTCTGTTACTGCTCAGCGGGGCCTGTGTTCTGTGTGGGATACCTGCCAGACTGATTCCACAGAGGAATTTGTGTCCCAGGTGAAAAAGAAAGATCAATAGCCCTGTAAATGACTCCTAATGCAGCTTTGAATTCACTGCTTACATTAAAGCTTTTTTTCATGGCCCTTTGGAACGGGAAAGAATCCGTTGGTACTGTGAGGTACAGGGCAGACGTTGCTCTGTCCCAAGAGCATCATCAGCTTGGGATCTGTTTCAGCAATGCAGATTTACAGGGCTGAAAAAGGATAGGCTTGGGGCTACACGCGTCTCCTGGAATCGTGCACTCTAGAGTGGGAGCAAAGGAAGTGTTGACAGCGTTCTCTGTGCAGGCAGTTCATCAGCACGGTGCTCCTGGGAGTACTGCTACCTTCATGGCATCCTACCTGCAATCCTGCTTATCAGGTTAGTTCCTTGATTAGTCTAAGGATGCAGGGAGTCCTTATCTCCAAGCATGGCATCTCTCCAAAACCTTTTCATTTGCTGACAGTGGGAAAACTGCCTTGGGCCCTGTCATCTCCTGCCTGAAAGGGGAGGCAGCGTCCATCAGCAGCGTGCTCCTTAGCGGGGAGTGACCTGCTTCACTCCTTCGGTGTCAGCAGTGGAGCAGGGTGTCTGAAGGTGCTCACATGTAACCCCAGCTCTGCTCTGCTCTGTGCTGCTGTTAACAGAACACCTGAATGGAGCCTCTTTGGAGGCTGCAAAGGCAGCTGCCTCGCTTGTAGCTGCTGACTCGAGGTTTGTATCATCTCTGCCTGTGCAGAAAATGACTTCTACAAGTGGCTGGTTTGACAAAGTACTCCTTCCCATAGCTCACGGCTTCTGCTATTGCGGCATGTTAGGACCAAAGCAGACTGCTGAAAGATTTCAAGCTAGATATTTATGTCTTATATGATAAAGGCTGCATCTGGAATCTTGGTGCTTAGTAAATATAAAGAAATTCTATTATGTGTGATGTGGAAGTTGAAAAATATTCAGAAAACTGTCACTAAAGACCAGAGTTTTGGGAAAGATGGAAGCGGAAGGGGCAGCTAAATGTCGTTCAGATATTTGAGTGGGATGTATCTTCTGTGTTTCCTTAGTTTTGCTTTCCCCGCAGTGACCGCCTGCTCAGTTTGTTGTGTGCATCTGGAAGCTGTTGGAGCACGAGGTGTGTTGCAACAGGGAGTGTCATTCTGGCTTGCCAGGGAAACGTGCAGCAAGCACTGGTCTTTTCTAAGCCACACTGTAAAGCAATGAAAGGAAACTCTGCGTCTTTTCCTTTTTTTCCTCCTCCAATAAATGAAATGAATATTTCTACTTGCAAAGTGTTTGTCAGTGAAACTAAGATAGATATCTAGGAAGTGTGGGGTTGAACTTAGTCTTGGTTGGTCTGGGCTTGGCAGCTGCTTTTAGAATATTTAGTACCTGTGCACCATCTAAGGGTGCATGAACTATTCATATCTCTGAATCTAGATTTTGTTTCTGAAGAGCGGCCTGTGCTTGGTGAGATGGGATGGCTGAACCAGAGCAGTTGCCAAGCAGAAGGTCAGACTGGGTGGTTTATGGCCTTGGGAGCAAGACACACGACTTGAGGCCCTAAATGGGAGGGAGGAGCTGGACCTGTTAGTGCCTTGTCCACATGCAGTACGGAAGACATCGAGCACGTTGCACAGGGCTGCTGCGAGAGGCTGGAAAGGGCAGGGCAGTGCTCCTGTGCCCACCGTGTTTCAGAATCCCTTGGACTATGCTCTCGGGCAAAGCCTGCTGTCCCCAGCTGCCCTTACCCTTCTCCAGGCCTCTAATGCCAGCCCGCTTGTCCTCATTGTGCTAGAGTGCCGGGCTGCGTTTGGGTGCGGGACTGCAGCAAGAGATTTCTTGTTTTGGCTGGGGGAGGGCTAGGCTGGGAGTGACTTTTTTACATAGCCAGACCTGAGCTGTCTTAGGCTTGGAATGTGTCCTTAGATTTGTTTGTGAGACGTTCGCTTACAAACACGAAGCCGTACTGCTGAGCTTGTGCTGGGGCAGCTCGCGGGCTGCAGCAGTGCTCGGAGCTGCAGCCCAGCATGGGAGCCTGGGCTGCTGCCTGCGGCCGCGGGGTGCGCGGTGCTGCGCGTGTTCTGATCCGCACGCTGCGGGGGAACTGGCCTTCAGCACGTGGGGCAAGTCTTCTCCCCGCAGCAGCTGGCAGCTCTATTCCTTGCATCTTCGTATTTTTTCTGTTTCCCAGCTTTACCTCCCACTCTCCTCTCACTCCTTATGGCCCGCTCTCCTCCAGATGCATTCGAACACCACCACGTTGCCCAGTTGCTGCGCCGTTTTTCCTCTGACTATGCCACGAGCCGGAACATCTGCCTGGATGCCACCCTAGCCCACCACCTGCAGCAGTGCTCCTACCACCTGCGTCTCTTCAGGAGCTGGCTGATCTCAGGGCAGGATGACTTGGAGTGTCTTTACGGTACTGCACGCTGCAGCTGCCTTGGCCCCGTGCTCTTGTAGCCGAGCAGGGAGCAGTGTCTGCTTGAGAATGCAAAGTATGCTTTGCTTCTGAGAAAGGAAAGCATTTCGCTCTCCGCATCCCTCAAATCTGCGGGCTGCTCCTGCAGCAAGGTGTGTGGACTGCTACGTCAGGCAGTTTTGGAGCTGTAGGAAGACGCTTTTCCATATGGAGTCAGTGTTCTGTGTGGAGCTGTAACTGCTTTTTCTGTTCTTGGCAATTGTTTGTTGCCTTTTTCCTCTAGCTAGGGCAAGCCCTTAAGCTTCTTTTGACTGTCCTCATCTGAAAAGATGAGCTCTGTCCCGTGTGATGCTCTGCTGACGTGATACTGCTTTGCAGGCCTTAGTGGGGTGCTTCTTGGTGTTCCTGTAGTTATCAAGGCAGAAAGCAAAGTCCATAGTAAAAGCATGGGAAGAATGACGGTTGAGGAGGCACTGCAGCTGGTCACATGCAGGTGAACTTGCTGTGGACACTTAGGGGAAGTGGTGGCTCGTGAGACTGGGTTATTTTCACAGAAATTTTGCTTCTGCATTGCATGGCATTTGTTTTGCCTATTAGGATTTCTGCAGTGTTTCATGTTTGCGATGGGGAAAGGTAGATGGTTGCAGTGTTAGATCTGGATGTTATAAATCAAAGGTCACTGTTGTTGCTGTGATATTTGTCAGCCTCTGGCACAAGAGGGGAGTTCTGGTGCATTGAGGTGTCAGTGCTTCTAAGACAAGTAGAAAGACTTGTTTTTGTGAAGGGAAGCTGACTAGGCCTGGCTGTTAATGTTCACCTTGCACCACAATACTTGCTGGGTGCATGTGGCTTGCTGCTGAGCTGTGTGCTGTGATGCATGGATCCCCTTTTTCATTCAGACTCATAGGGGCAGACATAAAAGAGATTAGATTTTTATCTGCCAAAGAAAGAGTATCAAGCAATTTCAGAACTTGGATAAGAGATCTTTTTATATATATACTGTCTTTTTTTTTTTCTCTCTTTCTGTCTTCCATATGGCTTTTCTTAAGTGGAGAACTAGGAGATCACAGCTGCTTTTCAGATATAATTAGGATAATCCTTGGTCTCCTAGCAACTAATACAAAAGTGGAGCAAAATCACTTGAAGGGGAGAGATGCTGGAGCAAGACTGACTCCTCCCAAGCCAAAGCTGAGCTTGCCCTGCTGCACGTCAGGCATCTGGTGTGAGCTCAGTACAGAGAAGACACGAGCTTCAGCCCTTGGGACACGGGTGATCCAAGTACTGCAGCTTGCTGGTGGCTTGTGGAGCCCGTCTTACTGAAGCCAAGTTTCCAAGCTGCATGCAGAAGCTGTTAGTAGCTTCTCTGTGTAGAAGTCAGATCTGTGCACTCAGTTAGTGAAGTTCCTTCGTGCACTTTTCCCAGTCTGATTGACTGCACCCCCACAGTTACTTGGCACGTTTGGGATTCCTGTGGAGATTCTGCTCTTAGTAGACATTTCTCCAGCCCCTGCAGCTGGCATCCTACTTGCTCTCAATGTAATAACTGTATACTACTATCTTCTCTTTCCTGGCTTTCAATCATCCTTCTATCCGCACAAAGAAAACATGGGTTTTCTCCCAAGACTGGGACACGGAGTTAGAAGTACGTGGTTGGTATCTCTAGGCAGGAGGATCAGCCCTGGAGCCTAGCACTTATCAGCGTGCTCATTGTTTGGAAGAGTGTGAACTCAGTTCGTCTTGTTAATGAACTACAAGGTACTGAAGGCAAAGTCAGCTGTGAAGAAATAGACGGACCTGATGACTGTGAGTGACTAGACCGTAAAAGAGCTAGTTATGTTCAGGGTAAGCAAGTATGAATTGGCAGGGGGAAGTGGCCCAAATCTGTATATAACATGTGGGACTCTCGGCTTGCCATCACACGTGGGAAGGTGTGGGAGAGCTGCGGTCTGGGAAAGGAGACTGTGGTACGAACTTGAGTGGAGAGGAGCCACGGGGGGACCTGGAAATGTTCCAGTACCAGGAATAAGAGATTTCAAGTGGAAGGAGTAGGAAGCAGGTTCGGACTGAAGTCTTTTCACACATTGAGGACCTGCTCAGCACAGCACATAAGGAACATTGAAAGCTTTCCTGAGTTCGCAGGGAGACAGGAGGATCTCACAGAGAGATGCATTAAGTTTAGGGCAGCTTTGAGCTGCAGGTCACTAGTTGGGTGTATTTGGAGGAAGAATCGCTGCGTGGGATCTCTGGGCTAACGCTCTTTGAGTATCTGCTTTTGGCACTGTGAGGGGAGAGATGCTGGACTAGAATAAACCTTCAATCAGATGTTTTGAAAGGCTGGTTTGGAAAAAAATGTGTACATATTACATACACATGTGTAAGAACATATGAATATATGTGTTGATGTTAGCACAAAGATTGGCCTCACCAAGCATATTGGAGAAGAACTTGCTTTTTCCCAAACACCTCAGAATCGGTGCTAAGACCAGGCAAGTGCTTTCTTTACTTCAGAAGAACTGATAATGGTATTCAGAATTCTTGTGCAAAATTATAATGCACAGAAAGGATTGCTTACGAATTTTGACTTCTTGTTTGAGTCCTCCTTGGCCTTTTTTTTTTTCCTGTTGGGTGGCTGTAATTAAGTTGCTGCTCTTGTTCAGTATAACTTCTTTGTACATACCAGCCTATTGGAGCAGCAAGTGCATTCTTTCCTTTAACTATATCCCTTGACTAGTACAAAACTTGCCATATTGGGGACCTCAGATCAAATTAATAAAACAGAAAGAACTGTTTTGATGGCGTGAGGATTGCTGCTTTGCCCTACCTTCTGCGAGGGAACACAGCTGTCTCCTAGACTGCGCTATCAGCTCTGAGGGTAATCCCACCTCTGCTAATTTTATCCTGATAAACATTTGCCAATATAAACTTGGCTTTACCAACCTGTGTTAAACAGGAAACTTTTTTTTTCTGATCTCCCTAGGGCATGTATAGAATTTAGGAAGCTCCGGAATTACCTTGATTTAGATTAGATGCTTCAATTAAATTTAATGATATTGGCTTTCTCTGGAGGGTTTAGTGGGTTTTTTTTGCTGCTGTTCTAGATTGGCACATCTCCTGTATAAAATAAGAGTGATCAAGAAAATTGCTGATGTGTTCAAAATCTTGTTTTCTCCCTTGTTCTTTCATTTCTGCAGTGTAAAATTTGCTTATTTTAGGTCTGCTAACAGCTTCACATTAATTTGCTTGCAGACTTTGAGGTGAATCAGAATATATTCTCCAATAGTTCTCAGCAATAACTGCAAATGTCAGGAGTGTGAAACTTTGGAGAGAAGGTCAAAACTGGAATGTAGCGAGCTGTAATCTGGCTAGACCTCAGCATTAGCATCCGAGTGCCTGGGAGAGCTGGCGCAGGCTCCGCAGTCCTGTGGGCGGATTACGCAGAGGAGCTCCTGGGGCAGAGCCGGGCTCGGCTGCTGCGTCAGGCTTGTTCTGCACTGCGGGCTCGGAGCGGAGCTGCCTGCGGCCCCCACGCATCTGCCGCTGCGTCACGCGCGCTCTCCCGGGACCTCCACGGAGGACGCGCTCGGCAGGCTGCTGCCTCGTGGGCCTCGAGGTTCCTCTCTGACCAGACCTTGTCTGCTTGACTCTAACACATGGTTTCTCTTTATTTCAACAGATAAAAAATTGAGACTGTCCTCCTTTTCCAGAGAAGATTACAGTTGAGTTGGGGATTTATTTTTTGCTGTTCTAGTCTGCACAAGTCACGTGCAGGCGCTTTTCACTGCAGGACAGGCCAGATTCTGGAAGGAGATTATTGTCCTGTGCATCCTTAATGCAACGAGTGTAGTCAAACCCAAATGAAATTAGGCCTGTTTCTATCTGGGCTGCTCTAAGACTCCGGTACAAAATGAATGGGTCTCTGAATTCCTTGTGCAGGTATCTGCATGAGAGGCACCTGCTCTGCAGACCAGGAAGAGTTTCAGGCAGTGTCAGCGTGGATGAGCTGCCAGCACTGTGTTCCTGCTGGGTTCTGCACTTGCGCTTTCTGCTACTTCTTCCCCAAGATGTCGTTTTTGTTAAGCAGGTCTGTGCGGCGGTGGTGAGACCCTTTACCAGGGACTTTGCCTGCTGCTGTCATACAAATGATAGTTACGGTCTCTAGCAGTAATTCTTCCTTGTTTCTACTGTGGTGGCAAGAAACTGCCCTGGTCTCAGCAAGCAGAAGGGTGGCGTGCAGGGGAATTGTGTTGTGCTACAAGTGACAGGGCTTGCTTTAATAGTAGCGTTTCTCCCTGAGAAAGGAAACTTTTGCCGTTTTCTCATTTTTACTTTGAACCAGTTAGGTTCCACGGCGCTGGGCAAATCTGTGCTAGCAGACGTGGCACTTCTGAGATCCAGGTTTCACATTAGTAGCATTTTCAATGTTGTATTTCCATTAACGTTGGACCTTTGATTTCCTCTTTTTGTTGCGGGAGTGCCCATGCGCCCCCAGTACATCCCGGAGCTGCTCTGCTCTGTGTGAAACTCAAACGCCTTCCCTTTCTCTGTGGAGGCCCCGGTAGCTGAGCCAGCTCTCAAACCAGATTCTGTTGTAAAATTATATTAGGCTCATATTCTGCTCCACAGCTCCACACTGCTGTTCTTCCTCCTCCTTTTCCTTTAGATTTTCACATGGGTATTTTGGGAAACAATAATGACTAGAGACTCTTGTTTATTCAGCACTTCTGCTCAAAGGACTTCTCAGCAAGGGACAGAAGAGCATGGAGGTTGTGCTGCAGCTTACATTACTTCCTCCTATCCAAGGCTGTATTACCCTTCGTGATCTGAATTAACGTGCATAGGCCGTTTGTGACACAGGTGACCTCTGGATGGACCACGACATTCTGCTTCTCCAGCTGTTAGAGGTGGCTGGTACGGCAGCAGGTATCCCTGCAGCTCTGCACTGCTGGTGTTCCAGCCTGTGGTTCCTGCGTGGCACGAGGGTTCACTATACACTTCATCTGTTGCTTGCCCTCTCTGCCCCTTGCAGACTGTTAGGCGAATGCGTTGGAGCAGAGGACGTCCCTTGAACCTTGAAGGTGGCTGGAACGAGCCCTGTTGGTGGCTGGGTGGCCCTTAGCAGATAATCTGGGAACTCAAGTTGTTCTCCTTAGTAGCTTTGGTCAAGCTTCAGGGATCAGTTTTATGCTGCAAGTGTGCTGGGCTGCAGTCTTGATACAGTAGCAATAAATCAAGCACTGTTGTTTTCTTTGTATTTCAAAGTAACTTTCCTTAACCATAGGAACAAAACCAATTCCTTTCCAGAACTTTTTGGAAGAGAGAAAAATCTGCTTCGGGAGCTTGAAGAGTCACAGAATTGGAAGGTTAGGTTTAAGAAATTTAGAAGTCTTTGAGTATAGGAGGCAGAGCAGAAAGAGGCCATATTCTCATAAACGCGATGAGTCATCTCTCTCCTCTGATTGTTTCCTGTTGGCTTGCTGCCGCAGGGCATTGCCAGGAACCTGCGTGAGGAGAAAGATGCTTTGCTGTAACACTCCAGCTTGAGTAGCAAAGAATTTCTTGTGATGACTTGTGATGCAGCCCTGCTCTGAGGAAGAGACCTTCTGTGCCTCAAGTACTGAGATCCCAATTTCTACTATTTTTGGGGCTGTTGGCAAAGAGGCCTTATTTTGGGGGCCAAATGATCCGTGCTGTTCTCCCCGCCCGCTTTGGGATGGTCTCTCAGGCGTATCCTGGCGGTCCTGCGGGCAGGGCAGGGTCTGTCGCTCCCTGTGTTCGTGGCCGCGCGCTCCCCTGGCACAGGCAGGGCCGTGCCCTGCGCTGCGGTCGCCCGCGGTGCGAGTCCTTGGGGACACTCTGCTGGCTGCACCCCGGGAGCAGCCGCAAGCTGTGGGCTCTGGGCTAACCTCTTCCTAATTACCAGGCAGACAAGAGCCGGAGACTGCAGCGAAGAGCTGCTGCTAGATATATCTCTCCTTATCCTTTGCGTGTGCCTGCTTTCAGGTCTGTTTTTGCATGCGATTGCCTAGTGGCAGTTTTCCTGAAACCTAGAGCAATATGACCTTCGGCCTGAGCGTGCCTGTTGTTGGGTTCCCAGGCTGTCCAGCTCCTTCAGCCACAGATGGTCCTGCATGGGTTGTCTTCTCTTTGCCCTGTTCACTTTGTGATTGGGTCTCTTTCCAGGTTTTGAAGGCTGTTCCATGGTTCCCACCATTTATCCCCTGGAGACCCTGCACAACTCCCTCTCTTTGCGGCAGGTCAATGAGTTCCTGACGGCCGTGTGCAGGAGCTGCAGCGAGTCGCATGTCCAGTCTACCGCAGGTACTGGTGAGGTGGGCTCCTCTCTGGGTGAAGCAGGAGGAGGCAGCACAGACCTTCTGCTCTTTTGCATTATTGGAACTGATCAATTGGACAGGACTGGTGTTACAAGTACCATTTCTGGTACCCATCCCAGTATGTTGTAGTTCAAGAGCAAGTTACGGGATCCTGCTCAGAACTGCTAAGGGCCACTTGAGAGACGAGTAATCACTATTTTCCATCTGTGATGGATAAATACGGTGATGTAGGTGTAGTTGTAGCTGGGGAAGCTCCAGGTATAGACCCTGGAGGCTGAAAGACAAACAGGGCTCTGAATTTGCACTATTTTGAGCTGTTCTGTGAGTAACAGCTAGTGGCTATTACACAGTCTATTACATAGTGGGTTACATAGTCTCTGTTTTGAACTAGTTGTGACTTCTCCTTTGTTTCTGTGTCTGAATATCACTGATCTTTGCTTCTTTTTTCTTAAAGCTCTTTTTGATTCAATGATTGGCAGTCACATACCAGGAGACCCCTTTATGTCTCAGCGAGTCCTGTCATCATCCTCTTTCCCACTGCGCCAGCGTTCGGATAAACCCCCTTGGTGTGAGTGTGCTCCTTTGCCGGTCAGAAATGAATGTGATGGTGGCGGGGGGGAAATAGAGAGTGCTGCGTGGTGACGGCCACTCTGTGGTGCTCTTGGGGCTTCCAGGCTCTACCCTTCGTGGAACAGAAACTGACTGGGAAAAGGTGGAAGCAAAGGGAATAGGTGAAGGGGAAAGCAGACATCCGCCCTGCTAGAAAATGCAAAACCTGATTGTTTTAGAGTACTGTACATTGCTGGGGCATCTGCTGTTGGATGGATGTTGTCCCTCATTTTGGGCTGTGTGCGCTGAGACATGCAGGGACTAAATGTACTTCATTTTCGTGTCAAGTTCTGTTATCTCTGTGACACACAGACAACTTAGATTCCGCATGTGGAAATATCTTCCCTTTCCTTCCAAACTTTTGGTTGCCTCAACTCCATGCAGGACAACCTGTCCTTTGATTCTTCATTTCTGTGCTTCTTTTTATAGCTTCTGTGTCTTGTTTTCCACAGTGTGCAGAGTTGGTGAGTGTTGATTGCAATGACCTAACTCCGATTTGCAGGGCACAGGGTTAGCAGACAGTTGCACAGCAAATGGCTTAGCACAAATCTGGTTTCCACTGAAAGAAGAGCCACCACCTTCTGGCTCTGCCTTACTTGTGCCAGACTTAGTGAGTGTGTGTGTGTGTGTGTGTGTGTGTGTGTGTGTGTGTGTGTAGGCAGCAGGGTCAGAGCACTGATCTGGTTGAAAACAGATGGTTAATCCTCTGCCTTTGTTGGATTAGTTTAACCCAGATCTGCTCTGTAGTCCAGCTCGCTGTACAACGTACAGCAAGAGCATGTCTCAACAGAGAGGGAACGTCACTTCTTCCAAAGGCAGCTCCAACTCAACATTTAGGAACTGTGTCAGAAACCAAGGGGAACAAGGTTGAAGCTGGCAGTGTCTCATAATAATGAGGAAATGAAAGAAAATGCTTTTTAGCCTGAAGTCCTACATCAGTGTTTGCATTTTGCTCTATAAGGCTGTCAGCACCACTCTTAGCTGTATGTCGAGCAGTGTATGACAGGACGCAAGCGTGGTGTCTGTCCTTTGGCTTTTGATCAGCTGAGCTGCCAGAAACACACGCGAGAACAGCAGGAAGCTCCTGCCGGGTGCACAAAATGGAGGTGACCATCCCTGCTTGCTTGGAGTTGTGGGACTGGAACAATTTGCGTCTGTGCAGGGTTTGGGCTGTGAAAATTATACCTAAATTTCTAAGATTTTTCTTCCTTTTTTCAGACAGCAGTGGTCCCTCCAGCACTGTCTCCAGTGCAGGCCCGTCCTCCCCAACTTCTTTGGACAACTGTGCTCGTTTCAGCTTCACTGAGAAACTTTCCATCAGCCCCCCAAAGAGTGAGGAGCAGCTGAACAACCTGTCCCCTGACCAGCCCTCAGACGACGTGCTTGACCCGAGGCTGGGGCTGTCTGGGCTGTCCGTGGATGAGCCTAGTGGGGAGCCAAGTGCCCCAGAGACCCTGACCTGGAGTAGGAGTCTCGAGTCAGGCGGTGCCCTGGAGCAGCGCAAGACGGAGCTGGAGGGCAAGAACTTTGACCCAAAGGAGAAGAGTGTTGTGGAGCTGCATGCAGAAGAGTCGCCTGGGGAAATGTTAGATCTGGGTAACGCAGGGGAGTCGGCGTGTGGTGGAGGATCTGCGGTAAGGACTGCTGGGGAGACAGTGAAGCCAGAGGAGTGTCCAGGGGGAGTGGTGGGCCCAGACGGGTCAGGGCTGTTGGAGGAGGCGTCGGTGCTCTGTGAGGAAGAGCTGCAGGGAGAGATGTTGGAGTCAGAGCCTGTGGGCAAGCGGTCACTTGGGGACGGTGCTGTGCTGGGCCAGGAGCAGCCGCTGCCTCCTGAGCCAAGCGTGGAGGAGCTGCAGCCGCTGCGCGGGGAGGATGAGCAGAACTAGCGGCTCGCGGGACAGCGGCTGCTCCCGGCCCTTCTTGCCTGTAGTCAGCCCGGCTTCCTGCACGGCGCGTCCTGCGGCCGGCTGTCCCCAGCACAGGAGGAGCCACGTCCCCAGGCCGAAGGACTCGGAGATGCTGAGGAGTCTGCCCTGCGCACACGTGATCCAGCTCTTCGCTATCTGGCAAGTGACAGCTCCCCTGTGCCACTTGAGCTGGCAGCAGTCGCAGTCTTCGTGCCGGCCTGGCACCTCCACGGAGTGGTGACGTGGGGCCGCTCTCACGCACGTGTTCCCGGGGCTGGGCGCTCCCTGCGGATGGGAGGGCCAAAGCTTCTGGTGTGGTTAGGAAATCTTGCCCTGCAGCCTTCAGAACCTGCCCGAAGGACCTGGGTTTCATCAGAAACCCCAAATTCCTCTCTGCTTCTTCCTCCTTTTCTCCACCTCTCCATCCCCTCTGGTTGCCAAAAACAGGGCCAGAGAGTCCTCGGCAGGAGGAGTGGGAGAAGCAGAAGGAAGTCTAAAAGGATGTGGGAAGGAGAGTAACACAGTGCTGAGGTTCAAGACTACCAGCTGCAAGAAAAAGCTGTCTTTGGAGTGACCTTGTGTGATTTCCACCTGGGCTGGGGCAGGAGGCAGCAGCCTGGGGTCTAGTCTGAGTTGAGCAGAGAAGATCACACGGGTTTTTCTCGTCCCCAGGAGTCAGACCTGTTAAAGCTCTGAACTCTTTGGTGACAGAAGCTAAGAAAAACTGCTATATGAGAAAATCAGGATTATTAGAAACCAATAAGGAGAAATCTTTACTGTATATACACTGAAAATTATTTAATGCATATTTATGCAACGGACTTGTGAGCACAAGCCTGAGGGCAGGACTGGCACAGGTGCTGCTGTCACCTCCTGGGGACAGGCCAGAGCTGTGCCCCCCGTATTTATGGATGAGTCTGTGTGTGTCTGTAGCTAGAATCTGTGTTTCTGTGAAGCTGTGCCCAAAGATCTCTGTGCTACGTCATGATAATGTTTGTTCACAGTAAACTGATGCTGTGGCTCTCGCGTCTGTGTCTGGTGCTGAATTGCCCCACAGTGTGTGCAAACTGGAGCCTGCAAACGCCAGGAGGGCCGGGCACCAGCGCTGCCCGCGGCTGCCATCCTGCGAGGGACCCCGGCCCAGGAGCAGCTCCAGCCGGAGTCCAGGTGCTGCCGTGGGGCCTGCCCCGCGCCTCCCTTCTCCAGGGGGTTGTGAGGACCAGGAAACATGAACCTACTGGAAGGCTGACCCTGGCAGCCCTGTGTGACCAGCGCGGTGGAGAGGACGTGGCACCCGGCTTGGCGCTCTCCCTGGGCCCCTGCCCGGGCAGGGCATCCTCCTCCGTCCCCGCTCGCTCCTGAGGCCGGTGCTGGGCGGCTCCGCGGCTCCAGGCAGGTCCCTCTGGAGCGAGAGCTGCCGCTCCCGCCGGGCTCTGCCCCTGCCGGAGCCGGTGACTCCCCTGCGGTGCCAGGGTGCCGCTGGGCGCTGCCTCCCCAGAGGGATGCGGGGAGCTGCGGACCTGGCGCTCACCCCAGTGCAGCTGAGGGCTCTGGAGCAGCAGCCTCGGCAGCTGCTGGGGAGTGGGTTGATGTTGCACAAAAGCCTGGTAAAACGCCCACCTTTCTGCAGCCGCTGTCCTGCAGGGTCCCCAGAGCAAAGTGCCCTCAGCTGAGCGGCCTGGGCTCCGCGGCTGGGATTGGGCAGGGAAGGAGGCGGACGCAGGAGCAGCCTGCGCTGCGCACCCAAACAACGGCTTAGAACAGCTAAGTGAAGTGATCTCGTTCGCAATGAATGTGCCTTTATTATTACTGAGCTGGGCTCCTCCCTTGACAGTTTCGGTTATAGTGAGCCGGGTGGAAGGAGCAGAGGAGCAGAAGTCAAGGAGCTGAATGGATTTGATGCTGAAGAAAGCAATCAGGGCTCTGGTTTGAAGCAGCCAGCACAGGAGGAGGCTAGGAGCGCAAGTTGCCATTTCAATACAGTTAAGACGTTCACTTCTTTAATTATAGGTTTAAAATAGTATTTTTTACCTATTACATACAGGAAGATTACACATTGTTGCCCACATGCAGAAACAAGCAAAAGCAGAGTTTAATGTTTTCCTATGGTGTTATGTTACCTCTGGCTCTGATGGGTCCTGCAGCCTCTCGCAGGCTGCGCAGGGTCAGACCTTTACAAAGGTGGCATTTTTTACAAGTCGCCTTTTTCCTCATAGGGTTTTTTGAGGGGGAGGAAGGCGGGGAGAGAGAGAGAGAGAGAGAGAGGGCTGGAAGGCAGCACAGATTGCTACAAAAGACTAAAAAAACAAGTGGAGTTTTAAGGAGGGGGGAGCAAATGGGTATAGGATAAAGCCGCAGCACAGGAGCCCCCTCCTGCTGGAGGACGCAGGCACCTTGCGAAGCTACCACTGCCTCTTAGCCTGAATTGCTTCAAGTTTAAAATGGAGAAACATTCATGTGTGGATGTACCTAGCGTTAGTGCATTAGCTTTTCTTATCCCAGGAGGGAGCTGGGGGCATCTCCCGCACCCTGAAGGCAAAGCCCTGGAGCCCCAGGGGGGAGGACTGCAGAGGAGCTGCCGGCACCGCTGGCCCTGCCCTGCGCTCGCAGACCTGACCCTGCTGGGTGACAGGGGTGATAATAGTTGTTCCAGCAAATGTGCTACGATGCAGTGGTTTAAACGAGCACAGCACAGGGCAGAGATTCCATCGATCCCCAAACAACCTCACACGCTCCCACCAGCCTGTGCCAAAAGGGCTGTCTGTCCTGGGGCAGCAGCCTGCAGGGCCAGGGTTGGACGTGGCCCTGCAGGTGCCGACCCTCTCTCTGCCAGCACAGACGCTGCCCCATCTCTCTCCTCTAAATCGCAGCATCTGCGTATTTGTGCTGAGACCTATGACTGGCACCAAGACCACATGGTGCCATGTTAATATGCATAAATTAAAATATTAAATCCACGCAAAATGTTGCTTACCATCAAAAAATAAATATATAAATTAAATGCAAAATAAACAATTTCCCTAGAAATCCCATTTAGCGCTAGGAACAGGCTTCTAAGGCAGCGTTTCCTTTATGGCAGCTGCCAGAAAACTAGCAGTGAGACGAGCACGTCCCAGGCAAGCACAGCACAGTCCTGGGATGCTAATTCTGGAGCCAGGCCTGTGCCTGGGCCAAGCGCAGTGGGCAGCAAAGCAGCTGGAAACGCACCGAGCTGTGCGCCAAGCTCCAACAGGTTGTTTTCTATCTTGGGCCTCTTTCTCAGGACCCGTCCTGCTGCTGCTCTCTTCGTCTCACTAACCGGCAAAGTAAAAATCCTGCCTGTGACCAGACCTTGCAGCGCTCTCAGCTGTGGCTGCTGCTGTGAGCTCCCGGCAGCCGAGCTGCTCTCCCCCGCATGCCGGAATTCCCCCGGCTAGAGATAACTTGAAGGCCAAGGAGGCTCCAGGTGGCAGCCAGCAATCCTGGTGCACGCGTGGCACCTGGTGTGCTGCTGAGGGCACGGCCCCAGCCCATGGTCAGGGTGCCAGCAGTGGCCCGTCACTGCAGGCACATGTTTGCGCAGTGCATCTTGCCCGCAGCTCAGCTGTGCTGGCAGCAGACGTGTGCGTGTCCCTGCCACCCGCGTGGAGGAACTGAAAGCAAACACATTCACGGAACTACTTTCCCGCAGTGTTTAGGGGTCCCCTTTCCTTGCAAGGCAGCTGCTGTTCCTCACAGCCTAGGCACACTTAGGGTAGCAAAATAGCTGACTGCAGTCAAGAAGCTGGACCACCGGCACCCAGCCCGGGAGGAGGCTCCTGCTGCTGTTGCTGGGCCGGCACGTCCCGGTTGCGCTATCCAGAAAACAGCATCTCTTCCCCAGCGTGCAGGGTTGCTGGCTGCCTCCCCACACGCAAAAGAGCCTTTGGTTTGTGAGTGTGCGGTGGTGTCAGTACGTCGCTGGCCAAGAGAGGCCAGGGTTGCTCAGCCCTTCTGCTTTGGAGAGTTCGGTACTTGTGCGTTTTGGTTGTTCTCACATGTGAGGCGCCTCCTGCTATCGCACTGCTGACGTGCAGGTGTGCGTTAGCCACAGCTCCTGTGCACAGCTCGGTCAGAAGGGCAGGAATGTGCTCCTTGTAGCAGAGCCACAGGCTAACTCCTTGCCACGGCCCTCACATCGACACATCCTTCAGCTCGACTCCTTGGCCATGGTGAGGAGGGTGAGCAGGAGCTGCAGCCTTCCGCAAGCTGAGGACAGACACACGTGACACTGCTGTCTGCACACTGGTCCCTTCTTGCAGAACATCTCTGTGCTTCGGCGCATGAGGGCAGAGTGTCCTTTGTGGGCAGGTATTCAGGAGTCTCGTTACTGCTTGGAGGGTTTGGCCTTCCCTCATCTCCACTTCCTTCTTTGAAAATTGGTTTCTGCTCTGCCCGCCCTCAGCACTGTCTTCATGCAGCAGCAGCAGCAGCATTTCAGCCCCCACTGGGAAGATGAGCTTCAAGGTGCTACAAGTCAAACGGCAGCCAGGAGCAGAGCAGGACACGCTCTCGCAGCAGCAGAGGCAGCCAAGCGATTCTACAGCAACTGTACAGGCAGCAGCACCAAGCAGGGAAAGGGAAGGTGCCCCTGGCCTGCAGCTGCGCTTGCACAAACATAGCTCAGTCCAGAGAACTACAGAGCCCTCTCCACGCCTCTCTCATGACACCCAGTGCTGAGCTAGATGGATACCTGATTGCCTGACAAATGGGAACCATGTAGAGGACTAAACCAGAGAAGAACTGGACCGTGATTAGATGGCATCGCTGATGTTGTATCGATGATTGGAGAGTCAATGGATGAGTGCAGTGTGTGGTGGGAGCCCTAGAACTCGATCTTACAGGCTGGGAAGGATTCGTCTTGCATCACGACAGTGCTGCTGCTTGCCAGGACCATGATGTTCAGCTCCTGTTGTTTCTCATGGGTTTGCTGGTACCATTCTCGTGTCACCTCAGTGTCATGTGTTGGTATCAATGTCACCTGGGGAAAGAAATCATGAAGGGTGATTGCTGGAGAACAACTGTAGTGATAAACAAAGCCCATAGGACCTGAGGCTAAAATTTCCTACATTTTGAGAACACAGTCTCCTTGGTGCTACATGCTCTATTTAACGTCTTTCAGATGTCAGGTTCTCTAATGCAGCACTGGTCCAAAGCGCAGCTCAAGCTTTCTTGTACCTGTCTTCAGAAACAGTGCCCCTAGGAGCCCTGCAAACCTCACTAAGCAAGAAGGATGTGTAAGGACACTCAATTTCTGAAGTCACTAATAAGAGCCACTATCAAATACAGCTTTAGCAAGCAAGGCTGGCAGCAATGCCACGCATGGCCTGGGACACCACTGTAATAATTCTGGCTGTGCATGGAAGTGTTTTGCCTGAGGCTAAAGCTAATCCTACAACAGACAGTGAGAGATGTCTGCTTGCTGCCTAACCTCCTTCCCCTCCCCTGAAATATGTGGAAAGGAGAACACGTCTGTTTCGAGCCTCATGGGTCTAAGGCTGTTGTCTTGCCTCTCCTTATGGGCACAGGCAGGGCTCTGAGCCAAAAAGCTGCTTTCCCAGCAAGGCAGGGCAGGACGGTCGCACGCCCATTGGTGCATCTTGGTGTTCTTCCTCTGAGCGTTTCTGACAGGCCCCTTCGTGAGGGCACACGTGATGCAAGGAGCATCGCCCACTCCTTGGCACCTCCATGACCTACCTGCAGGTTCTCGCCCCACTGAGCCTTCCCTTCCAGGAGCGCATCCAGCACCGTGCGGCTCGGCTCACCGTTGGCGGCATCGTTCCCACTCACGACATAGTAGGAGGCGCGAACCCGCTTGAAGAACTCCGGATCCGTGTTCTTGCCACTGCAGTGGTTGGGGATGTATGCCAAGTCCACATAGACAGGTGGGCCCATGGGCAAACTGCTCTTAGGACTATTGGAAGCTTTGGGGAAAAAAAAAAGGAAAGCTGAGTCTATCAAAAACTTTTCTGGAAAGGAAGAACACTCAAATTAACAGGGAAGAACTTAGAATTCAGTCATTTTTTTTTTCCTGCTACAGAGAAAAAGCCCTGGTAGTTTTAGTTTGCAGAGACCAAACTAAAAAAATGTGTCCAAGCTCTCCTCCCAATGGTGATCCAAGGATTCCTATCGCCTGTTGGCAGGCAAAGGGAGGTCTGTTCTTCACAGCAAGCTCTAGGCTTGTGAGTCTTTCCTGAGAACAGAATTTAAATCCCTTTTATTAACTTCTGCAGCATTGCTATCCCAGTCAGTATTTAGCTAATAAGTCCTATTGTTGTTGCTTAGTGACACACGTTTGACAAAGAAGCCAGTTGCCTTATATGCCTTAATATGCATACATATATATAGATATACATATGCAATCTTAGAGTTTTACAGTAGTCTTTTATTTCTGGACACTCCACCCTGGCATCCTGCCATCCCTGTGAACTGCTGCTGCTCTGAGGATACTGTTCCTCTTTCCTAGCATCATTGCCACCGATTTTCCATGGCTCTTCCTCATTTGCTGCAGCTAACGGTCACAAGATGAGGCATCTCAAACAATGCTGCTCCACACAGAGTGCATGTTGCCCCAGCGAGCGTGCCCGCGGATGTGACGGTCCCCTCCAGCCTCTGACTGCCTGGGACCACAGAGGCCTCTGTTCTCATTTTCCCCCACGTACTGTCCCCGGGTGGCTCCTTCTATCAGCATAAAGCCAGTGACTACTAGCATGGACAACTAACCCTCTGTGCTGCCCGTCCGCGGTGCAAACAGAACTGCCTGGCTCATCCTCAGGCTGAGGCTGATTTGGAGCACCTCACTGCTCCATCCACTGCCTTCGTCCTGCTCACCACCACTGAGCGCATCCTTCACTATCTGTTCGGCCTCTCCTTTGCCTTTAGTGCCAGTGCCATCAGCTGCTCTTACCCAGTTATATTAGCTACACAGGCGCAGCTGCCTCCAGGTCCCTGGCTCCATCTCTACCCAGGCCCTGTCTTTGCCGCATTGCCTGCAACGGTATCTGCTGCGGCTGCAGCGCGTCGGCCGTGTCTCGGCCTCCTTGGTGCCCCTTGGCTCAACCTACCTGCCGTAACTGGGCACCGGTCTCTGGGAGGCAGAGCACTGCTCCCACCCACACTGGGAAGAGCCTGGTGCCCTGGGCACAGTGTAGCCCTGGGGCTGAGGGGCGGAGGTGTCATCTGCTGCTAACACCATGCAGTAGGACGGCTTGGGAGGTCAGTGTGTGCCCGCTTAGAAACAGACCGTGGGCTGCACAGTTACTGGAGGCTGCCTGTCTCTTTTGCACCTTTTTATTTAAGAGCAAGAGAAGAGCACAGTCTTCGAGGCTAGCAGACTGCCCATACAGGTCAGTCCAGGAAGAAGGAGCTGCATCAAAGACCACTGCCCAGTAACATGGTGCCACAAAGGAGACTGCTCCTACTCCAGGTCCACCGAACATTTCAGAGTGAAGGGGACACGTGACGGTGGCAGGCGCCTGTGCCACACAAACACCAGCTCTGTCTTGTGTAATGTGGCTACCTGCCGCTCACAGTTTGAGCAGCCGCCACCACCTCTTAAAGCACACACACATATCTTGTCTCTCAGTTCCTGGCATCTACTAAGTACCAACTCTAAGTACCTGGCACTTCTCCACAGAAATATCCCCTAGGTGGCACTGAATGGCCACCTGGAGATTCATGAGCTTCCAGCACAAACTAGGCAATGGAGGACTCTTTGCAGAAGTGTTGGGATTTTTTTGTTGTTGTTGGGGGAGGGAGTGAGAATCTCTCCCTTCTCACTACATATAACTGTTTACACCTGACTAGGATGTTCTATTCACAGTTCTATTTAACTCAGTGTTCTTTCTCTATGTTGAGCCTAATTTGAATATGCCTAAGGAACAGTTTCTTACCAGGGCTTGTTTTGATGCCATTAACAAGGCTCTTGTTGGGATTGCTATGACTGCTCCGGGACAACTCATCCTCTGTGTGAGGAGGCTGTACCAGGGTACTACGTGATTTGGGTTTTTCTCCTCCATCTCTCTCTTTTTTGGTAGTTGCAGATTTGTCTGATGGCTGTTTCACAGGAGTGGGTGACCGTTTCCCTTTGACATCTAATTTTCTGGCAGGAGAAGATGATTTGGGTTTGCTCAAAGGCTTCCTAACACCTTTGTTCTTCTCCTTCATGTCCTTTTTGGAAATTTTATCAGTTCTGCTCATGCTTTGCTCATTTGCCAACATTTCAGGGTCTACCATGCAGACATCCGGGTGAGGAGGATGAGGATGTGGATCTACCATTGGAATAGGCTGAGGATCATGGCTGGACCTTGTACTAGTATGATGAGCATTCCCAACAGCTTTGTCCACTGGAAGGAAGTCGGCATCTTCATCCGAGTCCATGTTGGCATCTGCAGTGATGGATGGACATTCTTCTGTCTCAGGTGGGACATCAGAGTCTGACTGGGAGGTTCCAGAATCACTCACTGATGTTGGAGGAGTTTCCTCCACTGTCGCACTTTGTACAGGGCTGCTAATGGTGTGGGGTGGTCTCCCCTGTACTGAAGGATGGCCTTCCTCTTGCGAGAGGTCACTGTCTTCAGAGAGCTCATGAGGACTAGGGTTGATGAATGAAGGAGACAGCTCACCCTTCCTGTGTCTGTATTCACATGAAGAAAATTTCTGTCCGTAGTCAGAGCTACCTCCTAAATATGGCTCCATCTCATGGGAAGCATCTCCACGGTCTTCTGCTCTTCCACCTCTCTGCACATCTGGGAAAAAGGGCTGGAAACTGTGTTCAGGGGACATCAAAGAGGAAGGCCGACTCTGCCTATCTGTGTTCTCTTTGTCTGTGCATGGGGAAAAACTGCTGTCAGAATCGGAATACGTTTTTTCCTCTTTTGCCTCTGCTGCATGATGTGTGCTTTTGAAAGCCTGCAGACCTGTGCTCACCTCTGTTGGCCCATTGGCTGCGGTTTCATCTTCATGCTGGTGAGGAGAAAATGTTGTCACTCTGTCAGGGAGCGCTGTCAATGTCATCAGCTGTTCCGTAAATGAGGACTTCTGCTCGGGACTGGTTGCACGGGCTTGCTGTTGGTTCTCTGCAGAAAATGGTGTGGGCAGCGAGCCCCGGCCCTCATGCCTGCAGGGCAGCGTGCTGTCATCCACTCCACCCGGGAACACAGAGCCATGCTCTTCAGCAAACACCAAGTCTTTGGTTTCAGCTGAACGTGTCTTCACAGCCTTATCTGGAATGTGTGGAGACACATCCCAGAGACTCCTGGCACCTGGTTCTGCTCCTGCACCTGTGTATGTGGAGAGCATGTGGGAGTAGAAACCCTCCGCTGTGCTTGGGATCACAGGAGTGGTAGCTTCAGACGATGGTTCCTCTGACAGGCTGGAAGAGTCATCTTTCAACTGCTGCTGGAGCACAGACTCTCTTTCCATAGCTTTAGAGAATAATTTATCTTCTTCATATGGACTCAGTGGTGACAATTTAGTAAAAGACGAGTCAAGACTACCAGTTTTCTCAGAAACCTCCAAGTATTCATCTTTCTTCCCCCTGTCTGAGAGCAAAACACAAGGAACTTTTAAAGAAAGAGATACATCCCCTAAATGGGTTGGTAAGGGTTGCTCATGTCTGAACACACTAGATGCTTCACTCTGTCCTAGCACAGAGCATTCAAACTCAGAAGAGATATCCATCAGTCTTTCCTCCGCTTTTCTGTATTCCTCAGGCTGTTTTTCCGGAGTAGATTTCAAGTATGTGGCTTTCTCATAGCACTCAGATATCATCTCTGTACTTGGATAATTTGTTACATGGAACTGTGATTCCTTAGTGGATTTTTCATCAGCCTCTCTCCTTTGCAAAGAATCTTGGCTAAGATGGTACCTCTGTGAAGCCTGTTTATCTGTGTCTGTGTCTGGCAGGTCACTGTAACCGGCAGTGTATGTCCCCACAACTGCCGCTGATGCAGTTTTCCTAATCCCATAGTCCTCCTTCCACTCTGGATCAGAAGGTGAGGAGGCAGTGGAAGTGGGTGAAATGGACTCTTGATGCTTGCTCTGGGGAGCTGGTTCTGATGCCTGAAACTTCTCCATTGTGGAGACGGGTGCATAGAGAGCGCCTGCAGCTTGGGCAGAGGCAGGCAGCTTAGAGTCTTTTTCAGATTTCTCCTTAGCACCTTTTTCTAATTCTGAATCACTTGTGCTTTCTTCACCTTGCCCTGCTTTTTCATAGTGTGTTTCCTTGGGCTTTGAGATTTGGGATTTCGAGGATAGAAATCTCTGCTCCTGGCTAGACAAAATGATGTTCTCATCTGGACAAGGAGTGTCAATATAGGCAGCTGATTTTTCCTGATGAAATGGGTCGATGATGTCCGTAGGAGACGCAAATGTTGGGCTTGCAGATGATGTGTGTGGCAAAGAGCTCAGTTGTTCTGGCAGAGCAGGGGATACCTTCAGTTCTTCCTGAGCTTTGGGTGCCCTAGGCTTATCTATCTCAGGCAAGGGTGAGTATCTTTCATGAATGTCTGAATACTCAAAGGATGAACCTGATTTATCTTTAGGGGATGCTGGAGATGACAGTTCCTTTTCAGCAGAGGTATAAAGACAGGACTCTTCTTCCTTAGCAGAGACATGATAAAATTGATCTTTTTGAGAGACTAGTTCTGGTTTTGTTGGCAGCATGTCATTTTGACCCGGGCTCTCTGCACCCTTGGATGTGAAGGCAGGGAGTCCAGCTCCAGACATAATTATCTTCTCATAGATGTCAGCATACTGGAAACATCTTTCATCGGGATAGGGAGTTGGTTCCCTTTCTTCTTGCTCTGCTCCTGTGTAGCTGTCCTCACCCCTGACCCTGAAGATCTCCCTCTCATAGGACTGAGGTTCAGAGGGGCTCCTGGAGGAGGATTCTGGAGGAGCTGCTGCTTGGCTGGCAGACCAAACAGCTTCAGCACAACCAACAGCAGAGCTACCTTTCTGAGCAGAGTCTTCTCTCAGAGAGGATGGTGTGCTCTGACCTGATCCTGCAGTGCTTTCTTCTGGGGAAGCTGCTGCGTTGTCATATTTTGCTGGTCTTGCCAAGTGCAACAAAGCAGGTGCTGCTGCTCTCTGCTCTTTGCTTTCTCTGGAGTCATGAGGAGTCTTGGTGGATTTACCATCATCCTCTTCTTTTCTATCTGACTTGTATTTAAAGTTTATTTCCTCATACAGACCACTGACATCTGATTTTTTCTCTGTATCTTTCTCCTGTGAAGGTGTCTTGTAAAACCTCTCTGGTTCTGGTTTTGTACCGGTCTCCTTTTCAAGACTGCTAGCCAAAATAGACAGGGAAGAAGCTGGTGGTGCTTGGTCCAGTGATTCTGCATAGGTACCTAGGACAGCCTTCTTATCACCTTCTAAGTATGAATAATCTTGTTTAGATGGCAGTAACAATTCTTCCCTTTCTTTGTCTCCAGCTAACACTCTGGCCTGATATTCCTCCCTAGAGGTATACTGAGAAGACAGAGGTGGACTATCCGTGCGTGTTTTTCCTAGGAAAGTGATGTCTTCAGGAACTATCTCCACTTTGCTTGTTTCTGCTGCAGGTTTGGTATCTTGCAGTGTGTCTCCTGTGTAGTCACGGCATTCCAGTTTGACAAGCCCTGCTTCTGCTTGCAGCAGCACAGGTTTGCCTTCAGCATGCTGAAGATCATCTTCCTCCTCCTCACTGGGGAACAGCCTTGCTCTTCCACTGTCCCTTCCTTCCTGGAGATACCCATACGTAGAGCTGCAGGCGGCACTTCCTACTCTTCCCCAGCCGTGATCGCCAGGTGCCGTAGGAGACAAGATCTCCTCTTCTCCCATTTTAGGAAGGTCTTTTGTGTCATATTCTGGTACCTCATCCAAGAACGTGCTTTCCCTCTCCTTATTGTACCTCTGTCGGCTTCCCTGAACGGGAATCTCTTCCACTTCCTGTGGGAACCACACTTTCTTCTCATAACTCAAGTCTTTCACATACAAATCTTCCATTTCTGGAGATTTTTCTTTGACTTCCTTGAATCTGGAAGATTTTACATCTTCAGGAGAAATGCATGAAGGCATTTTATCTTGAACTGGGCTAGATTCTGTAAAGTGTAAGCCCTTCACATCCCCTGATATTTTCTGAGAGAGCAATCCTGATGTTTTGTCTTTAGATGGGCCCTTTTCTGCTAAAGAAAACAAATTTCTATCATCCGGAGAGATTTCTTCAATTGAAGTGTCTCTGGGTGATATGTGAGAGCTTCTTTCTGAGCAAGGAATAGGTTTTGACCCTTCTTTAATCAGTTCTTCAGCAGAATTTTTCAGAGATTTTTCACATGTAGCTGGGCTCTTCTCTGTAAAGAGCCTGGATGTGGCAGCTGCTGATGGGCATTTGTCAGTAAAGTCAGACACAGTTTTTTCTTTAGCAGGCATCTCTTGTATTAAACTAAGAGATTTGATGTCTTCTTGAGGAATTCCTTTAACAAAAATGTCTGAAGCAATTTCCTTGCTAGGACTCTCCTCGGTAAGAGAAATTGATTTGGTATCTTCTGGAGAAATGTCTTTAGTGGAAAGATGAGATTTTTCTTCTGAGGTGTCTTCTGTGAAACAGAGCAGTCTTCCTTCTTCAGCAGCTATTTCCTTGAGAGAAAAATCTGGAGATTTTTCTTTACCGAGACTTTCTTCTGTAAAAGAAAGTGACTTGGTGTCATCTGGAGAAATTTGTGAAGATTTGTCACTTTCAGATTTGCTTTGGTTTGTGAACTGTGGAGCATCTATTTTTCCTGGAGACAGTTCTGTAGTAGAGAAAGGTTCAACAGACAAATGTTTGGAAAATCCCATCAAACTTTCTGTCATGGTTTTAGTGCCTAGCTCTTTTTCTGGCTCTGAAAACACACTTGTGCTGGAAGGAGGCAGGGTGAAGAGCTCCTCCTCCTCCCCTATCACAACTGTGTCCCTCTTGTGGTAGGAGAGCCAGGGCAGCTCCTCCTTTCCTGGGGGTGCTTCCAGCAACTCCTTCCCAGCAGCAACTGGTACATCACTGCCCAAGTCCATCTCATCTTCAGCAGGGCCAGGCACCTCCTTTTCATGACCATATTTAGCTGCAGGGACCTCATCTTCTCTGAGAGGTTCCGTTTCAGTCTTGAGTCCTTTTGCCACAACAGTTTGTCCTTCCAGTTTCTTGGCAGCAGCATCCGTTTGTTTTTCAAAGAGCTCTGAATCTACCGTTTCCAGCTTTTCCTCCACTGGGGACTGGTGGAAAGGTGTATGTCCTGCACTGGTGGGGCCAGACTGGGTGGGAGAGGCCATTTTGACTGTGCTATCATCAGGACTCATGCATCGTTCTTCAGCCTCTACAGAGACTGAATCAACCTGGGAAAATGATGGTTCTTCAGCAGATAATGTCAGACCAGAAGTCTGCGTCACTTCTGCAGAGGCACTGGCTAAAACATGGTCAGCATGTCCCTGATGAGCAAACAGTGGGGCACTATAATGACCTTTGAGCTTCTCAGGCATTTCTATATTTGGAGTCCCATCTTCCTCCTCCTCCTCTTCTTCTGCCTCTTCACGAAGATCCTTTTTCTGAATTTCTGTTTTTCTCTCTCCTTCCATGAGTGCATGGAAATCTTCAGGAGGTGGAGATTTAAAGCATTTGTCTTCCTCCAAGGAAGATGTGGGAGAGATTGTGCCAGCAGAGGGAACATAGTCCAGACCTTGGGTTGCT
This sequence comes from Crypturellus tataupa, assembly GCA_034781795.1. Lineage (NCBI taxonomy): Eukaryota > Metazoa > Chordata > Aves > Tinamiformes > Tinamidae > Crypturellus > Crypturellus tataupa. The sequence continues at coordinate 635,520 of JAWLRI010000245.1, forward strand.
TCAGTCCGTGATGAGGGCATGCTGTTTACTGTGTCTAGAAGTAAGGAGCTTTTGCCAGTCTCTTCTGTTTGTGGGGCTGTTATTGAAGCAACAGATTGGTCTTCTGCCACTGAAGTTGCAAAAGAGGAAAGCTTATCACACTCTGTAATGGAGGTAGCAGAGGATATATGTTCTTCCTCAGCAAGAGGTGCTGCCACAATGTTTGTAGGATACGCAAGGATTTCAGACTCCTGAGCAGTATAGCCCTTGGCTGCAAGGTCAGAAACTGGCACAGCCTGTATTCCATGTATTGCTTCAAAAGAGCTTGGGTGGTCAGGAACAGAAATGTCATAGGTGTTGACATCGTACTTCAAGTGTGGGATCCTCTCTTCCTGCTCATCATGGATTTCTTCATCAGAAATGGTCTGCTCTGTTTCAGAGTAGCCTGGGATTGTCTCATCTTGGATGTATGAGACATGTTCTGCAGCTGCTCCTGATGGGACTGGCAGGCTGCTCAGATAGGACTCTTCTTTTGTTACCTCCTTTGCCAGTGATTTGTTTTTCTCACCCAGTTCATTAAATTCTTTTTCTGTTTCTTTAGTGGTAAATGTTTTGTCCTTCCTCTCATCCTGATTCAGTTCATAGAAATCTTTGCTTTTCTCTATCTTCTCCTCTGCCTTCATGTACTGTTCTTCTTTTTCTTCCAGTTCTGCCTTTTCTATTACATCCTCTCGCTTTTCCTTCTCACCTTCCTCCTGTGCCTCTGCCCCCTCAGTATACTTCTCGCAAGTCTTTGTTTCTGCTTCCCTCTGTTTTGTGTCCAAACAGATTTTTGCCTCTTCCTCCTTTTCTTCCTCCGTAAATGCTGTTGACTGAACTGTTGCCATGAGGTCTGTGTGTGATGGTACCTGTTGTCTGTCTGGCAACAGCTGGACTTCCCTGTCCTGCTCATCTTTTCCCTTGCTGTATCTCATCTCAAGAGTTTTGTCCATTGCTCTTCCTTCATCCTCTATTTTTTCAGCTTGACCTGCTCTCAGCTCTAGCTGGTGAACTGCCTTTTCCTCTCCTGGCGATTCCTTTTCCGTATCAGTAGTAATTAATCCCTCATCAGAAATGCTTGTTTTCAAAATCAGATCAGCTTCAGGGTGACTCTGGGCAATCATGTCAGGGGACGCTTTTACAGGTGCTGCTGCTGCAGGTGCTCTCACAACCATATCATTAGCTTCAATATCAGGCTGTTCTTGAGTCATCTGCAGGTGCCCTTTTTCTTCATGCTTCAATTCCTCAAAGTCTTTGGTAAGATCTTCTGGTGAAGACAGGACCAGCCTCTGTTCTGCCATGGAAGTCACTCCTGGCTCCATCTGTGAAGGTGTCTTCTGCATTGGCAATGTCTTCAGCTCAGCAGCTACTTCCTTCTCAGGTTTGACCTTAATCTTCTCGGTTTTGATCCGGCCTGGAACTTTTGCCTTGTATAATGTTTTTCGTACTTCTGGGGTAAATGGTTTTAAGTCTGGTTTAGATATTTTCTTGGGCTCTGGTTTAGTTTCTTTCTTTTTGTCTTCTTTCTTTGAATCTTTTTTTTCCTCTTTCTTCCCATCATCTTTTTTTAAGTCCTTTTTCTCTTTCTTAATCTCTTTCTTTTCTTTATCTTTTTTCTCCTCCAGTTTAGACACTTTCTCCTTGAGATGCTTTTTGCCAACCTTGTCTTTTGTTAGCTTTCTTTTCTCAGCTTTGAGAGAATCACTTGATTCTGTCTTTATCTTTTCAGGTTTTACAGGTTTCTCAAGAATTTTCTCAGCTTGTTCTTTAACTTTTTTCTCAGTTTTAGCATCCTTTATGACCTCTGGTTTTACCTCCTTAACCCCCTCCTCAGACGGCTCTTCTTTCTTAGCTTGCTTTGTCACAGATGGCTTAGGAGAAGACTTCAGGCTCTCTTTACTGTCAGTCCTTTGTTTAATTTTGGTCTGCTTCAGCACGGGTGGAGGCATTCCAGAGGAGATATCTTTTTGAGTGGCCACTGGATACCTCAAAAAATCCAGGTGCTTGAGCTTCTCAAGACCCTCCAGTATTTTATTTTGAGGAGCATTTCCAGGAAACAAAACCCTCACAATTTTCTCCGTTGGGCTAGCTGGCAGCCACACCACAAGAGCTGTGATGGATGTGAGATAGGGAACAGAAATTTCACCTTCTTTTCCACTTGCAAGAATTATGCCAGTCTTTGCTTTACTATTACCAGCCCATTTCTGCATTAGAAACTGCATTTCCTTACTGTCCTTGACAGGATTCAGTACATACATGTCCAATTTTCCCACTCCCATTTTGTGGAAAAGTGTGATTGGTTCAATGGTGTTGCTCACCACCCTGTAAAGAGGCTCTGATTTAATGCCAAGTCTATTAAGATACTGCAGTGTCAGACAAGCCTCTTCGATGCTCCGCTTTACTTTCATGGACGATTCAGGCATTTTCAGTTTTTCAGGGACATTAAAGAAAACCACACCCAGCTCAGGAGAAATGAGGTTCTTCATCCAGTCACTGTAATTGGTGGAGCCCTGGGATTGTTCTTCTTCTTGCTCTGCAACTTTCCTTTGCAGCAGCCCATTGATACCAGGTAGGTTGTCTGCACCAATGTGTGTCAGGAGAATAGAGTCAATCCTGTCCAGGTGCCTCACCAGCTTCCAGAAACAAGATTTCCTGTCAGAACCACCATCCACTAGGATGTTAAACCCATTGACAGCAAAGAGAGCAGAGTCTCCTCTTCCACCAGGAAATATGTAGCAGCAGGGTTTAGAAAGCTTCAAAAAGCCCCCTGAGGTGGGTGGCTCTAGGAGATCAAATGGCGATGGTACATCAACTGTCTCAGAGACATATTCTGCAAACTCAGACACCCCATCCATTTCTGGCAGAATTGGATCAGGGTTCAGTTTCAGATTAATAATTTCCTGAAATTGAGGATGCCCAAGGTTGCTCCAGTCTCCTTCTCCCAAACACGACACAGTAAGAGAGGCCTTGGTATCTGAATCAGTGTTACTAAGAATCTGGGTCACCTATTGAGACAAGCACAGAAAAAAAGAGAGGATCAAATAGTGCTCCAAGACCAATGCAGCTCTTTTCACAAAACAGCCAGTTAATGCGGAAATACTGAAGGCTCCACGAGCACCTATTGACAAGAAGCACTGAAGACAGATGAAATATTCCTAAAGCCCATTGCAAGCAGATACAAGGGACTGTGTTCCCCCTTCTCCTTTGTAATGCCTAATGCTAAAGGGCTCTTACACTTCTTGATTGTTGGGAATGTGGTATGACAAGACTTCAAGAAGAAAGCAAATGCAGAAGCCATCTTGTCCTCTTTCCCCGGGACTGGAATATCAGTCCCAGGGTACCTAACTTGGATACAAAAGGATATGTTTCTTCTTTATCTATGAACTTTAAGTCTGAGGCACCATTTTCAATACTAAGCATCATTGCATAAATTTATCTGCTTGATTACCCTCACTTATTGCCCACCAAACACATTCAGAGCATTTCTTACTGCAGTTTTAGTGCCATGGAATTTCTCTTCTACTCAGATTTATTTTCTTTCCCAGACCCTAATTCAAGAAGTCCCCATCTCCGCTATATATAGGGCAGAAGATATGCTACATACTTTAAAAACAGAGCTAGGGTTGGTATGATTTCCAAGGTTCCTCATAGCTATGCAAGCATTTCCTGAGCAAAGGAGCACTACATTTCCAACTTCTCAGGGTACCTGAAATGAGGTAGCACCATCTTTGCACTGTGTTCTCTTAAGCAGCCCTTAGCGTCTCGAAATAAATGGGGACCAGAAAAAAAGGGAACAATCAGCCTATATTAGCAAATACAGATAAAAATGAATAAAGAAAATCTCTATTTATACAGAAAATCTGAATGTCTTGTATTGCTGAAAGTATACCTTCAGCATATTGCTGAAAGCAATAATGTTAGTAACCATCATGCTAACTGCCCAGTCATTCCTGCAGCAGCTGTTCATTCAAATCCAATGCAGCTATTCTAAACATCTGTGCATAATGATCAGTATATGTGGGGCTTGTCAAAACTATTGTTGCCTATTTGTGTTGGTAATGAGCCTCAATAGGAAGAGAGTTTAGAGCCTCTGAGGAAAACTGTAATAGAGCTAGCTAAGATGAGCATGGGAGCAGAGGTCCAGAAGCCTAGTCCTGGGAGGTTTGGAAGAACCCACTGGATAAAGCTCCCTTGCCTACCTTACATGCGGTTGGACTAAAGACCTCTTGAATGATTCTGGGAGCCCATGATTAAATAAATACAGCAATTCATCCTCTTGTCATCCTTATACAATGAATCCAAAACTTTCTCTCTAGCTCTCTGCATATAGCTACACAGACAGCTAATAAACATTTTGATCCTTGCGAACATTTTATGCTCACTGATAAGACTCTGAAATTATGGGAATTGCTCATGTTTACTAGGATGAGGATGGCCTCCATTGACTATTGTTGGTCACAGCTTACTGACATTACTCCAAGAAATTCTGAGTCTCTGCACACTGCAGAGCAGATCTGGAAGGATGTTTCAAGCTGAGCACTTAAAAGTGGAATCATCCACACCTGCTGTCTTGGAAAACTTAAGCCAGGGAGTTAAAGCAAGATACTACAGGCCATGACAATTGTTATTAATGGTGTTAGATTGATTTGCATCTGATTGTTTTGCTGGCTTTCCAGTTCACCCCCCAGGCATCCACCACCTGTAGGAGCCAGTAGCACTGCAGGCTCTGTCACACGTCCAGTGAGCAGGAGGGTACATCCTGGGCTGCTGCGCACACTCACCTCTGGATCTGAAAGTATCTCCGCAAATTTCTGGTAAGTGAAGGTCCCCGTCTGCAGGATCAAGTCTCCTTCCTGATCTGAGCTCTGGCCACAGAAGACCAGTAGTTTGTGAACTGATGAACCACACACCAGTGAGCGGACCTGCCATGAGGCCATAAAATGTTATCACCAGTCTGACCTGAATTCCCAACCAGTGCTCAGAAACATAACTGCATAGATAATGAGAACTATTGCGGGTAACATTTACTCACTGTTCACAAATATCCATATCATGAGGTTTCTACATATAGTCAAGTACATTACTGAAAGGGAAGGGACTGCTACTGCCTGTGACATCCCCCTGCTTCACAGAGAAAGTAGGATGATGCTAAGAGGAAATGTCTAGCATTCCAACAGAATATCAGAGGTTTGCACAGTAAGACTCACCTAGCTTCAATGCTTAAGACTCAGAAGTTCAAGGTTCTCCATCTTGGTGGCATCTCTACAAGCTCCTGAGAAATCTTTAAAACTAAGTAGGTGAAAGATACCAGCCTCTCTTGGAAGCAGGTGATGCCCAAAGGCTGGCACACAAGAAACCACAAACCCCTATGCGTATTCCTTTGTCTAGTAGTAAATTCTGCCACAGAGCATGGGTAACAGCATCTATCTTCCTGGCAAGACCAGAACATCGGTCAGCTTCACCACACGCTGCAGCAGAATGGGGATGTGGCCAACCCCAAAAGCTAGGAAGTGTGATGACCATGACCTGCTGTATCAAACATAAGCAGAAAAGCTGATGTGGAGAAAACACATTGGCATGTAGCCTTTACCTCAGATACAATGCTGTCCACATTGGGATTGACCAGGATCACTGTCTCCAGGGTATCGCTTCGGTGATGGAGGGTTCTTTGGCCTGGGAAGAGATTAGACAAGGAGAAGGAAGTTGCTAAGAAAGTACACATCAATATCCAGCTTCAGAAATTCTACTTCTGCACTACTTTGGTTGCAGGACTTCAGCTTAACACTTGGCACCAATGGATTGATCCTTCAGACAGAAGTATCTTAATTCCTTGCAGCTACCAGGAGAAATATCTCTAGTTGCTGTCTAAGCCTCGGCAACCATAGGGCTTCACAAGCCAGCTGATGGGTGCTGACTCATCCCTTTTTATTTAATCCAGACCCATACTCTTACGAGTTACCTGATGCTATAGGAACCATCTAGATGCTAAGAACACTCATTTTCCTATCATTCTCCTATAAATAGGAATCCAAACAGAAACCTGTTATCTGAAAATAACAAATAAAATGATAATAATATTATCTCCAAAAAAAACCCCTCATAATAATAATAATAATAATAATAATAATAATAATAATAATATCTCCAAATATTGAAATTTCAGAGGTTGGAAAAGTGACCAT